>JANRMT010062802.1:28009644-28020122 GCA_026402145.1 Polypterus bichir lapradei
ATATATATATATATACAGTATATATATATATATATATATATATATATATATATATATATATATATATATAAAATACAGTATATGCCAATTATAGTATATGCTCACTTTTGCATCCCCTTACGGTGATCGAACTATGGATTTCAGTGTTTGGCAGATCTGTTATCTGCTTCTCGTAACTGAGAGGTTGTGGCAAATGTTTTCCAAGTGGTCGACCAACCACAAGCGTTACCTGGTAGGTAACGACCCAATTAATTAGATTGCATTTCAGAATGTAATACTCCAATCTTCACCCTGTCAAATAAGCAAACCAGCCGCCGTGGTGCAACATCAGAGGTTTCACGGAGGTTCGATCTCCCTAAGGGGATACAAATGTGCGTACACCTGACGAGCCCCAATATGATCGAAACACATGTCGTTTACTCTTTGTATTATTTGGCAGATACTGTATCACATATCTATGATTTGCTTCTCACAACTGAGAGGACGTGGCAGATGTTTTCTTACTGGCCAACCAATCCCAAGCGTTACCTGGTTCCTAGTTAGGAAACTATCTATCCATCCATCCGTCCATTATCCAACCCGCTGAATCCGAACAAAGGGTCACGGGGGTCTGCTGGAGCCAATCCCAGCCAACACAGGGCACAAGGCAGGAACCAATCCCGGGCAGGGTGCTAACCCACCGCAGGGAAACTATCTAATTAATTAGATTGCATTTCAGACCTAAGAATCTATATACATAAATATATATATATATATATGTGTGTGTGTGTGTATATATATATATATATATATATATATATAGTAACACGTGTCACATTTCATTTGGTATCCTGGCTGGAATGGAACAGGAACACTTTCATAGCCAGGAGACCAAGCAATGGAAGGACTGTGGGAGACAACAACTTCGGAGTAATTTCTTCCCAGTCACGTTAAATGGCAGCAACCCTGGGCTTGAAAACCCAGTTGGATACCCACAGCGAAAGCCGGGAATTGGAGTTCTGGAGTGCAGCCCGAGCGACTTTTGTGGGTGCCACCAGGGGGTGCTGTGGGGATTTAGAATCCCTATTTTAGGTGACGTCCGCCTGACACGGAAGTGCTTTTCCTGGACCACGTCGTAGCACCGGAATTACTCCTGGGTCTGAGATAAAAAGAGCCACACCAGCTCACTCAGGTGAGTTGGAGTTGGAAGTGTAGGGTGGACAAAGCTATCCTGGGAGAAGTGGAGGAGAAAAGGAAGACAACGAGACAGGTAGAAAGAAGAAGACTTGTTGGAGCTTTGTTATTACGAAAATAAATGAAGCATTGTCAAGGTATTTGTGTTTAATATATTTTTTATTTGAACTCGAGGTTTGTGTTTCTGTGAAGAAGAAACTGAAGTAAGACATATCAGTTGACTTTTTTAAAACAAAATTATGATATAGATATTTACTCTTTAATATTTGCATTACTGTTTCAGTAAGATTATTTTTATCCTTGCATCCCTGAGGTGTATGTTTATCTCACGGCTGTTGAGATGGTGCAGTGCAGCTCAGGGGAAATTAGATTTTTATTACTTGTGAACACTCACTTACTGTTTGACTTGCTTGTGCATAATGCAGCATCTCTGCCGACGCTCTTCTAAATTGGAAGGCTTCCTGCTTTCACATTGTGTAAACTTCTCATGCTGCCATTCTGTTACAAAATGCAACTCACAGAAGGCAGCTCTTTCATCTACCTTCATCCTTGAGGGGCTCGTCCACAATGTAATGAAAGAGACTCACCATGATGTGTGAACTGCTACTAACAGTAAGTCAATATGGACGGGAATCTTCATGTTTAGACTAGCACACATGGAGGAGCTGAGACCGGAGGAGAATGTGAAAGAAAACCAATGCTAAACTGCAAATCAGTATGTATAGGTGACCATCTTCACAAGAGAGAACTTTGCATCCACTTTGCTCTTTCTTTCATTCATGTTTTCTGCTCCAAATGAAGTATAAAATACTTTATAAATGATAATAGACAATTTAATCCATCTATCTGGTTTCCGCCAGGAAGTAACCAATTAACAAATTTTCCTGCAATCATTTTCAGTGCAACATACACTGATTATAGTTTTAATATTTATGACAGAAACATATATATATATATATATATATATATATATATATATATATATATATACATACAGTGCATCCAGAAAGTATTCACAACGCATCACTTTTTCCACATTTTGTTATATCACAGCCTTATTCCAAAATTGATTAAATTCATTTTTTTCCTCAGAATTCTACACCCAACACCCCATAATGACAACGTGAAAAAAGTTTACTTGAGATTTTTGCAAATTTATTAAAAATAAAAAAATTGAGAAAGCACATGTACATAAGTATTCACAGCCTTTACCATGAAGCTCAAAACTGAGCTCAGGTGCATCCTGTTTCCCCTGATCATCCTTGAGATGTTTCTGCAGCTTAATTGGAGTCCACCTGTGGTAAATTCAGTTGATTGGACATGATTTGGAAAGGCACACACCTGTCTATATAAGGTCCCACAATTGACAGTTTATGTCAGAGCACAAACCAAACATGAAGTCAAAGAAATTGTCTGTAGACCTCCGAGACAGGATTGTCTCGAGGCGAAAATCTGGAGAAGGTTACAGAACAATTTCTGCTGCTTTGAAGGTCCCAGTGAGCACAGTGGCCTCCATCATCCGTAAATGGAAGAAGTTCAAAACCACCAGAACTCTTCCTAAAGCTGGCCGGCCATCTAAACTGAGCGATCGAGGGAGAAGGGCCTTAGTCAGGGAGGTGACCAAGAACCCGATGGTCACTCTATCAGAGCTCCAGAGGTCCTCTGTGGAGAGAGGAGAACCTTCCAGAAGGACAACCATCGCTGCAGCAATCCACCAATCAGGCCTGTATGGTGGAGTGGCCAGACGGAAGCCACTCCTTAGTAAAAGGCACATGGCAGCCCACCTGGGGTTTGCCAAAAGGCACCTGAAGGACTCTCAGACCATGAGAAACAAAATTCTCTGGTCTGATGAGACAAAAATTGAACTCATTGGTGTGAATGCCAGGCGTCACATTTGGAGGAAACCAGGCACCGCTCATCACCATGCCCATACCATCCCTACAGTGAAGCATGGTGGTGGCATGGTGTTTTTCAGCAGCAGGAAGTGGGAGACTAGTCAGGATAAAGGGAAAGATGACTGCAGCAATGTACAGAGACATCCTGGATGAAAACCTGCTCCAGAGCGCTCTTGACCTCAGACTGGGGCGACGGTTCATCTTTCAGCAGGACAACGACCCTAAGCACACAGCCAAGATATCAAAGGAGTGGCTTCAGGACAACTCTGTGAATGTCCTTGAGTGGCCCAGCCAGAGCCCAGACTTGAATCCGATTGAACATCTCTGGAGAGATCTTAAAATGGCTGTGCACCGACGCTTCCCATCCAACCTGATGGAGCTTGAGAGGTGCTGAAAAGAGGAATGGGCGAAACTGGCCAAGGATAGGTGTGCCAAGCTTGTGGCATCATATTCATAAAGACTTGAGGCTGTAATTGCTGCCAAAGGTACATCGACAAAGTATTGAGCAAAGGCTGTGAATACTTATGTACATGTGTTTTCTCAGTTTTTTTATTTTTAATAAATTTGCAAAAACCTCAAGTAAACCTTTTTCACGTTGTTATTATGGGGTGTTGTGTGTAGAATTCTGAGGAAAAAAATTAATTGAATCCATTTTGGAATAAGGCTGTAACATAAAATGTGGAAAAAGTGATGCGCTGTGAATACTTTCCGGATGTACTGTGTATATATATATATATATATATATATATGGAAGGAGAATGCAGCTTGTTGTGGAATTGATCCATTATTTATAATGCTGTTCCTAAAACTTGGTCTTTTTAATGCATTCTGTTTATGGTTTCATCTCAGTAAAATATTTTCACAAAAAATATAGAGGTAAATGTAATATTGGGCTCCCTTCATTCAGCACTCGGCCAGTTTTCATCCATCACTTCCTTGATCTTTAGGCACTTGTGGCATGTGCTGGATCTTTTGTCTTTATGTATCCTTAGGGGAACAATGAAGTGAACAGAAAATCTTAATTTGTTCTGCATTTCAATATCCCAGTGTTCTTGAACTAATTGTATCAGTTACTGACATGTCCTCTCAATACAGCTGTCTTTAACATTGGTAATAATACAGTACAATACAATACAATAAATTTTTGTATAGCCCCTTTGAGCCACTAGGGGGAGTACCACCACCCTAACCCAGACACAGACAGGCAACAGACAACTTTTGCCACACTCCACACCTTTATTTACAGTTTCTCATCAGTGTGCACAACACCCCACCATTCAGTTACTTCTGCCTCCAGTCCTTCTCCCTCCACTCCTCTTCAGGCTTTGTCCTCTCCTCCCGACTCTGACCATTCATGGAGTGAGGCGGTTCCTTTTCATAAGGCACCTGGATGGACTCCAGGTGCCTAACGAGTTTCTTCTGGCCACACTTCCGGGTGTGACGGAAGTGTGACCAAATAAGGCCCTGGAGAAGTCCATGTGCCCCCTTGCCCACTGAAAACCAAGGGGGCTGCCCTCTATTTGCCCAGGCAAGAAACTGTCCTGGCAATCATCTTTCCACAGGTTCTTCCATAGTTTGAGCATTCTGGCCAGGCAAGGGCCCCAGCCATCCGCCACACCCCCAAATCACACAAGGAGTGTCACAATGGGCTTTGACAGGCCCTGTCTTTTGACAGCCTCCCAGCCTTGACTCTCTAAGAAAACAAGGAAAAACTCCCCAAAAAAACCCTAGTAGGGAAAAAAAAATGGAAGAAACCTTGGGAAAGAGAGACCCCTTTCTAGGTAGGTTGGGCATGCAGTGAGTGCAAAAAAAAGAGGGGGGTAAATACAATACAATACACAGAACAAAACACAGTAATCCTCAATGCTATACAATAGTTACAATAGTAGTAGGACAAGTACAGAGCAAAATGCAAGAGTAGATGATATCACATATGAAGATTCAGATTTGTTCAGAGTCCTGGAGACCTCGGCCATCAAGCTGCCTCTCCCTATTGGCCTTTCAACATCTGAGTCAGTGCTGGGCCAGCCAATCCGATGAAAGGACCCCTCTACCCAACGATTCTTGCGATCCTCCATCAAACATGACTTTACCTTTTCCGTAAACATGACTTTTCCGTGAGAACCCTAAATCCAAAGAGGACTGTTTCATTTATGTTAGGTAGAATGCCCAGTGGGGACTGGGCGGTCTCATGGTCTGGAATCCCTACAGATTTTATTTTTTTTTTCTCCAGCCGTCTGGAGTTTTTATTTTGTTTTTTCTGTCCCCCCTGGCCATTGGACCTTACTCTTATTCGATGTTAATTAATGCTGATTTATTTTGTTTTCATATTGTGTTTATTTTTCTATTCTTTATTATGTAAAGCACTTTGAGCTACTGTTTGTATGAATATGTGCTATATAAATAAATGCTGTTGTTGTTGTTTACCTTGGGCAGGCAAACAGCTTGGCAGTAGGGCAGTGGCACAAAGTGCCAAGAATAATAATAATTTGAGTACCAATAATAATAATAATAATAATAATAATAATAATAATACCTAATGCATAAACGTAATGATAATTGTCTTATTGTATATCTGTTTTGTCTATAAAACAGTGCTGTGTGTTGTAGAACATTACTGGCAATGGCAGTGGTAGCTCTTTTGGAGGATATTGCCAATGCCAAGTTATCAAGGACCACAGTGGATTTTGGCTTGTGATGATGTCTAGCTTAAAATTCGATTTAAACTTCCTAGAGTCATCCTCTTGGAGTTGTGTGCTGAATTGGAGCCTACAGAGACCATCACAAAGAAATTACACTTTGCTTGCTCTCTTTCTCATGGATGGTTTGATTTGTTATTGTTAAACTTGACTTGCTTTTATGGAATGTTATTTGACTTTTATATAAAATCAATGAAACACAAAAAAATAAATGAAAGAAAAAGAAATCACACATTCCCTGTTCCAGCACAGGTTTTAACAAACATAGGGCATTTGGCAATGGGCACTTTTTAGTGTTAACTGGCTGACCAGTCAGGAATCTCAGTTATCCCTGAACCATGTCTGCCATCTGTATGGGATGGTAATTAAGAATCAAATTTCTTTACGGTCAGGGTAAGCAAACAAGGTTAAGGCAATTTGCAGCGATTGCTTATTCTCCTAATGTATTTGGCACAATTGACTGCAAACACTGCAATAAAGGCAACATCACAGAATAAATTTACTTTTGTAAACAGAAGCACTTTCATTCACTTAGTACACACTTAACATGTGATGCTCAAATTTGATTTTTGTGAAGTGGCACAGCTCAACCCACAATTCCTTTATTTTATGAAATAGCAGTTTGGGAAGTAGATTTCAGGGTCATGCTGTGTATGATGGTTGGCTTTTTGGTAAGTAAGCCTAATCCAAAGAATTGAAATTAGGTTTAGTACATTACAAACAACTTGTATAATCTTTCTTTCAGGTGATAGTGGGAGGACACCACAAGAAGGGAGTTACAATGAAAGGCATTCCCGCACACGATAGGTGATAGAACCATATACAGTATATATTGTCTCTCTATATATAAAAAAAATCCTGGTGGAATGGAAAAGCAAGGCGACGATACGTGATCTTCTCGGAAGTTCTCAAAAGACAATTTAAAGACATGGGAGACAAAAAAGACTGGCCATGCAGCATCTCGCGGGGACCGTAAACATGAGACTTGGTGCCAAGAGATTGTCGCAGGGCAGTCTCGTGGGGACGTGGAACATAAGAGTCTTGCAAGACATGCCCTTCTTATCAAATAAGAGCTCAGAAAGCCAGCAAAACATTAGTCATGTAAAGTCACGTGGCACACACAGATCCTGTGCTCTCAGCAAAGAAGAAAGAGCAGCGTGGAGAAAAGGGACTCAAGGCGCGATACATATGCAGAGAAAGGTACAGAATATGAAAGCAGTAACAGTCAAAAGTATTGTTCCAAGCCAAGCTGAAGCCTTTTTTGTTTTAAGTGACTGTTAGGTCCGATCGAGGGAGGGCAGAGTGCAGCATGGAAGACTGATAGCTGGGTGCGGATTGATGCGGTAAGGGGGAGGCGAAACCCGTGGGAGGAGGGTTTGGAGGGGGTGCTAGAAAGTTGTGTTTGGGGTTACGCAGTTGGCAATTGTTAAAGTAGAACTTTTGTGACACTTTATTACGTCAATCGCTACATTATCAAAAAAAAGCACAGATTGCATTGATGCAAACACAAGGAAATTAGTTTAAGTCAGAGAATTTCAAAAACAGGGTTTAACTCACATGCATTTATTGGTTACTTTGCAAAACAAAATATTAACTGCTGATGATGTAGATTGTTTTGTCTGTGCTGAAATTCCAAACAGAGAGACTATCCTAAATTATGGTACAAAGTCATTAAACACAAGTCTCACAGACCTCATTTAAAAGATTCAGCATATTGGGACACGAAAGATTCCAAATATTGTTTTTACAGAAGTTCTGAGATAAAAGTGAAACTAATGAAATAGCAACAATTCAAAGGAAAAAAAAATCTTACAAGTGTGTACAGCCCCAGAAAATGTTGCCATATTATGATGTATCGTTGACTTCCTCTGCCACCCAAGACAGACCAAGTTGAGTGCTTCATTTAATGAAAAGCACATTTAAAAAAATACTTTGTGCACCTCTAATACACATATTTCAACTTTTTTGGCTTTTGCCTAATTATTAACATTTTTTTTCATCTGGTAAATGTTGCATTATAGTAACATTGTGTGTGTGTGTGTGTGTGTGTTTGGGGTGTTGAGGCGAACAAATGTCAAAAATAAGACAAAAACATTCAGTACTGAGAATTTGCCCTATGTTTCATCAAATCAAAACGCTAATCGAGGAATGAATGCTGAAGGCAGAGAAAGGGTTTAAAACACTAAATAAGAACACAAAAAACAACACACATCGATTGCTTTGGACTTACCCTCAAACTCGGATGACTGGGAAGAGCACGGCACCGACCTTTTCATCCTGTTGGAGTGATTCATCTACTCTGTGCTTCTCTCACGGTTACTGCACAGCAGTGGCACAGCAATTAATGCTCAAAATGATAACACCTAGGTGGCATCAGAAAACGATTTGAAAATGTACTGTATAAATATAAAAACAACAATTTTGCTTGTTTATGACTTTACAAATGAGTAACAGGCATTCAGATTATGCAGCACAAGTTACATGAAAATTGTTTTGCTTTATTTGATGGATATTCTTCATCATTTGTCATTGTCCATAGTTGGTCACTGCAGGGTTCCATTGTGTTTAAATCTTCATTGTGTGCCTTCTCTACATAAACATATGATTACAAAGTACACAGAGTGTAACATATAAAAAAATATTTTTAGGTGAAGTATCTGAGGCTAGGGATCTGCACTGCTAATCGGAAGGTTGCCGGTTCAAATCCTGTAAATGCCAAAAGGGACTCTGCTCTGTTGGGCCCTTGAGCAAGGCCCTTAACCTGCAATTGCTCCATCCTGGGTATGACGTTAATCTGCATCCAGCCCTGCATGCAGGCCCTCCAACCTACAGGGAAAAACTTGGGGGTTTGCAGAATTGGCACTCCAGCCACCATAAAAAAAACCTCACACTGTTCCACTCCATCTGAACTAGTGTGGTGCTGAGGTATCACCCGTTGCATGGCTGCACTCGGGTCTGAATCTGGATCCTGAGTTGGTTTGTCGCACTACGTGTAGTACTACAAAAACTTAGAGTTGAGCCCCTAGGGAGCATACAAGTGGATGAAGTACTGCACTTCAGAGACAGGTGTTTGAAATGTAATGGAGCCAAAATTTATACACTTGACCGTTAGTGTAGCATATTGCAACATCATTACAACTCAAAGTAATCCTTGAATGTATGGACGACATACAAAACTAGGGGCTTATGTCTCAAAAAGACTTGGAGAAGAGCTTAATTGATTGATGTAACATTTAGACATGAATACACCACTTTGAGTTTCATTTGAAAATAGTACAGCAGTATGTTAATAGATTGAAGTTCAACTTTTGAGTCTGTCAACCATGTCATAGCATACAAAGAATCCCAGTATACACTGGAGAGAACAATGTAGCAAAGTCAGTAGGGCCCATGTCATTTGGTAGACTTCCATTTGTACTGTCATGTTGCGTTGTACCACAGATAAAATGGTGAGCACGTCTACCATACCAGCCATGGATTCTGCACCATTCTTAACTCTGAATCTTGGTCTGCTCACTTAGGAACTACATGTATGTGTCACAACTTTAGGACTATTTAACCTTAAAAACAGCTCAATCTCACTTAGCCTGCCATTGATCTACTTATTTATAACTTTCTCTTCTTTAACCTGCAGCTAAACACAACAGCATAAATTGAATACTCTTGTAGAGATTATTATTTTTTATATAAATATCGTACTACAATCGTACAATCACCTTTGGTAAAATTTCATGATAGATACAGTAGATAGTAGGGAATGCATTGATATTTTGGCCTCTGAAAATATTTGACCGAAAATAGAAAAAAATAGCATTTTCGGTATTCAGTTGAATGAGTTAAAGTGCTACATTTTTTGGTTGAAAATGTAAGGCTGTTTCCATTGCTCTTCTGCTGTGGTCATGGGGAATGCTTCTAATCAGAAATATGCCTCCTTTTTTTATAGGGAACAAGCGATACATCACACCACATTATGTTTTTGTGTGGAGACGCCATCTTTAGGAACAACAATGGTAGTGACAATTCTGTAAGAAGCTGCAAAAGTCTTAAGAAAGATAAAGCAAATGGACAAAGGAATGAGAAGGAGAAGGGATCATGCTGACTTAGGGCACAAAACAGCTCTGTTTAAATAACTTAAGTCATATAAACAATGTAGAGCCATTGCATTCAGAACCTATGTTTTGCATGTTTAAATACTGTAAATCATTAGAAGCTCACAAACAAATTATTAATAACTGGGCCCAAGATTTACAAGCGTACACACTATGAGAGCTCAGTCATTCAAGCCAAGGATCATTGGCCAAGCTGTTGCTACTTTTTATCAGCATGACTGGAAAGTGTATATTGACTGATGAACTTATATATTGAGTTTCATCATTTATTAAACTATATTTTGTAACTCTGCCTTTTTATTTATTTATGTTTTCAGTTCATTTGTAATAGGTCTTCTTTGAATTGATGGACTTCAATAACAAAAGGATTTTGTACGAGTTTTCGGTGTATATTTCAATTTCAGTTAAAATGTATTTAATGTAGACATCATGCACTGGCCCAAAATGAAATGGACAAAAAATAAATGAAAAAATATTTGGCATTCAGTATTTGGCCCAAAGTTTTCTGAAACTTGGCTTCGGCTTTGGTCAAGAATTGTAATTTCAGTACATCACAGATAGATAGATAGATAGATAGATAGATAGATAGATAGATAGATAGA
>JANRMT010062802.1:28024448-28052955 GCA_026402145.1 Polypterus bichir lapradei
ATAGATAGATAGATAGATAGATAGATAGATAGATAGATAGATAGATACTTTATTAATCCCAGGGGGAAATTCACATATTTCACATGTAGGAAGGGGGGTTCTAGTCCAGTGTACTTGGATCAAAACTAGAGCAGCCACTGCCCCCAAAAGTGGCACCTCACCACTGCATTTTAGTCTAATCATGACAATGATGACTTTGGGTGGTTTGCTGGTGTGAAGTGAAATGGCTTTGCCCAAAAGCAGGGAGATACGTTACTATTTATGGTGCTTTGCACTTTGCACTTTCATTCCTTTTTTCATATTTTTAATTCCTTGGCATTTATCTGGGTGTGCAGGCAGGATCTCTTCTCTTATGGCATCACACTCTGCTTATATCTACAATGGTGGGTGGGTTCATTTGACTGATCGATAAATTAACAAGGTGAATGATGGATTGGCACCCTCTCCTGGATTTGCTCCTCCCTTTGCGGATAGGCTCCAGTGCCCCCTCGGTTAGCTTAAAGGACTTTAAGAATATATGAATACATGTATGACTAAATATGAACAAGTGAATACGAGTATGTGTGCTTCTGATGACCGAGCAATCCATTCATACTTGGTTCTTGGCTTGTGCTGAGTGCTACCCCTGACCCTTCCAGCTCTGGAAAATGATGGATATTCCATATATCCATAAACTGCTGACACTACAAAACATAACTACACTTCAGCACTTTATCAAAGTTTAGCAATGCTATTTCACAGCTCCAGAGACCTGTGTTCAGTTCCCAGCATGGTGTTTGCACATTCTCTCAGCATTGTTTTTGATTTTTTTCTAAGTAATCCATTTTGCCACTACAAAAAGGTGCAAATTATATTAATTAGTGAATTTAAATGGACCTGGTTTAAGCAAACTGCATGAGTGTGCCCTGGGATGGCCTGACACGCCACCCAGAGTAGGTCCCTGTGCCTAGTGATAGTCTTTAGAAAACTAACTGAATAGTCCATCAGTAAAAGAAAACTAAATAATGTGAGAACCGCAAAAATGGAACACCTGAACCTGTAAAAAAAAAAAAAAAACTCTGAAAGGTTAATAATAAGTCACAGTTTTGCATTGTAAAAATTAATTAAAGGCCCAGATGTCGCACAGTAGCTTTGCTAGTACTCACCATCTGTCATCCCTCCAAGAACCTCATTTTGTTTCTAAGAACGTTAATGCTGCTATCTCTGGGCTCAGGCAGATTTATAGCATGCATGAAACCCACTAATCGATGTAGAAAACCTCCTCCTTGAGTGCTTCAGCCGGTCTTTCTCAAGGTTATCGCTAGCATTTTTTAATAGAAAGTGAAGAATACAAGCCCTTTAAAAAATGTACACTCAGTAGGCACACCCACTTGGTAATGCAAATCGCCTACACCTCACAACAGTCAATGACATGGCATGGAGACTTGGTTATGTTATGTTTCTGCTAAGATTTATTCTCTGGCTTATATTTGTTTTCCTTTTTATTGTTACTTCTATTTTTTAAATTAATATACAGTATTTCATGTGAGATGGCACGGTGGCGCAGTGGGTAGCGCTGCTTCCTCACAATAAGGAGACCTGGATTCGCTTCCGGGTAATCCCTGCGTGCAGTTTGCATGTTCTCTCCATGTCTGTGTGAGTTTCCTCCGGGTGCTCCAAAGACATGCAGGTTAGGAGCATTGGCGATTCTAAATTGGCCCTTGTGTGGGTGTGTGCGTGTCCTGCAGTGGGTTGGTGCCCTGCCTGGGATTGCTTCCCTGCCTTGCACCCTGTGTTGGCTGGGATTGGCTCCAGCAGACCCCTGTGTTTGGATTCAGTGGGTTGGATAATGGATGAATGGATATTTCATGTGGGTTTTCTTATTATGAAATTCTTACCTATATTATTTTATTTAAATATTATTTAGTAAGTATGTATTATATATATTTGTCCTCTGGCGATACTCCTTGTGTTCAGGGGGAAAACCCCAAGAGGCAGGTATACTTTGACATCACTGATGAAAAACTGCCTTTATGTGCAGGTGGAGGTGAAGGTTCCAGCAGAACATAATTTTGCTATGATTTGCAGCACCCAAAATACCAAAAGGATGCATGCCACAGAATACAGAAAAAGGCAAAGCCGCAACCTCACTAATCTGCTCCAAAACAGGCCTCGTCCCATGCAGCCTGATCTGAAAGGCTCAACAGGAAGCCTTTCAGTCCTGCACAAGTCCAAAATGAGGCTTTTAAAGTGCAAAAATACTTTTAATTGTCCCAAATATGCAAAAATGCCTTTCAAGGGAGAGGTAACTTTAAAAAGTCTTGCTTAAAAGGACAACAAGAAACAAAAAAGTCTTTATAAATAATTTGTGAAAAAAAAATAAAGTAACAGCTAAAACAGTAAATATAGGCAAAAAGGAGTTTGTCTAAAAAAGCAACCCAGAAATATACAAAGTCGATATTTTTAACATTTTATTGAATTTAAAAGCAAGTAACATTCCATACAAGCAAGTCAAACTTGACAAAACTAACTTCAAATCTGCTTCTACAAATGAGTAAGAGAGCAAGGCTAATAGCCAGAGCAGAAAAAAAGGGAGAGAAAAATCCTTTTCCCCAATTTAAATGCTTATTCTAAAATGTTATTATTAGATTTTGAAAAAAGTTTATGAACAGATCCTGTAAGTGAGAATTTGTTTTTTTCAGTCTCAAATAGTATATAACATCAGTTGCCCACTGACTTAAAAGAGGTGAGTTAGGATTCTTCTAGTTGAGCAAGATACCGTAGATCCCGGAATACAAGCCGACTCGGTATATTAGCCGACCCCCTTCTCTACCTACTAAATTACATGTATTTGCCGATGACCGGTATTTAAGCCGACCCCCTTCTCCAAACAAAATTTTCTAAATTTCCTTAAAAGTGTCTCTTCAGGTATATTTATCATGTTTATTGGCGAGAAATTGAGACTGCCAGCATTTTTGATGGAAACCAGAAAGTGATTGCGGAGAAGTTTGGTAAAATGAAGCCTTTGTGTTGAAACTATATACGCAAATACGGTACATCGGCGGGTGGATTTCCGGAGACTCATTATAAATTTGACTACCTTAAATACGCAATACAGTGGACCCTTGACTTAAGAACTTAATTCATTCGCGAAGACTAACCCATAATTCGTTCTGAACCTCCCACTGCAACACTTAATTAACCTTTTCATAATAAAAAAGGGTTGTATAATGTGCATAATTTACCAAAACACCAATAATTTCTCTAATGTACTAACCAAAAAGTTATAAAAAGTGCCTAGCCTACCAGAAGTAGGCTAGAGTAAGCTAGGAGCATGGCGGCGCGCAGCGGCTCAGGGCTCACCCTTTCAGTGCACTTTTTTGTTGTTTTTGTACTTTTTTTTTTTTTCCTTGTTTGTGCACGATCGGTTCGTCGAACATCCGCTACACCCATCAGAACCTTATAGACATCGGTGTCCAGAGCCAGACATCTGTTTCGAGTGTTTTTCATCACACGCACAACATCCCAGACAACATAGCGAGACCAGCGGGCGCTCCATGGATTGTTGTTGGGTCTAGGAGACGACGCAGATGGAGGAGGGAAAGAAAGCAGAAGCGGGGCCACAGATCCGGCGTTATGCTAAGGCTAAAAAAACAACCATACAAGCCCTATACAGAACTTTTTTTCTGCACTGAAGGAGCTGCTTTTAATCTCATTGTAGATGTGTATAGTGACAAAAAAAGGCATTCTATTCTATTCTAGAAACAACAATTTCATACTGTACTCACCATTTAATTTGACATCTTTGGGCTGCAGGAAGGGAGGAGGAGGAGAATGCAAATCTTTTCTTTGTAAAATTGTCAAGATGGTGGATTTCGACATGCTGTACATATTAGCGAGATCGATCACACGAACAGCACTCTCATATTTCCACACAATTTCCATCTTCGTTTCGATTGTGATCGCTTTCTTTACCTTCTCTTCCTTCCTTAGCAATTATGTGTCTTGCTTACATGGTCTTAGTGAGTTTTATATATAGGTAAATCACTGCAATGACCGAAATTACATCCACAAACACATGTATCTGGGCTCCAACTGACGCTACTAACGCTCTCGGTTGTTTGTTTACAATCGCGTAAGCGGATACACATGACCGCATTCAGGTTGTAACACAAGATGTTGGTCGTAAATCAAAAGAAAAATTTTTATTTTAAACTTCCCGATAATTTATTATAAATTTTATTAATAAAATCAACATCTAAAACACTTTTTTGAATAAATTCTTTATTTAATTTAAAGTACCGGCATGCAAAGTTACTTCTTCATCTGAAAGATGGCTCTGTGGTTTCGTCATTATTTACTTCCGTATTGATCGGCAAAACCAGCATTGCACTGGAAATCTTGAATCTGAAACGATGCTCGTTGTATAAACCGACCCCCAAACTCCAAGCCAAAAATCTAGGACAAAATTCTCGGCTTATATTCCGGGATCTACGGTAAGTCTACGTGCCAATAGTGAAGTAAAGGCAATTACAGGTTGTTTGTTCTTCTCCACTTTAACTCTTTGAGGGCAGAATATTTTTTCCAGTTTTCTGAAAAGCAAACAAAGCAATGATTTTACACATAAATCAATATAAAATGTCTTTTGCTGCATGCCATGGCTGCTGTCAGCACCCGTTCAGTGACTTTGGCAGCAGCAGTTACACGGGGCAGTTCAATGACCAGCAGGAATATGGTGGGCCGGCTGCCTTGCTTTCTTTGCAAAGCAGTAGCAGTTACAGTGTGATACAATCTGGTTTGTACCTCTTGTCATTGTAAGAGGCAGTCCTCCCAGGTGAACAGTGGCATACACAGACATGTACAGCACCACAATCAGCTGACGCTGGCCCCTCAATTTCGTTTTCGATCTCCAGATCATTTACATGAAAATCCAACAACTCAGAATCTGACTAAGCATTATGATATGCAAAACGTCGTCCACAGAGTATTCTTGTTTGCACATTCGCTTTGGTCTTTCGCCAAATGGGGATGTCTTTTGAGGTGTTGTTTGCTCTTCGCTACTCATGCATGCACAGGAAATCTTGCTCAAATCAATGAAGCTAACTTTAAAGATTTAGAGTCAAACTAAAACATACAGTAACAATGAGTTTTGTCACAGGTTACACCTGATTACCATCCTCTACCCCTGAATTTTGACAAAAGTCGACATCCACCTTGAAAGAGTTACGGCCTTCTGAAAGTCCACCAAACACGACTTTATTAGGATTAGGAGAGATTGTGACTCCAAGGCTGTCTGAAAGGCATTTAAAGATTTTGGTCCAGAATGATGTTAATTTGGTGCAGGCCCAAAACATATGGCCCAATGAGGTTGGAGCTCGATTGCAATGAGACAGGCAGCACTCCATAAACCAAAACAAATCCCAAACAATACTCACAACATATAACAAGAGACAGTGATACTCTGCTGGAGCCATCTCCTCTATCTGAATGTAAATCACAATAGGTGAAACTGTTTAACATTTGAACTGTCAGTACCTCTTATTTTACCTTGTGCTATTAATTAGCAAATGTTTTTGTGTTTGAATTACTTTTATCATTTCTTAATGATCTGATTCTTTTGCAATAAAAATTGACCACAAAAAAGAAGGAACAGGCCAGTGACCTTAGTGAATAACAGTGATTTGAATGTTGGTGTCAGATGTGGTGTTTCACCATCTCATTAAAAGCTGTCCTCCTGAGATTTTCACACTCCAGAAGTCTCTAGAGTTTGAAAAAAATGAGGTGATAAATGACAAACATCCAGTAAGCTGCCATTCTGTGGCCAAAAACACCTGACCAGACAGAGGAGAATGGAAAGACTCGGTCAGACTAACAAAAAGGCCACTGTCTCTACCCAATCTGTGCTACCTGTCCAATTTACTCCCCACATGTGCAGAACTGTTATAATAAATGAGCATACAGTAACTCACACTTTAGCTGCCCCATCTATTTTGCACATTTGTCAATCATTTATGGCGTATTTGAACATGTGCAATGTCACCATTTGATTGGTGATCCAGCTAAGTGTGTACTGTAGATAGAGATAAACAGCAATGCAAAAATGATTTACAGGTGCAATTCAAATTGTGCTGGTGGTTTGTGTTGTACAACAGTGCAGACTGGGCAGTGTTATGAAAAGGAATTTAAATTCCCATATCTAAAAAATGGTGCATAAATGCATAAATTGAACAGAGGTTGAATGTGTAATGCAAATCAGATGGTGATTCATGTTATAACATAAATGGCACATATTGGGCAGTGTCATGAATGATAATTGAGTATATCGATGCGTGAACATTCTGCATTTATGTGTGCATGTACCACTCAAATCAGGCAGGCAAAAAAGATGGTTATTGACAGCCACAAATATTTAAATAACAGCTCTTTACAGCAATGGCGTGCATAAGGACATCTCTGAACATCCATCAGCCCTTAAAGTGACTGTACCATAGCAGCATTAGATAGAGTAACAAAACAGGCAGGTGAAAATGTTACACATTTATTCAAGCATTAGAGATCATAAGCCTCAAATAACAGAGTAAAAGTGTTGGTGTTAGCAAAATTTTATTAATACAACCTGGATAATAGGCAACCAGGTGAATCTCTGTCTTAGTATGTTTGTATATTTTAATCACCATAACAGCATCTTAATACCAAATGAACATTATCTTAATATTTCATTGTACCTAAGCATTGCTGCTGACCATGTGTATCACTGTATGGCCATTACCTACCTGTCATAAACAGATTCCTCCAGTATGATAACTCAAAATGTTAGAAGATTCCTCAACCTTAAGGTGACTTCAGTTTACTCCAGTAGCCTTTATAGTCGCCAGATCTCAAAAGAGGGCCTTTTGGGATGAGGTGTAACAGGAGTTTTGTAGTGTAAATGTGTGGCTGAAAAACCTGCAGGATCTGCTTGATGAATTTGAGTCAACATAGTGTGACATCCCTAAGGAATGTTTCCAGTGTCTTGCTCAGTCCATGACTCCTTCCTGGTAATTGTTAAGTAGACCTAATAAAGTGGCAACTGAGTATAAAGGTGTGACTGATTATGTTTACAGCACACACACACCTACACATGTTAATTTAGCATCTGATTTTTTTCCACAGGTCCAACATGGTGACATAGTTGTTAGTCCTGATGCTTGTTAATGCATTTTATCCTATCAAATATTTAGTATATCAGTCCATTTCTCTATTACTTAATCTACTTAGGCTTGTTCAGAGTCACAGGGAAACCATAGAAATAAATAAAGAAACAAACACATAGTTGGAAGATGGATAGCATGATGATGAGATGGTAGGTGTTGTTGCCTTAGAGCTTCAGGCTATGGGGTTTAAATCCTGGCCCACTTATTACCTATGTGAACTTTACACATTCTTGCCATATCTGTGTGGACTTTTTTCCTGATATCCCAGTTTTCTCTCACATCCAAAAGGCATGAATATTAGGTGATTTACTAAGTGAGTAAATTTTCTGTGGAAGGCACAATATGAGCATTTTCACTATAGGATCCAAACATATCTTCTGTTTCCTCTTAAGCCATTGGTTCTTCTCTCAGGTGTTCTTGTATTCCTTACCTTGCCATGGAAAGCAAGCTCAGGAACCAAACTACAGGGTGGCCCAGATCTAATTATGCAGATCCAGATCATCTGGATGACTTTGATTTATGCGGGGACGATTCCAGTTCGGCATGAAGACGATTCTTCATGTTGTCTGTTCGCACAGTTCTCGATGGTCCAGGATTTTAAACTTAATAAGTTATAGCATAATGAAAAATTGCATAATTAGATCTGGACCACCCTATATGCCTACTTATTCGTGCAATCTCATTTCTTGTCATTACCCAGCGTTCACAATGGTAGGTGAGAATGGGGATGTAGACTGACTAATAAATCAAAAGCTTCATCTGAGCACATACTGTAGCTTATCACCATTGTACTGGTCAATCCACATTTCTCCCCTACTGTCATTTGCGAACAAGACCCCAAGACATTCAAACTCTTTAATTTGGAAGAAACTCCTTTTAAACTGCAGTCGTAACGCCACTTATTCATCTGAGAGAAACATAACCTCAGATTTAGAAGTGTTGATTCCCAATCCAGGTCCATCACATTCAACTACAGAAAAATCCAGTGCACATGAGAAATCACAGAAGAGCCAAAAGTAGAGCAGACACTCAGTCCTCATGTCCCAAAATGTGTACCTCTCAAGTCTTGGCTGCTTCTTAATATTTTATCCTGATAAATGAGAGACACAACACAAAACAGGAAAGATGCACCTTTGGGATAAGCTACATTCACTTGAAATGGCTTGACTTAATCCGACTCATGCAGACACAACTCCCTGCATATGCAGAAGTCTCCTGGAACAGAGAGGCTGTTTCTCTGAAACTGAAAATAATGGTGATAAAAGCATTTTCTCAAAATAAGGAATGAGTACAAAATGCAGCAAATCAGGTTAGTGACAGGAATGTTATCAGTTCAGTTATGAAACCCTAGCTACTTGACAAGAAAATTACAATTATTGTGATATGTTAATGGATACCTGTGTGATCAGA
This sequence comes from Polypterus bichir lapradei, assembly GCA_026402145.1. Taxonomy (NCBI): domain Eukaryota; kingdom Metazoa; phylum Chordata; class Cladistia; order Polypteriformes; family Polypteridae; genus Polypterus; species Polypterus bichir. The sequence continues at coordinate 28,033,031 of JANRMT010062802.1, forward strand.
TCGGTGTACTGTACAATTGAGGTCTTGATTTGACTCTTAACATGGAATTGTACGCTGCACCTGTTTGTGCCACATTTGACTGCATGCAGGCATATCTGTGTATGTGCGTGTGTTTTAGGTCATTTGCTTATTCAATTTGCTTACATGAATTGTGATCAAATAATGGCTTATTCTTCTCCATTTGAAAATGTCAGGTTTTTATCAAAGTTGTGCAAAAATTAGTAGCAGGAAAGTCCAGAAAATGTATTAAAGCCATATGCACTATGCCAGGAAATATCTGTACAGTAGACTAGTGTAAAGAGCTAAATGCAGGCAAAAGGAGAAATTATTCTAAACACAAGATATATTTACATCCACTCTGACACATTTCTATGCAAAATTTCAGAGAAACTGGGAAACAGCGACACCCTTGATCAAGTAGGGAAATGCATGCAAACCAGCTAAACGACTATTCATGTATATAATGTTTAACACTGAGCGATTATTAGAATATGTATTGATGTGTCATTGACTTGACACCCCCGAAGTGATAAATTTCATCATTTTTACTAATGGTATCATCTGTGATAACAAGGTAAGACCGACAAATGTCATTACTTGGTGACCTGGGTCAACCTGTGATTCATTTGTTTTGAGGCAAAGTGGTTTTAGTGTTGGTGCTGTACGTGATGACTGGCTTGTTAGTAAGGAAGCTGACTGAACCCTGAGTTTTTCATATGGCCTATGAGACACAGAGGCACCAAAAGCTGTGCAGAGAAGAGTAACAAAGTGGATCCCTGGGACCAAAGGGCATGTCTTGCTTAGAGAGCCTAAGATAATTAAACATTTTTAGCTTTGACAACAAAAGGCGGACTCACACACCACCATACTGAGTTGTCACAGGTGCTCCCTGTCATGAACAGCAAGTGGACTTACCCAAAATAGCAATGCAGACCAAAATGAACCAGGGCAAGTCATGATAAGCAAATAAGATTCCAAATATATAATTCCAGCACCAGCATGTGCCATTGATGTTAGACAGGATGGATCCATGGATTCATGATATTTAACCTAATTCTGCTCCTACCATTTGCATGTCACGACAGAAACTGGTATTTATGAGACCAGGAAACGTTTTACCAACCTTCATTTGTCTAATTTGGCTGATCACAGGCCCACTGTAAACTTATCTTCTCATTCTCAGTAGACAGAAGTATAACCCAATGTTGTCTTCTGCTGCTGTAGCCTTTTTTCAAGTTCTCACATGTTGTTCATTCAGAGATGACCTTCTGCTCATCACTATTGTGAAGAGCTATTGTTGGAGTATCTGTGGATTGTCTTATAGCTTTAATAAATGTGGCTGCAGGAGGGACATTGCTTGTAAGATTTTGGGAACACTATGTTTAGCACCTACAATCATGCTATGGTCAAAGTTGATTAGATTGTGCACCTTGGCCATTCAAGTGTTTGTTCAAACAACAACTAAACAGTATGGTCAAGTCTTTATGCTGTGTATATATTAAGAATTGGGGCATTATGATTTGTTATTTAGAAGAGCAGGCTGTTTGTTTTAATGAGAAGCTGGATCTAAGAAAGTGGTCACCGTGTGTGTATATATCAGTATTTTTTGTTAAAGTCCAAAGACAAAATTAAGTTCGACAAAGGTCAAAAACAAAACAAAATAGAATACTTAAGTAAGCAAAGTAATGGGCAGTTGTTTCCCAATACCCAAAAAGATTAAGGCAGAATCCATAAGGAAGGCACAAGTTAATAACACACTAAATCTCTTGACACTCATGAGAATACCTCTACAGTAAATAAATAAGGCCCTGCTCGTCCTTACATATTCGTTGCCCCTCTTGTCATGGGACTGCAGCTGGATTAATGTTGCCAAGCAACAGATTCTCATGGGCTGGAAAACAAGCAAGCAGCACTCAAACGAAGAACACAAGGGCAGCTATCAGCAGACTTAGTCCAAGTCACTAAACTTTTCTAAGAAATTGATAAAGCTGATTTGGAAAATTTCTTTTAGTTCAATTATGAAATCACATACTGAAGGCCACTTGGTGGAGACTAAGGCAAAGTGCATTTAAGACTGAAACCCGGAAGCATTTCTTCACAAGTATCCCTCACTATGGGGCATGGGAGTGGGCGGAGTCAGATGTAGGTGGAAATAGATGTCCCACTGTTAAAAAATAAGGAAGGTATGATATTGAATGTGTATTTATTTATTCAGTTCTCTGTTAATGAGGTTCTTTCTTCATTCAGTTCTCTAATAATATATTTATTTATTCGTCCCAGTACAAGGTAAATACTATAACATACTATCCCAGAATATGGGGTAGCTCTTGTTTTATGCTAACTGCCTGGCATCTGCACTTAGTCTTAGCCTACATTTAACAAAACTCAATCCCATGCCCCGCCCCCCAACCCCATGTGCCACAGCTCAGACCCTCTCCTTCTTCATGGAAAGGGTTGTGGGAGTAGCAAACTGACAAGTCAAGCAGATGAAGTGGTGACTCTGACAAATTTTTTAAGGTATGTGAACGTGAAAGGTAATTGTTAACCAAATGAGCTCAAAGCCCTGAATTTCCTATTCTTGCTAAATGACTAATTAATAACAATGGATATTTCATGGGATCACAGATAGCAACACCCATTGGCCCACCAGGCCAATTTAGAATAATCATGCAGTTTAAGCAGCACATCTTAAGAAATTTTGGATGTGCAAAATAACGGTGTGTGAATAAAATACTACAATTTACCAAAATAAGGAATAAAAGTTTGAACTGCATTCTAATATCAGTGAAGGCAATTTGACAAAACAGTATGTAACACCTTAGGTGTACATTATTATACATGGAGTAATTGTAACACATAATGATTTAACTTACTTCTGATGTGGAAACTTTCCATCATATTTAACAAACTTTTTATCAGTTCTGTAGTGTTGAAAGAGCAGAAAGAAATGGTGTCATGTCTAAAATGAGTAACAAACCTGAAAATGAATAAATAAGTCCCAGAAGATTTGACGATGAGCAGCGGTACGCGGATTAATGTTAAATAGGCGCCTCGGCCACAATACTTTGTGGCAAATCGAGATACCAGACTGGTTTTCAGATGTCCCTAGCAAATAAACATTTGCATTTAGTACAGTATATTACCATTCATTTTTGAAAAGGACTGTATTGCTGCTGAAATAGATGGCCTACAAAAAGGCGGCAGAATGATTTTTATTTTTATTCAGGTGTCTGATGGCTTCAGTGCTTGGGGAGAATAGGATCTGCCAGTCAGGATTTTATAGCAGATGGCAAAGTGCATTGTGAAAATAATTTGACTTGTCAGAGTGACAGCCTTTTTATCTATATTTCAAGGGCAAGGCTGAAGTTCTACAAATACTGACAACCAAAGCTGTAGCTAGCCATAAAAAAATAAAAAATGAAAAAGTGATAATAATAGAGAACAGCTAAGAGACGTCTTGCTGGCTACTGCAGAATGTGTGAATTAAGTAGGCTTGTTAATTTCCGTCCCTTTACTAAACACATTTTAATTGTTAAAAAGTCACAGAGAAGCAGAACCTCTTGTGGGTGCATTGGGTACAAGTTAAGATCCAGGCCCGAGCAGGATACCAGTCAATCACAGCACACTTGCCCACAAGACCAATCCAGAGCAGTCATCAAGCTCAAAGCCCATTTTTTCAATATGGGAGAAAACAGTGACCTGGACAGGTAAACTTCATCTGAAGCACTGAGGCTGAAGCACTAAACATGATGCTGCCATTCTACCCTGTTCATCTGTCCATCATATTTTTAAATCGCTTATCCAATTAAGGGTCACAAGGCCCACGGCAGGCTTTGTAATATTTTTTGAAGTTCAAACATGTAAGCCTCTCTGTCAAGATGTAATAAGTTTATGCTGAGTAAAGTGAATATGTGGGTTACTATTAAAACAAAAAAATAAAAAACATTCCAAAGAAGCAAATGGAATTTGTAGGTCTTTATGTAATGCTCTTTTCAAAAATAACAACACAGCAAAATCAGTTTCCAAATTGCAGCCGAGCGAGTGTGTAAAAACTAAAAGGTAATCTCCTGTCAGAGTACTGCTGCTGCTGCTGTGGCACCTTGGGCCATGCAGAGTTGGGTATGACAGGGTGGCACATTGGACATACTAACAGCTTGTCTGAATGTCTGAATTGAAATAAGCACGAAAAAGTTTCACCAATGTCCAGATTTGGCTGTTTGGCTTAAATTATTTTCAGATTATTTAATTATGCAATTTTCTTTGTGTACTGAACCATTTCTGGTCTTTGACAGATCTCGATGTTTTAGGGTCCCTAATACCGAAAACATCAATATCTCAATGGTGGTGTGTGTATGTGTGTGTCTGTGTGTCACAGTTTCTTGAGGACGGTGTAAAGCTAAAATGGCTGGATGGGAAAAATACCAAACTCGAAATATAAGCCTGTTTATGAGATGACGATGAGCTGATTCGTTTTTGAGCCAAATCGTGCAAGAGAAAGAGGCACTCTAGAGGAATCCTCAAAAGCTGTAATTCTGCCATTAATTATGAATTCTTCTCATCAATTGCGATCATAAGGAGCTATTTTATGAGCATCAGGAAGAGGAGGAGGTTGGGAGCATGTGCTGATAGCATCAAAGCGCTAAATAATTACTGAAATGTTATAGAATAATTTGGGTAACATGCTTCCTAGGGCACAAAGCATACTGATGCTCACATTAGAATTTTGTATTGTTATACTGTATATTAGATGTGAATACACAGTCAGAGGTCTGAAAGTTAAGAGCACTGTTTATGAGGAGAACTTGAATTATAGAGTGAGCAGTACCACACCGGACAGACACCATTTTACAATAACTCAATGACAATATTACCTAATAACAAAAAGATAACATGTCTGACATTTTAATGGTTTCCCTATTCCACAGATTGAATGCAGTATATGCTATCGTTCTGTCTTTGTAGAGTTATATATCACTCTACTTTCCCCTTTTGTGTTATTAATGTGTAGCCTTTGTCAGAATGCCTCAAATCCCATAGACTTACCACTGTTTATTAGGTATTGTACTTTATATCTTCTCCCCTCCTTCTCTTCTACATCTATAACCTCAGGTAACGATAATAGAGTAAAAGACAAGCAGGAGTTAAGTTACAACTTTAAATAATGTATTATTGATAATATTCATAAAATAATAACAATAAGCAAAGTACATTTGAATGTTGGCAACCATACGACCTAATAAATGCTGATATGTAGCTTCAGGTGGCACACAGACTTGCAGTTGCTTTAAATGTCTCTAGTTAAGGAATCATTTCACGGCTTTCTTCAGGACAGGCCACAAGCCTGAAGTTGTGCTTCTCAGTGTGTTCTTCTTTTCAGTTCATGGTGTGTGAGATGCTCCTTCATCGTGATGGTGTGAGAGAAAGAGGGAGGGGTAAAGCAACCAAAGGTATGCATTCTTTGTCCAAATCCTTACACCAATAGGACGTTGTGCTACAGAATGGCATCCGATTCAAACCAATCCCAAACAGCCATACTTCAGACCAATGGGGGCACACAGTACCTTTCACACCTGCCCCCAAAACCACTTGTTGAGCTGATGCTTGTTAGCTGGGTAATTTGGCTTTCCTGTGCGGGCTGATTAAGAAAGTCCTGCAAAGAATCATTTGTCATACTGGTTTTAGGCACTCCCAGCAAACCCTGTCATACAATTACAAGGACTCATTCCTAATAGGGGGGAAGGGGTTCTTATTACATTGCTTTGTCTAAGTTACAAATAAAGACATACAAAATATTTAACTTATATGCAAAATTTCACACCACAACAGCTATAAAAGCTGAACATTCTGGCCCATACTACTTTTGTTGTCATAATGTTCATAACAAGTGTGTGGTAGAACTGCTTCATCTATGATCCAAAAACCGTGCCCAGCTCCTGCTCAAGTGAAGCATACATGTTCTCCCCAAATCCCCAAACTGGCCCTTTTTGTTCGTGGATTCATCTTGTTGAAGTGATGTCCTGACCAGGGCTGCTTCATTCCCTGCACACAATTCTGCCAGGATAGACTCTGGATCCTCCAACCCTGAACTGAATTAGGCAAATTTTAGAATATTTTCTTATTTATTAGATACAGTAATTTGTTTAACAATCACAATGCATTGCCTCATATACAGTAAATGAAACTTTGTTCATATTGGCTCCATATTTCAGTATCTGTATTAAATCTTAGAGGAGATTTAATAGGCTATACTGAATGAAGGCTGATATTGTAACATATAGATTAAGACACTGTAGATAAGGTGATTTCCCAAGTGTCTTTGTAAATACATTTTTATGGCTGTTCTGTGGTTTTAACTATTTGAACTTTAAATGCACGTTTATATATGTGCTATGAAATAATAAAGTGTCTGTAGGCTGTCTTGCTTGTATCAAGCCTGCCTGATTGACAGACATCTGCCTCTCACTTAGACACCACATGCCGAGCTACTTGACATGCACTTATCCATCCTAATCTACCTAATGTGTCAGCTTCTCATTTATCTTGCCTGATCTGGCGATAGAAATAAACAATATTATTTTAGAATTTCTGTCTTTTAGTTCAAATGAAATTTTTCCTTTTTACTTTCTTTAGGAGGTTGATCCAGCCTGTTATTAGGCTGTTACACGATCAAAGAGTCGATTGCTGCTGTCTCTTTCGATTTCAGTCTAATTACACACCTTCTAATTCTGTCTTCCAATGCAACACTTCATACCTTCTATAATGTCTCTCATCGTGTAGCACAATTTTTTTGAAACTTTAGAAAAAGAGCTTCCTCATTCTCTGCAAACTTTACAAGCAGATCCTTGCAGATTAGTTGAGAACGTTAGGGAAGTTATTAAATCATAATATCCTTTTAATTTTATGGTTCAGAAGCAGTGGACAAACCTCTAAGCAAAAACTGTGTGGAGCTCGGCCCAGACACAGACAGGCAGACACATTGTAATCACTCCATGCACGTTTATTCACAAAGTGCTCCAAATTTACAGTTCAAGTGCTCAAACCCCAAATGTCCCCAAAAGTCCTGGCCACAACACAATGCCTTCTCTTCAGGCCGCCTCCTCGTCTCTCCTCCCAAACCTCGTCCTTCTTCCACCTGACTCAAGTCATCACCTGAAGGGAGGCGGCCCCTTTTATAAGCACACGGATGTGCTCCGGCAATCTCCCACCGACACGCCCCAGCATGGCGGAAGTGCAGGCTGCATCCCGGGTGTCCCTGCTCCTCTTACCCCCAGCGCTTCTGGGTCTGAGGTCCAGGGCTCCCAAGGCATCCGGGCACCCCCTGGCGGTGACCACGGGCCCCTACAGGGTTGAGCTTCTAAGCTCTGTACCCGTGGTCCCCATATCAACCAGGGTGGGCGCCCCCACGTGGTCTGAGGTGGGCATAAGCCTTCTTCCGGTCCTCATGGGCATCCCGGCCAGGTCGCCCCCCGAGCCAGCTGCGATAACTGTCATCCACTTATTTTCTGAATCTGGTTTCTTTATTATGGCATTGTGGGGATTCAGTGTCATTCTAGCCCATCTCATCAGGACTGAGAGTACAAGACAAAACTGAACCATAGAACAGAATTTCAGGGCACTCACTTAAAATGGGTTCATTATCTACAATCAAAAATAAATACACGTCTTGATGAAACAACAAGAAAATGGAGAACAGCCGTGTGGACACAAGGAAAAGGGGCAAATGTGGCAATGATATTACTCACACTAAGAGTTGAACCCAGGTTTGTGGAAGTACTCATGCGATCATTGACCCAATTCACTATCAACAAAAATATTAATAAACAAAAAATTAAAAATAGAAATGCATATAAGTAGTATGTATGAATACCATAAAAATGACATTTTTACCTATTTAATGACTATTGTGAAATGATCAGACTCAACGCACTCATAAAGGTTTGGGACAGCCACCCATGTATTGTCCCTGGCTGCAATGGGTTTGAAAAGTTAACAGAAGTGTCTTTGATGGAGTCCAAAAGTGAACTGATTGAGGTTTGAGAAGATGGCGTGCTTTAAATAGAAAAACCAGAAGTGACCTTCTTTTGACGTCATCCTAAACGCCTTAGCTGGAAGTGATATCTTCAATGATGAGTCAGACAGGTTTTCCCACCGCTGGTCTAATACAGATAACAGGAGAAGGTTTAGTGCACCCTGCCCCTGCCTGGCCTGGCGTGGAATTAATATTCGCTTGGTCTATAAAACGTCCTTCTACTCTCATGTGCGTAACACTATTTATTTTTTTATTCATAAATTAAATAATCATCTGTGCATTTCCTGTCTTGGAAAGTTGTATTACTCTAATTGCAGCCAAAGCAAGTTGCATTTAATCTGTGATATCAAAGTAATTATATAACACCAGTAACGGTGCACTGCATGATAACGTGCAGTGAATGCACTTGACTTGAGCATTCCTAGTTTTCATCTTCTTTCTCTGTACATTTAGCATTCGTTTGCTCAGAGGTTGATACGCTTGCTGTTTCCTGAGCAGCTCTTCTTTTCTCCACCCTAACGGCCCTCTTCTTCTCTTCTTTCGTTGGCATCTTTTTGTGTTAAAACTGATTAAATCAGTGTTTGTGTTGCAATTACATTTTCCTTAATTTTTCACTTAAGCTGGCACTTAATGAGTGTCAAGAATGATTTAAGATATGAAGAGGCAGGGGAAGTGACAGCGAAGGTAGTAGGGATGAGAACGACGCCTGTACACATGCGCCATACGGCCACCCTGCTGCCCACGGCCGAGAGTTGATTCTACAATAAAATAAAAAGAAGAATAACCATGGAGGTCAATAATCACCCCGAAAGCGGATAGTACAGGTCACGTAGTATATGTGTACCAAATTTCAGGTCAATAGTTCAACCGGTTTGCGAGCTACAGGTGATTTAAAATCCTGGACAGACAAGCGGACAGCCACTGTAGCACATTATATAACAAGATTGGGATATCAAAGTAATTATAATCTGAAATCTCTTAATCTGGGCAGCACGGTGGTGCAGTGGGTAGCGCTGCTGCCTCGCAGTTAGGAGACCCAGGTTCACTTCCCGGGTCCTCCCTGCGTGGAGTTTGCATGTTCTCCCCGTGTCTGCGTGGATCTCCTCCGGATGCTCCAGTTTCCTCCCACAGTCCAAAGCCATGCAGGTTAGGTGCATTGGCGATTCTAAATTGTCCCTAGTGTGTGCTTGGTGTGTTTGAGTGTGTGTGTGTGTGCACCCTGTGGTGGGCTGGAGCCCTGCCTGGGGTTTGTTTCCTGCCTTGTGCCCTGTGCTGTCTGGGATTGGCTCCAGCGGACCCCCGTGACCCTGTAGTTAGGATATAGTGGGTTGGATAATGGATGGATAAATTAAAGAGGACAGCACAGGTGCAATGGAAGTTTAAATTGCCTTAAACACAGTAAGTCTGCTGCGCTGTGAGACAGCAAATCTTACCGCTAAGCCGCGGAAGCTGTTGTAGCGCTCTTAAACCTTTTGTGAAAGTGTTTATTTGATGTTTGGACTTCATGCTTCACACATTCTATGGTTTATGCCGACATTTTGTAACATTTATTACTAAAATATTAAAGAGTTTCTGTTTTAACAATGTGTTTACACAGATTACTGTAGAAACGGAATACACATGAAATGCGTGTGTTCCAAATAATGATCTATTATTTCCACTCTAAAACTCCACTTCACTCCCAGATAATCCATCAAGGCATGAGCTGGGAGAAGTTTGTGAACGTTCTAACTTGGTGGGGGCAATGGAATAACCAACTGCTTGCAGCTTGTTTTTAATCGGCACATTTAGAGGACAAAGGAGAGGTGAGAACTGTTTTAAGGTGGGCCGGATCTACGAGTTTTTTCGTAGACTCTGGTAATTCTAGTGTTAAACAGTGTAGTCATGAGCTTTTGTTTTTTTTGCACAGCTCAGTTAATTTTTGTTACTAACTTCTTGACTCAGATCTTCATCCACACTAGTCAAGCCTTCATGTGCATTGTTTTTCAAATCTCATTTAACCAAATGACTTTTACAAACATTTAATTATTTTACAACTTCTGTCCATGTAAATGTTACAAAGGTGAAAGATTCTTCTACACAGTTTTCTTTCAAGTATCTGTCACGTTTTTAATCAGGAAAGATAAAGCTGTGTCCAAACTGCAGGAGGGAGATCCCTGAATGCTGCCCAAGTGAGAGGGACTTGGAATTCAATTATTCAGTGACAATTTCTCTCCTGTTTCTTTATTTAGGCTCTCAGCAGTCAAACAAAAAAAGTTGTTATTTATTCAAGCAATCAACTGCAGTGATATATTACTAATGGAAAAATACAACATAAACAATAAATGTTGCCGTAACAGTGATTGAGCCTTTCACTGGTTTTGTTGAGATTGGGTCTAATGAGCAGAAAGCAGTTTTAAATTTAGCATACCTTGTTCTGTTAGAAAGCTAAAACTACCATGTTGATATGTGCAAGGGGAGATGGGGTTTGACACTGTCTGCAAGATGACTTTGAAGTCTGGGATTTTATCTTACTCTATCAATTTTATCACTGAAGAAATTCACAAAATCTGTGCTACTAATGTTTACAGGGATTTAGTGTGGCAGTCTAAACAGTATACAAAGATTATTTCTGTTTTCACCTGTTTGTCTGAAATAGTATATATTATACCTTTAAACAATGTCTGTCCATGTTGTTTAGTAAATCTGTACATTTTGTTGCTGTCAATCTATGCTCTGGTTTTGGCATTTTAATTTAACTGCCTGAGTGCAGAGTGAGCTTCTTTGTGCGCTACTCATTTTTTATTTATTTTCGAAGTTTGGCTGCTGTATGTAAGGCCTGTTTCAGAGACACATTCCTAAGCCCACTTCTTCCAGTTCAGGGGGCTTATGCTGGCTTTATGTATAACAAAGAATGGACCAGTGCTGGATGATCTATCACAGAGCAAACCCATCCTCATAGTCATTATTTTCCATTAAAAGATAACATATACAGTATAAAGAAAAAGATAATGTATTGTCAGCAATTAATCTAAAATATAAATCCTTAGGATATGAGAGCAAAACATTGTGTTCTGGGAAAAAATAAACACAAAAATGAGGCAGAACTCTACCCTAGAACTCTGAAGGTATGTCAGCTCTACCATTGCCACACGATGTGCATACAAATATAGTGAAACAGGACCGGAAAGAGAACTGAAATAGAGTTGGGGTGACAAATTAAGGTGTGCTAAGACAACACCGGCATTGCCAAGAAAACAAGTGCTTTTCTACTTATGGTCATCCAAGACAAGTCTAGAGCCCATTGATGAATCCGTTAAAGGGAAAAACAGTTAGAGGAGAGGTTAGCGGAGTTAGTTGGGGGTGTCCCACATCTGCTGCTGGATTGGTGGCATCCGTACTGCACAGACATGTGAACCCTTTGGCCACTCCTAAACTCCCGTCCTGCTGTTCCTTTAGTATTGTCTCACTGGACTCAGACAAATACTCACATACTTGACTACATATAAATACAGTATTTAGTTTTTAGTGCATATCCACATCTTTTTGAAAACATGTTTACTTTGTCATTATGGTATATTAAGTTTAGATAGATTGATACAAAATAGCAAATTTATCCATTTAAAATTAGTGTGCCAAAAGTGATGAGGCCTGAATACTTTTTAATCCACAGTATATACAGTATAGTGTGTGTGTATGTATGTGTATATATATACAGTATATATATATATAGGTATAGTGATGAAGCTCAACCCGGCCAGAACGCTCCTGGAATGGAAGAATGGGGAAGGGCGGCTACTTGCCAACACTGCTTCCCCCAAAACGCTAGATGGCAGCTCACCTGGAGTGCAGTGGTACCCTGGATTCCCGCAGGGCACTATGGGACATGGAGTTTGTACACCCAGCCCTTTTGGGTGCCGTGGGTGCTGCCAGGGGGAGTTGTGAAAGGACCTGGCGAGTCATGTTTTCTTTGCAGCTTGGAAGTGCTTGGAAGTCATGAGAATGGAAGCCCCACAATCCTACTGGGCTGATTAAAGAGTTGGGATTCTCCATTTGAGCCGCATCAAGGACTATATAAAGGACTGTTGGGAATGCAGCAAGCGAGCCAGAGCTGGGAGGGAGTAGGACAGAGCTTGCTGGGAGGAGTAGAGGAGAGATGTGTGTACTTTACTACTGTTATTGTTGTTCTTGCTTGTTTATTATGGTGGAGGTACTTTGGGGCACTGTAGAAGAAAATTAAACAACTTCTTGGTGTTTTTATCCCATGTCCTATGTCTGTCTGTTGGAAAAAGGTGACAGCAGTGCCACCAAGCGGCCACACTGTTACAAAATGTATCTTCTTCTTCTTCTTTTGGCTGCTCCCGTTAAGGGTTGCCACAGCGGATCATCTTGTGTCATTTCTTCTTGTCCCCTCCATCTTGCTCTGTCACACCCATCACATGCATGCCCTCTCTCACCACATCCATAAACCTTTGTTTAGGTCTTCCTCTTTTCCTTTTACCTGGCAGCTCTATCCTTAACATCCTTCTCCCAATATACTCAGCATCTCTCCTCTGCACATGTCCAAACCAACGCAATCTCGCCTCTCTGACTTTGTCTCTAAACCGTCCAACTTGAGCTGACCCTCTAATGTACTCATTTCTAATCCTGTCCATCCTCGTCACACCCAAGGTAAATATTAGCATCTTTATATATTGTATATATTGTGGACCACCAAGGGTGAGCCACCACCCATACCTGACACAGACAGGCGTGGGACACAAGTTCACACTTTTTTTTTTCCCTCGTGCACACTTCAACACACAGCACAAAACTCTTCTTCTTTCTCTTCCTCTTTCCTCCACTCCTCCTGGCAAGCTCCATCTTCTCCCACCCAACTCTGACTCACGGAGTAGTGGCTGCTGGCTCCTTTTATAAGGCACCCGGAAGTGTTCCAGTTACTCGTTGACGCATTTCCGGCATCACTTCTGGGTGTGGTGGAAAAGCAGCCCATAAGGGTTTAGCGGCTGCTGCATCACCCCCTGGCAGCTTTCACAGATCCCAACATGGCTGTATCCAACTGCAACTCCCATGGAGCCCTGCGGGAGTCTGAGGCACTGCTGTAACCAAGGAGGGCTGCCACCTAATGCTCCAGGGAAGGTAATGCTCTGGATATTCCTCCTCCCCCAGTCCCTCCAGCGTGGCGGCATCCCGGCCAGACAAGGGCCATGACTGTTTACCACTCTATATATATATATATATATATATATATATATATATATATATATATAGAGAGAGAGAGAGAGAGAGAGAGAGAGAGATAGATAGATAGATAGATAGATAGATACTTTATTAATCCCAATTGTAATAAGGCACTATATATGTGCCTGACCCGACACAGATTGGACACGGCGGCGCACGTATTAAAAAAAATAAACTTTTATTTTTCTTCACCTGTGGGACACGTCTTCCCCGTAATCCACAGAGGCACAACACAGTCCCAAGTGTAACACTAACACATCTAATAACACATTTCTCTCTTTCTTCCACCACCACTCCTCCTCCTAGGCAACCTTATGGCGGTCTTTGACTGCCGACATCCGGTGTGGTGAAACCAGTGCCCAAAATGGGCCAGCAACTCCTGCTGCAGCACCCCCTGTCAGCGCCTGCGGAACCCAACAGAGCTGCACATAACTCCAACCCCCATGAAGCCCTGGGGGATTCAGAGGCACTGCTGCAACCCAGAGAGGCTGCCATCTAGCGTCTAGGAGGAGATGTTGTGTTTACCATGCTTGCTCCTCTGGTACATATGCTGCAGGGGCGTCCCAGCCAGGCATGGGCCCCGGCCATCCGTAACAATATGTATATATATATATATATATATATATATTGTGAAAAGGCGCTATATAGCGCCCGACCCGGCACAGACCACGCAGAGGCACGTGTTCACACTCAAAGGGTTTTTATTTTTTCTTCAGCCGTGGGCACACGTCTTCCCCGTGTCCCACAGACCCAACACAGTCCAAGCACCAAAAACCCACACAAACCAAACACTTCCTGGCGGCACCACTCCTCCCAGGCAACCTCGTCCTCTTCCTCCCAATTCTGGCCCTGATTACTGGGAGGCAGGCCCTTTTATACTCCACCCGGAAGTGTTCCAGGTGCCTGACCAGCTGGTCTTAATTGCACCTCCGGGTGGGGCTGATAAACCGTCCAGTGTGGTGGCTGGTTCTCCGCAGCACCCCCTAGCGGCCACCCCATCTCCCAACCGGGCTGCTGTGGTGGACTCCATGTCCCATGGAGCCACGGGGGAGATTGAGGAGGGATCCACGGCGAGGGAGACTGCCCCCAAGCGCCCCGGGGAAGGTACTGCAATGTCCATGATGGCTCCCCCGGGACGTATGCAGCAGAGGCGTCCTGGCCGGGCATGGTACCCAGCTGTCCGTCACAATATATATATATATATATATATATATACACTATATGTACATAATGTACATACATAGTATACAGAGTCAGTCAATCCATTAGGTGACAAATGCAACATCCTTTGAGGAACATCCTCAAAGTCTAATAAAACTAAATGTGTAAATGTGCTCTGTGGACACGTTACTTATATAACTCTTGTGCCATGCTCTCTGAATCACTACTGACAATGCTATGGACACCAAAACAGCACCTTTTATGTAACTATAGCACCAAGAACTCTAGATCTTTATCCAACAACCCCCTGGGGTCCATATGGGCTTCAACCGGCACTGACAGTATATAGTTGGATAACTGCATCATTGTCAAAGTGTTTTGGAAGATATTGAAAAAGATGATCCACTGTTGCAATATCTACTGGGAGCAGGCAAAAGAAGATGAGTCAAAGTATTTTGCTTTGAGTGCTGAAGTAAAACAACACAAACAGTAAAGCTATTGTTTATCTCTTTCTTATAGGCAGAACCGGTGGAAAGTCTTCTGGATCCTTTGTATCCACCTTTACCTGTAAGTACATAATTTTATTGCTTTAGAAACAGAACAGCAAGCCTACATTCACCCTTGTGATACAAAAACAAGCACCCTGCTGGATTTGGCATTTTCTATGATTTCCCACATGTGTTTTTTACTGTTTCTGGTAGCAGGCGACAGTGCCGAGTGCCAGAATACTGAGAAAGGCCAGTGTCCGTTGTCTAACTAAGCGATTCCTCACCTGTTAAGTCACTGTATGCAATATGTAATAATAGTGTGTTTAGGAAATGCAAATCTATTTTAAATGAAATAGATGTTAACATAAAAAAGAATCACCTTGAAAAATGATCCGTAACTGAAAAATATACACAAGCAAGCATTAACCTTTTTGTGAGTCATGTCATGAATAATGCTTAAAAGAGAAAATCTTCATCACATATTAGAGTGCATGGATACATGTTACGTAGACATACGCTGTGTCTGTTTAACATGAGCACATCTGCCTAGTGCATCAGGAACAATTTGCATATTCAGTTTTTTCAGTATACTTTAAATATAAATATAGAATATGTGTACCCTGCAGTTGGTTGGCACCCTGCCTGGGGTTTGCTACCTGCCTTCCGCCCTGTGTTGGCTGGGATTGGCTCCAGCAGACCCCCTGAACCGTGTAGTTAGGATATAGCGAGTTGGATAATGGATGGATGGATATGTGTAGCACAGTGATTATCTTGGATGTAAATGGGCTCAGCTTCTGGCCCAATGGATGCCAGCAAAGAATTGGCATACAATTCATCCGAATGGAGTTTTTGTGGTAAATTATGTAATTGTTAACTATGAGTTGGTCAATTTAAATAAATGTGTATTTGTTTCCCGAGTGTACACCACAGTGATCTGGTATCCTGTCCAAGATTAATACCTCTAGGTGCTGCTTAATTCCACCAGAATATAATCCATTTTTTCTTAACTTCTAAATATGTTTTTATGTTTACGCATATTCAAAAACACAGACATTTGGTTCTCAGTCAGATCGAGCAGTGTGTCAAAGAAAACAGCAAAGGTGCTTCCCCTAAAATATGAAGTCAGATCCAGAAGCTGAGACAAATCAAAACAAGCTATTAGACTGTTTTAAAATGATAATATACACAGAATTCACTACCTATATTTTAAATTCTTATATAAAATATGATATATGTTTAATTATATTGTAACTTAAATGGGTTCCTTACTGGCAAGAGTTGGTCCTGATGGGTACAAGACATCTATCCACTGTGCTGCCTTCAGAAGGCCTCTGAATTTGTCCATTGCATTTCCTCTCTCTCTCTCTCTCTCTCTCAGACACTTAGCCCTCCAGTCAAGTGCTTGTTCCTTGTCTCAACTGACTCCACATTCAGTAATTCTAGGGCTCAAGACCGTTTTAACCCATGTTTCGAGGGCATTTCTGCTCAAGCCCCACAGATACTAGATCTTAACACTTTTTAATGGCTCCTTTTGATTCCTATACCCTGAACCTTCTGTTGGTCTCTAAGACCGCATCTCAGTGGACCAAGGTGAGGTGCAGCACATTTTTAAACTGTCCCCTTCTGGAATTCTTAGCCCTCTAGTAACCACTTCCTTCTTGGTTTACTTTTCATTTTACAAGGAGTTCGCCAAGCGCCTGTCAATTGCTGGTTCACCGGTTCCGACCTATGAGGATGTTGAATGCTCTCTCAAGGCTTCTGTCTCCCTCTATCTGCCTCATGCTGGTGCAACTGCCTACTACCATTCAGAGAGCACTAACAGGGCAAAGTGTCTCCTAGTGGCC
Organism: Polypterus bichir lapradei; assembly: GCA_026402145.1. Lineage (NCBI taxonomy): Eukaryota > Metazoa > Chordata > Cladistia > Polypteriformes > Polypteridae > Polypterus > Polypterus bichir. The sequence goes on from JANRMT010062802.1 coordinate 28,049,773, forward strand.
CCTCTCTTGGTTCTCTCTCTTGCCAGGAGGGCACCTTCATGACTTATATCTGCCCTATGTGGGATCGAGCCAGCCAAGCACCCCCTCACAATCCATGCTATTTTTCAATTCTAAGTTCACTGTGTACAATATGAAATAGGTCAATCTCCTTAGCCACTAACTTAAACTGACAGATTTTCTTTCATCCACAACTCAAAGACTGAACTGACTCAGCATATAAAACCAGGAGGATCTGTGCTGTGTGTGTTTGTATTATTGTGTCTTTCTGGCATGAATACTTCACTTTTAGGTTATTTATGCGAGCTTGTTTGTATATGTTTGGATTTTTGCTAATACAGGGGGTCCTCGGGTTACGACACAGTTCCGTTCCTACAACAGTGATGTAACCCGAATTCTGGTGTAAGTCGAAACACACTCTAGCCTAAGTAACTTACTTATCTTAACACATTTGCAAAATCATAATCCAGAACATAAAAACACAAAATCTAAGCCTCAGAAAAAGGAAAAGGACATAAATATACTGTACTGTACACTGTACTGTCGTAACAGAAAAAATGAGTGTAAAAAAAATCCTTACCTTTATTCCTTCTCATGTCTCAATTTTTTTGGGAGTGAACGTTGTAAACTTGAAACGTTGTATGTCGAAACGTTGTAATCCGAGGACCCCCTGTAGTTTATTGTGAGGTTTTGTTTAATATGGACAGAAGGTCTGAACTGAGTGGCTACTGCTAGGGCAGTCTTGGAGGTTTCAATATTTTTTATGCTCTTCCATCTTCTGATATACAAAGGTGGTTACAGTTGACAAGGCTGTACTGTTCATCTAATCAGCCCAGTCCATAACAGGGTAGGCGCACATCCACCCATAAATGTAACCATCTTTCTCCATTACAGGATCACAGTTTGTCTGAACCTATGCTGGTTCCCCAGGATGGGTCCACTCACACACAAATCATCTCTCTCTCACACAATGGAGTCAATTTAAAATCACTCGTCTTGGCAATGTGGGATTTATACAGTAGCAATCTGGAGAAAACCTTCATTTTTATGGGAAGAATGTGCAAACTGTAATTGGCACTGCAGTCATTTTCAGGTACCGGTAACTTTAAGGCAGCATCACAAACCACTATGCCACCATGATAGTTTCACTAACTGAATTTAATGGCAAATAAAAATGATCTCTAAAGGAATATTTATACTCCAAAACTGAATGGATACAGACAGCTGAGCCACGACCAGAGGACACACACTTTGTTCTGTGTATATTGCAATTGTGTGTGCACGACACCGCCCTGATTCAGAATCATTCCACAAATGCACCCTGGCCTTCTCTTTGAATGCATCTGTGTTTTGTTGTCTAGTGCAGCGTTTCTCAACCTTTACGTATTTGCGACCCGAGTTTTCATAACAGTTTTAATTGCACCCCCTTAATATTTTTTTGAAAGTAGCCCACTAATACCAATTTGTTCTTTTTTAATCAATGATATATCATAGATGTATATTTTATTATACCTACTTAACTTTTATCAACATTTATCTAACTCTATGTTTATTTTTCTAGTATCAGAATGTAGTTTAAGTTAATTTGTTTTGGTTTCAATAGATGTATTTTTCATATTTTTGATTCTTATTTTCTTTTTTTCACATCTTCGCGCCCCACAGTTTGAGAGCTACTGGTCTAGTGCATGCACAGTCAGTTCACACAGGTACACACAGGATCAAAATCCTGGAGACATGTTGTCACAGACACGCATATCTACTCGACCTGATTATTTGCACACAAAGTATAAACGGGCCTACGCACTGACAGTGTCATCTGCTTTGCATAAATAGCATCTCTCTAAGTAAGGCTTTAATTTTCCATTACATTCTCACATTTAGCTAAAGAAATTATTCCATTATAAACATGTCGGCTTAAAGATACAAGTGACTATCTGTTTTGTTAGGGGTTGGTAAAGAGATGAAAACACCGGCATTCTGCCCAAACACCAGATCAGACTCAAACCTTTGTTCTTTTTCCATTTTGTAAGAGAAGTGCTTTTGTGTAGTTCTTCAATAAAATTTCCAACATCTGATTCTGCACAGTGTGCTCTGCTTTCATTGTATTCTGACCAGCTCTGAAAAATGCTGACCTGACTAAGTAAGTAACAGTATTGTCTTGTCTTTGCATTTTTTATTTCACATAGCTTTAGAATAGGCTTTAACAGGGATAATCTTTGGCTCAATTGGGAACGATGGGGCCAGAAGAACAGGCAAAAAAGTAGGAAATTTTAGTTTCTCATCCTCTTTAGATATGTAGAAATGAAACATTGTGTAGAAGTTAAATATCACCTTTATCAGAATAGAAGTTATGCATGTTGGATGCTACTTTTTGTTAAAATATCCAGAATATTCACTAATCAACTATGTGTTTAAGATAGAACTGAGTATTTCCTGCAAAGACTGCAGTATGTGTATCTCCATTTGGTCACTGTTTGTCCAGCACCTCTCTTTCTTCACTGCATGCTACCTGTGATTTTTCTGAGAATATCTAGTTGGTCTCCTCCTCCTCCACCATCGTCCTCTTCTTTTTAAAACATGCTCCTATAAGTCAACCATCTGCTATGTATACAGGAACAGAAGGACACAGTAGGAGACAAACAGTAATTCTGCCTCTCCAAGGATAAGTTAGTCATACCAGCTTATGGGCTGAGAAGCTGGCCTTAAGTCTCCTTAGGTCCAAGTCCATATCCTACCTCTTCTTTTTGTGTAACCCTGGATAAATAAGTGAACCCAGCAAACCTCTAAATGGTAATTTTTTTTTCTTGTATAGTGCCTTTCACTACAGGACTTGTGACAGATTTCATTTAAAATCATTTAGCATTAACAAGTTCAGCAGGAATCACATGGTGCACTACATTGGCATATGAATATTGGTGGAAATTCAAACCAGCAGGTTTGTGAAATATAGAAGATGAGGGAAAGTTATTTTTAAGGTTTCAACTTGAATGTTAGGACAGCGTGTATGGAGTCCAGAAGCTGAGAACTGTTTGAATTTTGTTTCTGTCTTGACTTTATCTCTACCTTGTTATTCTCTTTTGGTTTTCAGCATTTTGTATTACTCTATGTCTTGTTTTATTAGATAGATAGATAGATAGATAGATAGATAGATAGATAGATAGATAGATAGATAGATAGATAGATAGA
>JANRMT010062802.1:28053355-28079538 GCA_026402145.1 Polypterus bichir lapradei
ATAGATAGATAGATAGATAGATAGATAGATAGATAGATAGATAGATACTTTATTAATCCCAAGGGGAAATTCACATACTCCATTAATGAGGCAAACATCAAATTAAAACCCTAAATGGCCAAATCAGGGGGTGCTTGTGTCCCAATGCTCCAGTGCAGTGATGGGGACACTGTGCTGTATAAATTGGCGCAGTCCTTCAAATAAAACCGAGATCCTGACTCTCTGTGTGGTAATTAAAGATCACTGGGCATTTCTCGAAAAAAATAGGATGTTTCCCAATGTCCTGGCTAAATTGCCCATCATGGCCTTGTCCATTCTGTCCCCCTAATTCTCCTTAGTCACTAATTAGATAACTATCTAGCACAACACTCCCCATTACTGACAGCTGTAGTGTGACGTCCCCTGCGACTCAGTCGTAGCACACTCAACAGCCCCTACACCTTTGTGTGACTCAGTAAGACAAACTCAGACTGATTTGGTTTTCTTGTAGTGTTTGAGTTAACATCGACAGATAGATAGATAGATAGATAGATAGATAGATAGATAGATAGATAGAAAAGGCACTTTAAAATAGGTAGATAGATAAATAGGTATCCTTATATTAGGTGTCCCTAATATGTTGTAATTACCATGTAATTACTTATATGATTACATAGTAACTAGGTGTTATGATCTTGTACTTACTGTGTAAAACTATAATTAATTACTCAATTCTAATTGTTATTCCACAATTTTTAAAAGTATGTATTTACATAAACTGTAGAATAACAATTACAATGGAGTGCTTAACCACAGCATTACTTTGTGTTACACAGTAAATACAATGTAATAGCACCTAGTTGCTCATGGTTACATGGTAAGTACAGCATGATTAGGGACACCTAATCTAAAGTGATACCAGAGGGATTTTTTAGAGAAACTCAATAAATAAATTTTAATAATAATTTAATTATACCATAGCAAACAACAAACCCATCTCAAATACCGTATATGCTCCAATAGTAACCCCCGGCGTTTATTTGCAAAACTAGCCTCGGCTCCCAGCGCTTAATAGAGACCGTCTGCTATTAGAGACCGGCCATTATTAAAAAAAAAACCCTTCAGAACGCAATATTTTTTTTGCTCGTGTCGGTACATGTAGGTACACAAAAATATTGGCTAATATTACAAACAGCTACTTTTATTTGAATTTCACATGCTGCATAAGACTGTTAAAGATAAATGGCAATGTCTTTCTGTACCTTTCGCTGCTATTCGTCGTCCGAATCTGCAATGACGGCTTTGTTGCTGTCCAGTTCACTATCGTCTTCCTCTTCTTCCAGGTTTGTCCGTATTTTGGTCAACCCGGCATGAAAATGAAGCAGTTTTATAAACCGGTATATCCGTATTTCTTATATATGCAACGTGCTGACATGCACATGTATTACACACGCAAAGATACAGACGCTTACAATGTACGCTAGTAGGCAAATATCAAAGACCCGGCTACTGTTAGAGACCGGCTACTATTTGGCCATGTCCCCTCTGAAGCCCGGTGCTTATTAGAGACCAGCGACAATAAGAGACTCTGCATTTATTGGAGCATATTCAGAATACACCAGAATGATTAATAATAAAGAAAACCTCTGGCCTGGCAGTTACAGCTGCAAAGAGACATTGTGCAGGCATATTGGTGTTCGTATAGAGGAGTCTCAATAGCTTTTCATGACAAACTTCTACTGAATAATTTGTTAATTATTTCTTCCCCCTGATTTTGCATTCATTGCTAAACTAGTAATAAAACTATTCTGACCTTCAAGCATGAGAAAGGCATGTGCAAAATATTAGGTGTGGCAGTGGAAGAGCCACTGCAGTTTTCCAAGAAATAGCAGCTTGGCACACTTCTACACTCACTTGCAATATCTAAAGGTATTATGGAGTTGCACAGGTGACTTTACTGCCTGAAAGTATTTCACTCAGCAAAATCTCCAATGTTAAAGTTACCCCTCAATGCTATATACTGTATGGAAGGAGTTGTTTTCATATACTGGCAGTTTTGCTGTGCAAGCTCCTCCAAATTGCAGGGCTTATAATTAGGTAGGCTTCCAAAAACTAGGTGCATCATGTACTTCTAAAACCTGAAAGAAATCCTGACTTCAGTAATTACTAGAGATTTTCAATAACTTACAGCTTCATAGCCTTCTGGAGACTTAGGATTATGCAGCTTTTCAGAAAAAGTAAGCTCCATGCACGTCTAGAAGCTGAAAGCACCGGTCACTTTCTGTGTTAATGCCATAAGCCTTAGGGATTTTCAGGACTCCGGCTCTATGCCTGCTTCAGTGGCTATAAGTTTCAATAGTTTCGGTAAAGTAGATATATCATGGATTTCCAGGAACTTTGAGTTGCATTGACCTCTAAGGACAAGAGGCCTGATGCATGTTTAGGAGCTGAAGGCCATTGTGACCTAATGTGTCTTTAAGCATCAGAGTTTTTCATAGCCTAAGAGTTATTCCAACTTTAAGAACAGAATGCTTCAAAGGATTCCACAAACTAAAATCGTCATCACAGAAAGATAGCCAGTATTATGTTAACTTAACACAGTAACCTTTAAGCATATACTGTAAAATGGAAAAGTCTTTTCATAAAGACACTAAAGTGTTAATTTATTGCTGTTAATTTTGCTATAATAGTATTCGAGATACAATATATTGAGCTAGGCACAAAGCTACACTGTCTTCCTGGACTGTGAGATTCATGAACTGTCAGAGACAGTGCTACACCATCTTCTAGTGGCAAGGTGTTTCACTGGATAACATACTTTGGATGACGTCTAGAATTGGGGAGCTGCACCATCACCTTATATCAGAGCACTTTACCAGCGTTTATTCCATGTACTTCTGGCTGAGCAGGTCTGAAGGCTTTACAACAGTTTGCTACAGGACTCTGAAAAGTTTACTGTGACACTTCTAAAGACTGAGTACACAAGCCTTCCACTTGGATATTTCGAGCTTTAGGATGCCTAGACTTGTAGTCCCTCTTAAATGTTGTGTGTTTCACAGACTTTCATGCACTGGAGGGTCCTTGAAATGGGGGTTCATGAATAGTGCTGATCTACAAATTATAAAAATCAGTCCTGTCAAAATTTTTAGGTGTTCTTTATGCATGTGAGTGGTGAAGTGGTGGCCCTGAGGCCAAGGATCTGTGCCAGCAATCTGAAGGCTGGCAATTTGAATCCCGTAAATGCCACAAGTGACTCTACTCTGTTGGGCCCTTGAGCGAGGCCTTTAACCTGCGATTGCTTCATCCTGGGTATGACGTTAAGCTGCATCCAGCCCTGCCAGCAGGTTCTCCAACTTACAGGGAAAGCTTAGGGTTTCCAGTGTGGTGCTGATGTGTCACCCACTGTACTTGAGTCCCAATCCAGGTGGTTTGTCGCGTGGTGGGTGTGGCAATACGATATCAGCACATGCTCCTGACCTCTCTATTTACATATTTAGGGGTGCTGAAATCAAATCTGGCAACATAATTTCTCTGTCATATCCAGTACAGTAAAACCTTGGATTGTGAGTAACTTGGTCTGCGAGTGTTTTGCAAGACGAGCACAAATTTTTAATAAATTTTAACTTGATAAACGAGGGAGGTCTTGCAATACGATTAGTACGTATATACTTTGTCTGCCGAGCGCCACGTGATCACAACTTCTCTCTCTCTCTCTCTCGCTGCTGTATTGTGGGTAATTGTCTCCCATGTTCTGTCTCAGTCGGCATGCCTCACTCATACAGTCAACATCCATACGAGCGTATACTGTTTACTACTGACCTCGTGGGTGTGCATGTAAAGCATTTTTTTATTTTGTGTGTGAGCAATGAATCTGTTTAACAACAATGCAATGTCACATTTCCGCAAAATCCTCAATAGGAGCAAAAGTCATTTGATGGTTTTTTTGTTAAAGTCACAAAAAAAGAAAAAGATTCCAGTGAGCCAACAGTTAGCAGGGATTCCGTTAGTTAGCATGTAAGTCGTCCTACACAATAACCCTCCTCCTTCTCTCCTGTCTCTCGTCTCCCTCACACCAGCTTTGATTCTTTTCAAAGGTAAAGTGCAGGTTAATTTTTTTTTTTTAATTTTTTTGATGCATTTTTACGTTATATTTTTTATTATTAATTTTTATATGAATATTTTTGGGTTGTGGAATGAATCATCTGAGTTTCCATTATTTCTTATTCTTTGATATATAACTGCTTGGATTACAAACACATTTCCAGAATAAATTATGCTCGCAAACCAAGGCACCACTGTATTTTATCTATCCATCATCCAACCCGCTATATCCTAACTACAGGATCACGGGGGTCTGCTGGAGCCAATCCCAGGGCGCAAGGCAGGAAACAAACCCCAGACAGGGCGCCAGCCCACCACAGGGCACACACACACACACACACTAGGGACAACTTAGAATTGCCAATGCACCTAACCTGCATGTCTTTGGACTGTGGGAGGAAACCCACACAGACACGGGGAGAACATGCAAACTTCACGTAGGGAGGACCCGGGAAGCGAACCCAGGTCTCCTAACTACAAGGCAGCAGCACTACCCACTGCGCCACCATGCCGCCCTACCACTGTATTTTTAAAATTCATTATTTGAACTTAAAGAATTATAAGTTACACAAATAACCATTTTAAACTAGTCACTTGATAGTTTTTTTCTTCTGATATAGAGCTTTATTATGGAAAGGACTAAAGATGCCTGCTAACTTTGCCTTCTCTGCTTTCCACTATAACGTCTCTCCATTTCAGTAATGCCCTGGTGGAACCTCCCCACATGTTTGTCAGAGACTTCTCATCAGAGAGTTCATCAGAGACTGCTCCCATGTTTTCAAGGAAATGAGAAGTTCCTTAACTAGTTCTTTGTAGATTCCTGCATTGGTGGTCCCAAGAAAACTTCAAAATTATGGATTGATTAATCTAACCTTGCAAATTTTGTACAAAATATTTAATAGACAAGCTTCTCGTTTCTGGACAATAAAAAGGCACTTTTCTAACCTTATCAGTAGAAATTCCTGGCTATTTTGAAAATTTAAGTAGAGAGAAAAAATGCTGATTCAGGGTAAAACATGTATAGCAAATACTTAATTTTGCATTTTTCCACCTCAAATAATGTTAAGAACAAGAAAGACTGCCATTTGTAAGCTCAAAATATGCTTCAACTAATATTCTGAGCATGAAGAACACTCATGCTATAGAACTAACGTATTAAAATTTTTTTTTTTTTTCAAAACAGCATTTTTCATTGAATTCGATATCTCATGGAAACAGTTCCAGATTATAGAAATTCTAATTTCAAAAATGGATTCAACACACCTAAATCTATAAGATACACCGATTGCTTTTGCGTGAGAAGAATTTGGTGCAGGATATTGTATTCAGACCCTATAAATGTACAGATGTCTGGCAACAACCAACTTTTGAAATTTTTAACAACTTTCAACTCAGTACTCTTCAGAGCCTGAGTATCATAGAGTAGAATAAATGCTAATTAAAAAAATTGTGATGATACTTTACTTCACTTGGTCTGATATTTGACCCAATGCAGTAAGTTCAACATGGATTCAGAAACTAGGAGCCAAGAAAGATTGAAAGACATGAAGCTCATTATATGTTCAACATATAGACAGGTACATAAATAAACAGATAAACATAATGGGGACTATATACAATATGATAGATAGATAGATAGATAGATAGATAGATAGATAGATAGATAGATAGATAGATAGATAGATAGATAGATAGATAGATAGATCATCAAAAAGTTAATTTATTTCAGTAATTCAATTCAAAAAGTGAAACTCTTATATTATATAATTTCATTATACACAGAGTGATCAATTTCAATCGTTTATTTCTTTTAATTTTGCTGATTATGGCCTACAGGTAGTGAAAACTCAAATTCACTATCTCAGAAAATTAGAATATTGTGAAAAAGTTCAATATTGCAGACTCCTGGTGTCCCAATCCACTCAGCTAATTAACCCAAAACACCTCCAAAGGTGTCCTGCGCCTTGAAATGGTATCTCAGTTTGGTCCAAAAGCCACAAAAGGTCATTGCTAAAGAAGCTGTCTGTTCACAGAGCGCTGTATCCAAGCATATTAATGGAAAGTTGAGTGGAAGGAAAAAATGGGGCTGAAAAAGGTGCACAAGCAACAGAGATAACCACAGCCTTGAGAGGATTGTGAAGCCCAACCTATTCAAGAATTTGGGGGAGATTCACATGGAGTGGACTGTGGCTGGAGTCAGTGCTTCAAGAGCCACTACACACAGACGTATCCGGGACATGGGCTACAACTGTCACATTCCTTGTGTCAAGCCACTCCTGACCCAGAGACAACATCAGAAGCGTCTTACCTGGACTGGACTGTTGCTCAGTGGTCCAAAGTCGTCTTTTCAGACGATAGTCAATTTTGCATTTCATTTGGAAATCAAGGTCCCGGAGTCTGGAAGAAGAGTGGAGAGGCACAGAATTCAAATTCTGTCCAAAATTAGGTTGCGCCATAGAGTGTGTGTATAGCACACACACACACACACACACATGTGTATGCCAAGACTAAAAGGCACTGTGTGAGTAAAGCCCATGGGGAAACAATAAAATGCTGATTAGCCAGAGAGTCTAGAAGCTAATAAATCGATTGCTGTAATGATGGCAGGGGAATCAAGTCTGGAGGTGTAAGCCAGAAGAAGAGTCAGTTAAAACTGAGCAATCGCTGTCAATAGATTTTTTTAATTTTTCTTGTCAGTAAAATGAGATGAAATGTTACCTGTAATGAGTATGAGTTTCCTAGTGGTGGGCTTACCTGGACAGTAAAAATTTGATCCTGTTTCTTGGCAGGAGAGGACAATCCAGTTTTGGAATTACCTTTGTACTCAGTAACAAAAGAAACACAGTCAGGTGGTAGGAACACTTTTGGCTCTCATTGTTTGATGTTCTCATGAGTGACACACTTGGATTCATTATCTCCATGATACACCTGCATGTGCACATTGCCTCTTGTCATAAAGCGCAGGGACAGGGTAGAGTTCCTCAATGTCCCCAGTGTTTGACCCCTTGCTGTGTTGCTTTGTTTTAAAATGTGATTTCTCAGGAAAACGTCACAGAAAAATTGTTAGTACTAAATTTACTCTTACAACATTGATATTAACCTATAAGATGTATGTATATGGAAACTGTTTTATTATGTATTTTACACTTTAACACTGCCAATAGGGAATCATCTAAATGGGTCTATTAGTCAGTTACTGGCAGGGGCACCGTTAGAGGGGAGTTCAGATCATGGGTAGGGCCAACCCATACCTGCTGTTGCACTACCTGATGTGTGGTCGACGTGTTCTAAACTCCAAGGGGACACCAAATGAATTGGCAAATTCTGAAAAAAAACAAGAGATACTAAAGCTGGGGTGCCAAACTTTCAAAACTCCCATACTCAGACATCCATCCGTCCATTATCCAACCCGCTATATCCCAACTACAGGGTCACGGGAGTCTGCTGGAGCCAATCCCAGGGCACAAGGCAGGAAACAAACCCTGGGCAGGGTGAAAACCTACCACACACACACCCACAAACACATTAGGGAGAATTTAGAATCACCAATGCACCTCACCTGTATGTCTTTGGACTGTGGGAGGAAACCGGAGTACCTGGAGGAAACCCACGCAGACACAGGGAGAACATGCAAACTCCACGCAGGGAGGACCTGGGAAGTGAACCCGGGTCTCCTAACTGTGAGGCTGCAGCGATACCCTCTGTGCCACCGTGCCGCCCCCATACTCAGACAGTGAGACAATTAATAGTAGCTTTAACAGTGAGGGGCAAAAACTAACAGTGCTCCTGGTTAGTACTATGTTACTTGACATTAATAAATACTTTGCTAGATCTTAATAATACTTACAAAGCACCAGTCATAACAAATTAGACTATTCATCACATTTTTGCTATTTAAGAAAATCTTACCAGAGGCTTTGTTTGTGGTAAATAGCAATAAGCAACTAATAGATATAGTATAACAAGCAGTTAAAGCAGCTGCTCTAAAGTGTTGCTGTTTTCATACACACATGTGAGACAACCTTAGGAGAAAGTCAGATCACAGAAAGGGCCTATCGGGTCACATTGGCATATGCAGTATGAGTAGTAATAGAGGGAGAGTGGCGTCTTCCTGATAGTTTAAGCCTAGGGAGCTTCTGTGAGGCCACATTTTGAATTCTGTGTGCAGAAAATAACAGCATTAGGGAGGCTGTCAAAAGAACTAGATGGCTCATTCCAGGGCATAAGGGTAGCAATTATGACAAAAGATCAAAACAATTTAGGTAAAAAGAAACCTCGTATGAAAACTAAATGGAGCTTTAAATTCCTATCAGCATTATTATGAGAATAAACTACATTGATGCTCTTTGGTGTTGTAAGTGAGCAAAAAGGAAAACTGTTTGAGAGTAAATATTAAACTAAGATTATAAGCTGTTATAAAATAATGTGTGAAGTCACAGATCCAATTTGCAAACAGTGTGGTTGGAGTTAACCCTTTGAGATCATTAGGTCATGGCTATGTTTATTTGAAACATCAGTGGCTAAGCCAGGATTTAAACTGGATTCAAAGGTGTTTACTTTTTATATCATACATCACCTTCTGGCCACATAGCTGTAAAAGACAAGCATGGCTGCTAAACCTAAAGTAGACAGCAAAGACTGCAAAATCACATAGCACTCTCCAGTCAGAAATCAGGGGAAATTTGACAAAAACTGAAGTGTAAGAAAATTGTTGACTGGACACACAGACAGAGTCAATTCTATTGGCTTCAACACTTTTACTGCTCTTGACAAAGGGGACGGGGCAACCAAACTAATGTTCAGACTCCAGCGTGGAGCTGGTGTTCTCTCTTGTGTCTGTATGTTTTTTTGTCTGGGTACCCTGTTTCTCTTAAAAAGGGACTTACTGTATATTACCTAATAATGGAGTCTCAATTGCCCTGACATGAGCAATTGTTTGTGTGGATGCTTGGCTTTGTCTTCTTAAGGACTGGCATCCCACCTGGGGTTGTTTTTCCAGCTTGTGCCTGATGGTGCTTTGGTATAGTGTCAGGACCCCAGTGACACTAAAGGCCTGAAATTTGAACATCTGCTGTAAAACTGTTTGTATTTTGGGCTAACAGTGTCCACTGGAGAAGACCAGTAGAAGAGGAGACTTGATGAAAAAACACTAGTGGACAAACATGGAGGTGAGAGGACACAAGGATACACTGAGGCCCCACTGTTTAAACCTGGAGGGCCTAGCAGCTGGGTGCCAGTGTCCCAGTTGTTTTTAATGGTAATTGAAGGGACTTGATATTGGGTCACCCTACCTACAGGCCGCCAGTGACACTAAACTGCATTTAATGAAACTGATATTTAAAATCCTATGTACTCAGTTGCTGTTTTCGGATTTCCCTCTTATTCTCCATAAAGATATTTTCTCCTCTGAAGGACGCCAAATGAAAAGGGTAACTTCACTCAGGGAGAGACTGAGAGCAAATGGGACTCGAGATGCAAGATGATTGGTTTCAAACTTTATACCCGCTGGTCATTGCACTATGTATTTGAGCTGGGATCTGATTTAGGAGTCATTTTAGAGCAGTTAGTCAATGAGTGACACGTAGTGGTGAAGAGACTAGGGCACTCTGCTCTCCCACTCCTATGTTTGTTCCATATCGTACCCAAGTTCAATTGTCGCCCCTCCCTACTCCCCTGCTGGCCTGCACTCACACTGCACGTAACGTTCTGGGCCCGGACATGCTTTTGTCATGACCGTGCGACTTTGTGTAATTCCAAAACAAGATACGAACACAGTGTGACAGCAAGCATGTCCAAATGATTCTACTTATTTTGTGGTTGTTTTGGAGCTGTGTAGGGCAGGATAACGCTCTACCCTCTTACAGGTTTACTGAGTGTGCTGCACAGTATTTTGCTCTTAATCTTGCTGGATTACGGTGACAAATGATGTTAATGAAGGAACTGCAGCTTTTCTTGCCAACTAGAATTCATGTTCATATGTAAGGTGAGAATAAAAACCCATTTTTAACTCAAAAGATATTAAATGAAATGAGAATTGCACTATCTGACTTCTCGCATCCTTGGCGTCATGTCTGTTTTCTGTGCTCAGGCACATTTAGCGATCACACTGTTCCCGAATGCTACTGAACTGGGCTCGGGCCCACCTTTTCCAAGTGGGCCAGGGCACGGTATGGTTGGCCCGGTACAGAGTGATCACACTAATCAAATGAGCTAGACTTTGTTGGGATACATGCGGGTAAACATGCTCTGGCATGCAAACAAATTGCCAGTGTGAGTACACCCTGAGAATCCATATGATTGGACAAAGAGTGATAAACTTAAAGAGAAGAGCTTAGGATCATGGGAGAACCAAAAGCTGCCATCCACTTAGTGTTTTCTTAAACAAACAAACACAATCATTTGGAAACTTTCTAATAGTGTCTTGGATTCAATGTGTTCCCAAGGGAATATGTGTAGACTTCTCAAACTTTCAGAAAATGGGATAACTTGACTTAAAAGCAGCCATGGTGTCTGGTGAGGAGTATTATATCCTTCTATTTTTTCCATTTAAATCATTCCATTTTATTATTTTTCCCTGCGACAGGTGCTATATTGAAAAAGCTTGATGGATTGACTGACTAGATCATCCAAAAATAAACCCCTGAAGCTGTCTGTGCAGGTGTGACTGAAAGTTTAATACGCTGAGGGAATCTGATGAATGTATAAATGAAGGAGACTCTCACCTTTACCCAGAATGAGAAAGTTAATTTATCTGGAGCTCATAACCTGCCGATAATCGTACACGAAATTGCTGTCTGCTAGACAGCATGCCATTTGCATTTAGAAAATGAGATTCCTTTGTAAATTAGTATTATTGGAGCTCAATATTACAGTATTTATAGCCTTATTACACACAGTATCCAAATGGAAAGGTAATAGTGTTAGCGCCCGAGGACACACGGGGTGTAGTGTCTAAAGCAGAGGTGAGGGCTGTTGGATAAGAGGCACCCTGGCATTCACTGATTACATTAAGGCCTGAAATTTGAACATCTGCTGTAAAACTGTTTGTATTTTGGGCTAACAGCGTCCACTGGAGAAGACCAATAGAAGAGGGGACTTGATGGAAAAACACTAGTGGACAAACATGGAGGTGAAAGGACACAAGGATACACTGTGGTTCTGCTGTTTAAACCCGGGGGGCCTCGCAGCTGGGTGCCAGTGTCCCAGTTGTTTTTAATGGTAATTGAAGGGGCTTGATATTGGGTGACCCTACAGTACCTACACTAGAATTTGAAGAGACTTTATATTTATACTTGCAGTGAATGGAGACTCAGGGGCAGAATGGAAGTCAAGCCTTTTAACTGGAATTGAATTAACTTGAAATGCGGAGCTAGTGTCAAAACTAGACGTTGATGAGACTGAATGCCCCAATTCAGAAATGTGGTAACTAATTGGACACATCTGAACTGGGATGGGATCATTACTTGAGATCAAGAGACCGAAATGAAAAATGAGACAATCAAACTGAAAGTCAGACCTTGAACTGTCATGTAACGTGATTAGAAGGCTCACTGAAAGTTCACTTCATGGAATCACTTTATGATGGGTGTCAGTGTGTGCACTGGGACTGGATAGGACTTGGTGTTTGGATATGCAAGGCAAGGTGACTTAGAGCCAGAGTGAAAGTTAGCCATTTAGTAGGAGCTGAATGGAACAGAAATCGGGATCTAGTGTGTAACTGTAGGTCACTGGGACTATATGCTCAAAATCAATGCTTTAACTTAAAAAATGTGGTAATTCATGGGCACATCTGACATCTGTGTCCCAACTGGGAGCTGAAGTAATGTTAGTCCTTTAATTAGAAATAAAGTGGCTTGAAATTAGGAGCTAATACCTAAACTATAGGTAGATTAGTCTAGATACTCCAAATCAGGGCCCTGACCTTAAAAATGTTATGATTCATGGACTCCTCCACAGTCCACATCCGACCTAGGAGTTAAAATGAAATGACATGGAAATCCAGAGGCTGAAATGAAAGATGATTTCAGTAGACTTTGGGACCTGGTAATTGAACAAGTATTTAAGGTGATTCAAGTACTCGCTAGAAGGTGCTAAAGTCACTTGAATCTGAGAGTGAAGTGACTTGATGTTGATAGTCGTACTGTGTACTGGGAAATGAAGGGATTTCCTGTTTGGATCGGTAATAAATGGTGATGCGGGGCCAGAATGGAAGTTAGGGTAATTGTAATTAAAGTGAAGTGAAATTATAAGCTAGTGTCGAGAATGGATGTTGACGGGACCTGGTACTTCAAATCATTGTTCTAACCTAGAAATCTACTAATTCATGACAACATCTAAAGTCTGTTTCTGAATTGGGAGTTGAAGTGACAAAGCTGGATAGCAAAGATTGAAAGTTTCAGAGTGGCGCTACATGAACTGGCACACAGTGTAAAGTGAATCAGGGGCACACTTTGAGTTTGCTTATATATTTGGGTATTGTAATCATTGGATAGCAATATCTGTCCTGGCAGATGAAATGACTTGATGCTAGAAGGTATTCTGACATGAAAGACCTGCTTAATCCAGGCCAGAGTCACAAGTGAGGTGATTCACAGGCAGACTTGAAGTCCATACCCTGGATGTTAAAATGAGTTAATCTATGGAGTTAATGTCTATATTGGGACTAAAGCTAAATCAATGCTGGGAGTCCAACTCACTTCCTATATTATGTGACTCAGGGAGATGCTAAAAGTCAAGATTTCAAAAAAAAGTTGAATCTGAACTATAGATCTAGAAGTAGAAAATAGCAGTTGTATTGTCTTTATACAGAGTGGTATGAAAGCTGAAGTAGTATATGATTGAAAGTTAAATCTTGAACTGAGAGGTAACATGATTCAGAGGCACCCTGGAAGTCATTGTCTGAAGTGGCAAATCAAATAATAGAAACTGTAAGCAGGATGGGAAACTGACAGTTCAAGTCACCTGACAGGACGTCAGAGTCTGTAAAAAGTGAATTGATCTGACCTGCAATTAGTGATAAAAGGACACCAAGACAGTGCTTCAGATGTTTGTTAAAGTAGCTTGAACTACTAGCCAGTAGACCAGATGGAAGTTTTATACAAGGAGCCAGTGCCGGAATTACAAGGTGAGATGTGTTGAGATGGTGGCACGGTGGCACAGTGGGTAGCGCTGCTGCCCCATAGTTAGGAGACCTGAGTTCGCTCCCCTGGTCCACCCTGCGTGGAGTTTGCATGTTCTCCCCGTGTCTGCGTGGGTTTCCTTCCACAGTCCAAAGATATGCAGGATAGGTGCATTGGCGATTCTAAATTGTCCCTAGTGTGTGCTTGGTGTGTGTGTGTGTGCACGGGTCTGTTTCCTGCCTTGCGCCCCCTGTGTTGGCTTCCGTGACCCTGTAGTTAGGATATAGCGGATTGGATATTGGATGGATGGATGGATGGATGGATGTGTTGAGACTGGAAGTCGATGTCTAGAATGAGGGATAAAGTGATTTAGAGGAACACCTGAAGTGTCACACATGATACTGGCATTTGGAAATGAGAGTTTAGGCTACTTGATGTTGGTTATCAAAATCTGTACTAGGAGTTGAAAGTACTTGATTCCTAACTGGGAGGTAAGGTGATCTGAAGGCAGTAGCTAAATTGACTGTTGAAATCATTAGATACTGGATGGTAAATGTCTGTACTGAGAGTATGAGTAAATTAAGTTAGGAGTCTATCTGGCCTGAATATTTTGGAGGCTTGGATATGCCAGAGGTCTCGTCAAAAAAAACAAAAAAAAAAACATGGAAGTAACTCGAAATGATGACCCAGGATGGAAAATGGGAACTGTAGTGATTTTATAATGGGAGTCAGTGTCTCAAGTAAAAGATGAAATGGCTACACCATGGATTTAGACCTCTAGGAAAGGTGGCTCAGCAGTCCACCAGGCATCCATTTCTGAAGTGGGTGGAGCGTGAATTGTTATTTGAAGCAGGGAATCGGACAGTGATGTACTGTAAGGTCAGTAGTGGGTGTGGAAAGTGGAGTGATTTGCTTAAGATATATACTTAGATATTCAGAGTCTGAAGTAATAAGTGTTATAATAAGGTAACCAATATTGATATCAGTGGAAATCTTGGCAATGAAATGCATGCTGGGAGTCGTAATCTGAAATTGGCAATAACCAGGGAGAACAGAGTGGCTGATTTGGGAAGGGTTGGAATCTGCAATTTGTTTTCTCTTCCTTTTTTCCTTTAGTTCTGGCCTCTTTGAATATCTTTGCTAAATTTATACTTGAAAGCAAGCACTTTTTCTTTGCCTCCTTTTTTTTTTTTTTTGCATCGCCTGTATGCTGATGCCCTCAGTTTTGTGTAATTGTAAAGCTGAATTTGTTCCAGTCCATTTATTTCAATGACACCGTGAGGCATTAGCACCTCATGGAGGTACAGATTCCTACATTAGCTGCTGAGTGTGCAGTATTACAGTTGGGACCGACGTCTCCAAAGACAGCCAGTTCTGCCCACCTGTGTTTCACACTGCCAGGATAGCAGCAGCACATTCATTTATCTCCAAACAAAGAAGCTTTCTTATTCTCTTCTGTTACAACAGAGTTTAATCTCAAGTAATCAAAAAGTAGGCAAGAGTTTTTTCTTTTACTTTTTCAATTTATCAGTGCATCCTTTACCACAATTCCTAACTTAAGTTCATACATGTAGAAAAATTAACAAAATGAACTTTTTCCTGAACAATTTACCTGGACTGACCTCCTTTAATTATTGCACAGTGATTACACCTACTGCTTCACAGCTCCGGAGTCTTGAGCCATCTATCTGTGTTTAGTCTGCATGTTCTGCCTTTGTCTTCATGGCTTTCTCTCAGGCGTGTCTGGTGTCCTCTACACACAAAAGATGTGGGGGAGTAAATTGGCTCAGTGAGGGTGAGGGTGAATGGGTGTGTGCCTTATGATAAGCTGGCACCGACTACCGTATTGTTCCCACTGATTCAATGTCAATGTCAATTTATTTATATAGCACATTTAAAACAACATAGGAATGCTGTGCTTATTGTAAAGTGCTTTGCAATAAAAAAGAAAAAAACATACAATTAACATAAATAACATAAATAGAAATAAAATAAATAATAAATAGAAGTGGGGCGGCACTGTGGCGCAGTGGGTAGCACTGTTGCCTCGCAGTTAGGAGACAAAGGTTTGCTTCCCGGGTCCTCCCTGCATGGAGTTTGCATGTTCTCCCCGTGTCTGCGTGGGTTTTCTCCCACAGTCCAAAGACATGCAGGTTCAGTGCATTGATGATCCTAAATTGTCCCTAGTGTGTGCTTGGTGTGTGTGTCCTGCGGAGGGCTGGCGCCCTGCCCGGGGTCCTACCTTGTGTCCTGTGTTGGCTGGGATTGGCTCCTGCAGACCCTCGTGACCCTGTAGTTAGGATATAGTGGGTTGGATAATGGATGGATGGATAAATAGAAGTAAGATTACACAATCACAATGAGGAAACCATCAGTATTACTGAAGGCAAGTGAATAGAAATGAGTCTTTATTCTTGTTTTGAACAGTTTAATTAAAGACGACTCCTTTATGTAATGAGGTAAAGAGTTCCACAGGCGTGGAGCAGCAGCTGCAAAAGCCCTGTCTCCCTTAGTTATACATTTGGTATGAGGGACAACAAGAGACAACTGACCAGAAGATCTAAGCACTCTAGTTGGCTGGTGTAAAGCACACAATTCAGATTAATAGGCAGGAGTAAGCCCATGTAAAGATTTAAAAATTGGAACAAGATTTTAAAATCAATTCGAAAACTGACAGGCAGCCAGTGTAAAGAAGCTAATATTGAAGAAACAGAATCAGACTTTCTTGCCCAAAACAGAAAGCGAGCGGCAGCATTCTGGACCAACTGTAACCTGCGTATCAGGGATTTGCTAATCCCAGAATACAGCGCGTTGCAGTAATCGAGGCGAGAAAAGATAAAAGCATGAGTAGCTTTCCCTAGAAGATAAAAAAGGCTTGATCTTACCTAAAAGATGAAGCTGTTAAAAGCAACTCTTGACTACAGAATTAATCTGTTCCTCAAAAGAGAGGTTACTGTCAAAAATGACCCCAAGATTGCGGACTTGAGGTTTGCAAAAGACAGAGAAAGAGCCCACGAGCAATGGTGGGGTGGCTCTGATGAAGCATTGTTGCAGTGTACCTGTGAAAAAATTACATTTACAATGTCTCTGAAATCCCGTGTTTTTGTCATTCTATGCTTATTTGATCTTTGTTTTGAATTTACAAATGTAGTCTTTTCGTTTTGTTCCTGCGCTGATCTGCAGTTTATGACCTTTTTTGTTATTGGATTGTATTTGCCTCTTTTAAATTTTGTTGTTGTACCACCTGCTTCCTCTGTGACTCTTTTGGATTATGGATTTATTCATTAAAAAAACATTGATTATTTTTGTCATGCCTTTTTTCAAGGCTGACTTATCTTGATATGTGCTCTGACCTGCATTTGCACCAAGGGGTCCAGCATTTTTGGTTTTTCCTGCAGGAAGACTGATACTGGGAGGTTGTACCACGGTGCCACTTTCATGGGTGTGTCTTATGAAAGTCTGACTGAAATTATCACATAAAGCTGCAGCTCATACCTATATTGTGTCATGGAATGCCTCTTCTGCAGGCAACCTTTTCCTTGGACCGCACTCCATGTCACGTCAAGTTTATTGTCGTATACATAGCACAATGAAATTTGTACTTATATGCCATATGTATTCGCAAGAATTATATACACTGTTTGTTATGCTTATAAATGCCACATGGGTTGGACTGGCTTCCCGACCAGAATAGAGGATGGTTCTTTACCTGGATGGGAGGCTCCTAACAGGCAGACAAGCATCCCGACCAGGGGAGAAAAAGGTTCCACACCTGGAATAGATGGCCAGAGTGGATGAATGGACGGCAAACTGGAAGAAGATGTTGCTGGGGACTCTTTATTTCCCCAGGATGCTAAATGGCAGCGGCCCCAGATATCGGTACCCAGTAGGTAACCAGTCGGGCATGCTGGGTAATGTAGTCCGGCAGAACAGCCCTGCTGGGGTCCATGGGTACCACAAGAGGGTGCTGCAGGGAGATGTGCTCCCTGTTATGTTGGACTTCTGTATGACCCAGAAGTACTTCCAATGGGCAGCAGCCATGGCACCGGAAGTACTCCCGTGTCCGCAATAAAAGGGACTGCACTCCTTTATCCAGGCGAGTTGGAGCTGGGAGAAAAGAAGGCAACACCCAACTGGAGGAGGGCAGTGCAATCATGAGGGGGAGAGGAGAGGAATTGTGAGGAGAAATGAATTGTGAGAGAGATTACTTGTGCTTGGTAACTTTTGGGGTATTTTTTGTTAATAGTTTCTTTATTTGAACCCTGGACTCTGTATGTATTCATGTTTGGGGTTTGGGGCTTGCTGATGACCCGGTTCCATCACAGCTATAATATTTGAATTCTTATGATTGACTGCTCAGCAACCTTAATACATGTGGATAGAAACTTTACTTGAATTTACTGATGTGAGTGCTAATAGGAGCCATACAAGATGGCTGAGGTTACTCGTTATCCTGTAAGCTCCTTGGTTTTTCACAATACAGCACTTTCAAGCACAGCTTAACAGTGCAGGTCAATGAAAGCAAGTCTCAGTTTGTACTGTGAAGAGGAGACTTTGTGCTGCAGGTTTGACAATACGAATGGCAGTAAGAAAGCCATTCCTTAAAGGACAAAATAGGGCCTTGAAATACCAGCTGTGGACTACTGCACAGTGGAAAAAATACTTTATGGACCGATGAATCCAAATTTGAAATCTTCAGTTCATCACGCAGGGTGTTTGTATGCCATCGGGTTGGTGAAAGGAAGGTTCCTCAGTGTGTGACACCAACAGTCAAGCATGCTGGAGGAAGTGTGATGGTCTGGGTTCTGTTGCTGGCGGTAGACTTGGTTCTGGATCAAAAGGGCTACCACAGTTTGGCTGTTATAACAGAAAAAGATGACTACTTACTATATATATATATGAAATCTGCTCCAATCACCACACTCTCTCCCTTGGGTATTCTCTCCACCACTTCATCCAACTCACTGCAAAAATCTTTCTCATCCATCACACACCCAACCTGTGGGGCATATACACTAATAATATTCATCATCACACCCTCAGTTTTCAGCTTCATAATCATTACTCTGTCTGACACTCTTTTCACCTCCAAAACACCCTTGACATACTGTTCCTTCAGTGTAACCCCTACCCCATTTCTCCTCCCATCCACAATATGGTAGAACAATTTCAACCCACCTCCGATTCACCTGGCCTTACTCCCCTTCCATTTTTTCTCTTGCACGCATCTATCAGCCATCCTTCCCTCCATCATATCGGCTAACTCACTCCCTTTAACAGTCATACTGCCAACCTTCAAAGTTTATACCTCATTTCCACTTTCCTAACCTTCCTCCTCTCCCCCTGCCTCCAGACACATCTCCCCCACTCATATTCTCCTTCTTCGGCCAACAGTAGCCCAATTTCTCCCAGCACCCCTTTGGCTAACAGTACTAGTGGCAGCCATTGTAAACCTTGGCTTAGACCGATCCGATTTGGAAAACTGTATTGTTGTCCGCATATTGATCTGGCAAAACTTTATATCAGATGCCCTTCCTGACGTAACCCTCCCCATTTATCCACACTTAGGACAGACACAAAGAAACACACTGGTTTGTGCATCCCCCGTGGATCTGCTGTTTGGAGATACCTAAATGGTGTGAAAACTTTAAAAAGCCAAAAACAAAGTTCTCTCCCCGTCCCATTAAATGCTAAGTCAAATCTGATTAATCCAATTCAGCACCATAATGGACCAGAGTCCATCCCAGAGACACTGTGTGCAAGGTGTGAAGAAACACCCAATGGGCCGACTCATGTCAATGTCACAGTACTACTGTATATCTAGAGCAGGGGTCTCCAACACGTCGCTCGCAACCCCTTTCCAATAGCTCGCCAAAAGGTTAAGGAATCCTACATAAATTTGAAAACTTGATTAGTCAAATTAGGGGTGGGCGATCTTTCCAAAAAATCATATTACGATCATTTTAACACAAAATCACGATCCACAACCTGAATTGCAATCTATCTTTTCAATGTGGCATACATTTAAGAGAATATCCAGACTCAAACTCTTTAAGACCTAAGTAACACTTTATTTTAAAAATCAAACAAAGTTGAATTCAATTGTTCTCTTGTTCGTTAGCTAAGCGGAGTTAAGGACCACGCCCCGAAGCTGGCAAGTGAGCGAGGAAGGCCCCTCCCCTCGACCCGCTCCGTGTTTCTCGGATTCACACAAATAAATCGGTACCACAAGCGAACTGTGATACATAGCGAAATGACAGAAGTCGCAAAATCAACTGTAATGTTCAAGAAAATTATAGAAAAAAACTCAATCTAAATCCGTTAAGTAGTTCTCTCGTGAAAAGCGGACAGACATGCATACAGACAAAGAGACATTGGATTTTATATTTTATATATTAAGTAAACCTTCAATATAATGTGCAGTTAAAGTCTCAACAGCATTCTCAGCATTTCTGGAGCTTAGCAGAGCCACATAACTATAAGAATCTTCACCAAGCAGCTCTGAAAATGTCTGCTTTGTTTGGATCTCCATACCTCTGTGAGTCTGACGTGAATGTCATGAAATGAAAGTTCAGAACAAGACTGACAGACGAACATTTCAATGACTCCGTCAGAGTGAACCTAAGTGGCTCCACTCCACCACACACCATGCAGTGCCAGTCATCTGACTAACTAAAAAAAAACACATCACACATGCATCTGGACCTGTGAATAAAGTGAAACAGTGACATGGAACAAAATGACAAATGAATAAGTCATATCTGTGGATTTGGAATTGCATTGTTTTGTTTTGACAGCATTCGTGTTTTAATTCAATAGTGTGAGATACACTAGAAAATGCATACAGACATACAAAATGCACTTGCAGGTAAACTAAATATTTTTTGTGATGTTTTAATACAAAATGTGAGTTGTGGACACCAACATTTTGTAAATGTTCAGGCAAAACAAGCTTATTCAGTTTGTTTAGGTTGAAATAAGCTTGAGAAAAAAGTTAGAAAACATGAGTAGCTCTCAGCCATTTTCATTTTGTAAAAGTAGCTCTCAGGTGAAAAAAGGTTGGAGACCCCTGATTTAGACGTATATAGAGTATATATCTAACATATACTGTATGTAAAGAAGGTAAGAGTAGTTCCTTTGTCTAAATTCAATGACCAAATCACAACATAAATGATATAAATAAGAACTTTGTAGTCCAGACTTCCATCTATAATCAGACCTGTTTAATCTAGTAGTAGCTCACAGGTATATGTCCATCCATCCATCCATCCATTATCCAACCTGCTATATCCTAACCACAGGGTCACGGGGGTCTGCTGGAGCCAGTCCCAGCCAACACAGGGTGCCAGCCCACCACAGAAGGTATATACAAAAGAACCAAACCCTGGCTACCCTGCTGATTCTAAGTACATAAGACCGTAGGTGTCACTCCACTCTCTCTGTACAGTTCTGTGACTTGCTGGTTATGAGTCTTCAAGCAGATTGATCTCCAGACTTTTAGAATCAGTAAACTTCGGCTGGTACAGTACAGGCCAAAAGTTTGGACACACCTCCTCATTCAATGTGTTTTCTTTATTTTAATGACTGAAGGCATCAAAACTATGAATGAACACATGTGGAGTTATGTACTTAACAAAAAAAGGTGAAATAACTGAAAACATGTTTTATATTCTAGTTTCTTCAAAATAGCCACCCTTTGCTCTGATTACTGCTTTGCACACTCTTGGCATTCTCTCGAAGAGCTTCAACAGGTAGTCACCTAAAATGGTTTTCACTTCACAGGGGTGCCTTATCAGGGTTATTTAGTGGAATTTCTTGCTTTATCAATGGGGTTGGGACCAGCAGTTGTGTTGTGCAGAAGTCAGGTTAGTTGGACGATCATTTATTTTTCAACAGGACAATGACCCCAAACACGCCTCCAGGCCGTGAAAGGGCTATTTGACCGGGAAGGAGAGTGATGGAGTGCTGTAAATGGTCATGAAAATAAAGAAAACACATTGAATGAGGAGGTGTGTCCAAACTTTTGGCCTGTACTGTATATGTAAGGAGAGGCGACATTTATAACCCAGTGTGGGAGTGCCCACTTATACCACACTATGGGATTTAACTCTGTGTTGTTCCTTATAAGAGACATGAGACCACCAATGCTCAGTCCTTTCTTATGGTGCCTCACTACCCTCATTTAATCACACACTCTATATGTAGAATCTGGTATATTCTGTATTTCTTGTAAAACTTTCTTAATCTGTCATCCTTAGTGTTTGTTGTTTGTTGATCTCACACGATGAAAATGAATGAGTTTTTGCAAATTCCTGTAACATTTCATAACTAAGTTACTAGTATGGGTTTTGACTTTTTAAATTTCTTATGTAAAATTTTTATTTTGGTTTCCAAGTGTCCTGGCACCATTTGACATCCCTCAGTATGTTGGCAGCACTGACACCAACATGAATATTCCCCTTAAATGCCAGGGTCTGCTGTAAGAGTTACAGTTGACTGATAGCACACACTGAAAATGGCAAGGGCTCAGTGTGACAGTGTAGGAAATGTTAAAGCAGAGGTATGTTGTCAAGAAAAAAAACAAACAAACAAAACCTCTCATTCTGCTTTCAAAACTCCACCTTATCTGTTCATTAGCAGTGCAGAGGAGAAGCTTCCCAAACAGAGTCCAATTCCCATTATTCTGGAAGCCTGCTCAGTCTGTTCATTTTTAGTGGGGTCTGCTAGGGCTGGCCCTTGTCCTGCAAATTAAAGCACAGAATGCTGCATTTCCATCATCTAACCTTTAAAATTAATTGTGCAACAAAGACAGACAAAAGCTCAAAACCTGGCGTTTGTGGGTCTAATGAGATAATGCTAATGATCTTCTGTTTTTCAGCTTTTGACATTTGGCATGATTGGCAACACAGTTATTTATTTATTTATTAGTTTTCTGTTTCAAAAAAAAAAAACAGACACCTACATTTGCAAACAGCAATTAGTACTGCAGATTTTAGTTTTTTTTTTTTTTTTAATATTTTTCCAAAAAGCTTGAAGTTTGCAGAGTGGTAGGGGTACCATTATTATAGCACAAATAACATCTGCTCCCATTCCTGTCATTTTTGTTAAGATGAACTTCAGAATGCAGATTGTGGCATTGCAATCACCGCAGTAGTATTCTATGTACAGTACTCAGTAATTAAACTGTGTGCTAGGAAAAAATAAAGGGGAGCTGCCACACCGATGCCATTCCACTGGAAATGAAAAATTTGCTTAAGTGGAACCATTTCAGGTCATTTAGAGGGTAGTCAATATTAGATAACTTAATACCGAATATAATGAGAACAGGCAATTCAGGCCAGCTTGTCAATTTTAATTAACCATATATTCTCACGTATAAGTCGGGTCTCAAAACCCGAAAAATCAATTACAAAATCAGACCCTGACTCATACTCCCGTTCAAAAATGCGACACTCTTTGCCTCTTCCAATCTCGCATCAGTTTCTCAGACGCATTGAATT
This sequence comes from Polypterus bichir lapradei, assembly GCA_026402145.1. Classification (NCBI taxonomy): domain Eukaryota; kingdom Metazoa; phylum Chordata; class Cladistia; order Polypteriformes; family Polypteridae; genus Polypterus; species Polypterus bichir. The sequence goes on from JANRMT010062802.1 coordinate 28,076,055, forward strand.
TTGTTGCAGCAGCGCGGTTACCAATTTCTTATACCACTTCAACGATGTTTAATTTAAAACCAGCTTCATATTTTCTTCTGATCGAACTCCCCATCGTAGATAAGGGATGCTCATACGATTAAGGCGTATGAGGGTGTGAGATACAAAAAACACAAATAAGTACTAATGTTGTTTTGGAATAATTCGGGTATTACCGTGTGGTCACATAGACACAATACATAGAGAAAAAAAGGCAGTGTGCTCCGTGGTTACTCTCTCAGGTGGGCGTTAGCATATCATAATCTCTTGGACCAATAGTGTGAGTTTTCCATATTCATATTGCCCAGAGGGGACTGGGCGGTCTCATGGTCTGGAATCCCTACAGATTTTATTTTGGAGTATTTGGAGTTTTTTTGTTTTTTCTGTCCCCCCTGGCCATTGGACCTTACTCTTATTCGATGTTAATTAATGTTGATTTATTTTGTTTTCTTATTGTGTCTTTTATTTTTCTATTCCTTATTATGTAAAGCACTTTGAGCTACTGTTTGTATAAAAATGTGCTATATAAATAAATGTTGTTGTTGTTGACTTAAACGACCGACATTATAAAATATCAAAAATTATACGGTAAAATTAAGTCCCAATTTATCCACGAGTATATGCGGCACTTTAAGCATATTTTAAAACTTGCTTTTCTTGCAAAATCACATCTATCTATCTATCTATCTATCTATCTATCTATCTATCTATCTATCTATCTATCTATCTATCTATCTATCTATCTAATAAATGTGTTAACCCATTTTGCTACCTGATTATCCATCCATCCATCTATTATCCAACCCACTATATCCTAACTACATGGTCACGGGGGTCTGCTGGAGCCAATCCCAGCCAACACAGGGCACAAGGCAGGAAACAAACCCTGGGCAGGGCACCAGCCCATCGCAGGGTGCACACACACACCCTCACCCACACACTAGGGACAATTTAGAATCACCAATGCACCTGCATGTCTTTGGATTGTGGGAGGAAACTGGAGCACCCAGAGGAAACTCACACAGACACAGGGAGAACATGCAGACTCCACGCAGGGAGGACCCGGGACGCGAACCCAGGACTCCTAACTGTGAGGTAGCAGCGATACCACTGCACCACCATGATGCCCGTGATCTGATTATTCTAGTTAAATATAACTAATGCAGTTACTGTTTTCTTTCAACTGTTTAATAAAAAATACAATGTATAAATAAGTAGATACTTTACAATTTCTTGCAATAATATTTCCGATATACACTTGTTCCAATTAAAATGGAAGAGGGTTGAAATTGGCAAGCATTTATAACTCCTCACCCTCTTGTCCCTCTGTCCTCTATACACACTTCACTCGGGTCACACTTGTGTTTGGCTGTTGCCTATCCAGGCAGTGGCGGGTGAAAGGCAGAAAGCAGCTGTGGAAAGGGTTCCATTCTATCCCAGGGTACATTCTTTTTCAAACACACATGATTGCATTTACTCAGGGTGCTACTGACACTTTTACTTTAGGAACGTTTTTTGGAAATTGATTCTTCGTAGATGTTTCAAAATTGTATCATTTCTGTCTGTTGAAAATAGTGAAGTCTTGAAATGAAATGAAGAAAGGGTGTTAATTTGGCGGTTCTCAACCTGTGAGGTGTGCCCCCCCAGAGGGACGCAAAAAAAAAAAACGGGCGCAAAGATGTGAAAAAAAGAAGACAAGAATCGAAAATATGAAAAATACATCTGTTGAAACCAAAACAAATTAACTTAAACTACATTCTGATACTAGAAAAATAAATATAGAGTTAGATAAATGTCGATAAAAGTTAAGTAGGTATAATAAAACTTGTAGCAGTGTATCGGCAGCAAAAAATATAGGAATAAATTTTATTAGGGTTTCAAAAAACGTTAGGGGGGGCACGATTAAAACTGTTATGAAAACTCGGGTCGCAAATCCTTAAAGGTTGAGAAACGCTGCTGTTAATTAGATGTTTAGGTGTGCATTCTTGATACTGTTTTCAGAACCCAGAAATGCAGTTGGAGCCCCACTTGAACCAAATCTTTAATGATCCTGTATATCCTGGGTTGTCCTGGGTATGACGTTAGTCTGCATCCAGCCCTGCATGTAGGCCCTCCAACCTGCAGGGAAAAACCTGGGGGATGGTGGCAGGACTGGCACTCCAGCCACCATAAAAAAATCACACTGTCCAATTCCATCTGAACTAGTGTGGTGATGAGGTGTCACCTGTTGCATGGCTGCACTCGGGTCCTAATCTGGGATCCTGAGTTGGTTTGTCATGTGGTGGGTGCAGCAAAGTATCAGCGCATGCTGCTAACCTCCTCCTCCTCCTGTATATCTGCTCCAATTAACATTTACTTTTAGTAACTTGAAAGTTGTAGAATTCTGTAATAGAGAAATACAAGATTTTCAGTTTCCTCCTTCACTTACAGAGTGGCTCAGTGGATTTAGTGGATCGTTTTCTTCCTGATTGTGGTTATTCTTATTAACAAGTTAAGACCAAATGAATTTCCCATTTGCCTTGACCTTGACAATGTATACTGAAATTCTGAAAAGCATAGTTCTATACTTTAAAAAAACATGCTGTGAAAAGTGAGAGCTGGCGCTGAGACACACGAGGGCCCGAGTTCCATTAGCACCCCTCATGTTTTTATGATTCACTTCTATACATTTTCAAATATACGTTCATACTGCAGAGCTGGTTATGAAAAGCTCACCTGTGAAAATGTTAAATACTTTCTATCAGCAGTGTCAGAGAAACAAAAATCCATTAAATAAATGTTGCATAAATAATTTTCTTGGCTGCCTAAACAAAACGGCTGCTGCAAGTTCCTTGCAGACCGCCTCTGACCTCGGGAGAAGGCTTCCCATTTCATATTTCATTCAGCCAGTACTCTAAAAGTGTGAGAAGCACTTGACCCTGAAGATTAAGAGATCAAGTACAGTACACAATGTGAGTGCTTTTGTAATTAAAGCAGCAGGAAACGACCTGATGCCTTCATAATGAATTTAATTTGCTTATACACATCAGACAGCTAGCAGATGGACACGGCATTGCATTGCAGCTGCTTCAACAGCTTTCCTTTCACACCTAGAATGTAAAATCAAGATTTGTGTATAATCATTACCTTAAAGAGCAACAAGGGCCACCTCCTTCAGACATCCTTCAATCAGTGCAGAACGTGACTCGGATCAGGAAGCAGTGTGGTACATGGGGGCCACGAAATGTCATCTTGTGTCCTCTGAAGAATGGATGACATATCAGGATCAACTCTCCCAAAGCAGGAGTGGTGGGGCTCTGCTGTGAATATTGTGTTAGATCTTTAAAGACTTTAGCATTACTAACGTTCACTCATATTTGGCTGTCTTCTCCAAGAAGCAATAGTTAATAGTTGTGAATTTCCCCTTGGGATTAATAAAGTATCTATCTATCTATCTATCTATCTATCTATCTATCTATCTATCTAT
>JANRMT010062802.1:28100079-28120039 GCA_026402145.1 Polypterus bichir lapradei
ATAGATAGATAGATAGATAGATAGATAGATAGATAGATAGATAGATAACAACATTTATTTATATAACACATTTTCATACAAATAATGTAGCTCAAAATGCTTTACATGATGAAGAAAGAGAAAAAAGACAAAGTAAGAGAACACTAATTAACATAGAATAAAAGTAAGGTCCGATGGCCAGGGAAGACAGAAAAAACAAAAACAAAAAAAAAACTCCAGACGGCTGGAGAAAAAACAAAATCTGCAGGGGTTCCCTGGCAAGAGACCACCCAGCCCCCTCTAGGCATTCTACCTAACATAAATGATCAGTCCTCATTGTATTCAGGGTTCTCATGGAAGGACTTGATGATGATGGTCATGTGGACTTCTGGCCTTTAATCCATCAATGTAGGAACATCATGGAGCTTTCATTAGGTGGTGGTGGTGCAGGTCGCCACCACAGAAAACCGGGAAAAGAACAGAAGAGAGAGTAGGGGTTAGTATGGATTTTGGAGCCACCATGAATAGTAATGATAATTAATTGAATAAGATAGATAGATAGATAGCTACAATGGACATGCAATAAACTGCACCATATACTGTATGTATTCAAAAAAAATAATATTTATTCAGTACTTTAAAGTTTTCACATTGGTGAGTCATTCGCGTATCTCACTTTGCAATTCATTGAAGCGTAAGTCAAATCCATCTAATGGTACAATACGCAATGTATTAATGGAAATGGGTAATTACAGAGACATGCAGTCAACAGCACTGCCAACAGAGCATACTTCATTTCTGAAAACAAATCAGCAAGTAATAAATTTGTGTCATTCATTGGGTTTTTGATGCCAAAGTAGTGTTCTTTAGTATAACAACTAAAATGTGATTAACAGAATGAAAGCACATATTTGAATGGTATCAGAGTAAATGGGATGCATTCTCCAGTTAGGTGTAATTACTGCAGTCAGAGCCAGTCCTGTTCAATGGCTAAGACATAAGGAATAACAAAGTCTAAATACTTATGTGAGGCACCTTGAAAACAACAGGACAAAGGTAGTTTTATAGGAATCCTGAAATAATGGATTTGATAAGAAATAGTAAATTGTTTTGAACATCTTACTGAAAAAGAATTTTTTATCTTATCATTTGTTGTTAATACTCTTAAACCTTTAGTTTTTTAAGGAACACAGCCACATGTGTGTTTTGTTCTTCATTATTTTGAGAAAGATATACATTTTTTGTTATTTCATTTTTTAAATGTGAGTCATGCCACCTTTTTGGAATTTAGGCATTTTGTTGGTGAGTTGCTAGGATGTATTGTACCATTACCAAGGAAAGACCCCAGATGTCAGTATGTGTTACGCCACAAAGCCTTCATTATAAACCTCATTGCAACGCTACGGCTTTGCATCCGAGATTACGAATTTAATTCTTGGACAGTGTTAGTTTTGAGTCATAATGTTTGGTATTCTGTGTAAAGACTCATAACTTTCTACTTCTTGACTCAAGACATTGTCTTAGTGGTTTTGTTCTTCTGATATTCAAATAATGCATCCTGGCAATTTTAGTTTGGATTTCGCTTACAGTTTACACCTCTAGATTTCATTTTGATAGAAATATCTCGGTATTCTGGAAGACAATTTTTATTCCAGTTTCTTGAAAACATCTCCTCATCTGCACATCTCCCAGACTGTCTTTAACAACATCTTTGCAGTTGCTCAAAGTCCACTGTGTCAGCACTCAGTTCGAATGGGACAGCTATAAGGGGTAGCGTGTCTGTGCTACAATCCAGCAAAGCCACTGTGAGTATTCATTACTTGCTTAACAGGATTAATCTTTAAATGTGTTTAATTTCACAAAGGTAGGGTTTAAGTTGAAACAAATGTTAAAACTGGGAGAGAGATTTAGAGAATTAAAGCATCAAAGTTTGTGACATTTGAAATTTGAAACAATGTGACTTATTCATAACATTTTACTCTGCAGTAACTATTATTAACCAGCCAAAATTTCCTGTATATACTGGTGTAAATATAAATCTTACAACAGTAAATGCTACAAACTTGACAAAGTGCTTATCTGACAAACCTGCTTTAAAAATTATATTATTACTAAAGCAAATTTAAAGAATCTGTGTAAATAGGAATATCCTGCACAATATTCTTGTTCTCTAATTCACTATTCTAGTTATGTTTGAGTTTTTATTTTTAGTATTGATTTTAAGCAGATTTTATTTTTTCAGGTACTGAAGAGAAAATATCACTGAATAAATTTAGTATGTGTGTGTGGCAAGATAGTTCAATTGATGATTTAAACCATTTTTATAATCACTTTGCTAAAATCCGTCCAAGTCAATAAACAGAGCACCACAAATGAAATTTAGACCTTGGTTCATACTGTCGTATGGTTGGTGAACTAGTGGCTTTAAGAAAGCTCAGTGTGAGTGTGAGTATGTGAGTCAATGTGCTCTATAATGCATTGGTGGTAGGGGACAGTGGGTCTCATTCATGAACGTATTTGTTCAGAAAATGTTCGTAGGGGGAAAATCCGGTGTTTGTCAATGTTTAAGTAAAGACCATCTGTTCATAAAAACTAACAGATCTTACACATGCTCAAGACCAAGCATAGTGCACGTGTAAATAATAAAAGCATGATATATGAATGCCTCTTGCACAAGACACATTTTAAAAGAATGAAACAGAATACTCTGTAAATATACGTAAGTTTAATGAGGTCACGCCCTCAACTGGAAGTGCTTGCCTGTTCACGACAGACTTTTCTTTCTGCCATATTGGTTTATCTACAGCATGTTTGTTTGTTTATTGTTTCAGTTGTTTTTTATGTTAAATAAATATAAAATACTGGAATTCAACAGTCTATGGTGGGTTGGCACCCTGCCCGGGGTTTGTTTCCTGCCTTGCGCCCTGTGTTGGCTGGGATTGGCTCCAGCAGACCCCCGTGACCCTGTAGTTAGGATATAGCGGGTTGGATAATGGATGGATGGATGGAATTCAACATTCTCATATCGCCAGTCATCTGACCGTGACTCCTGCACTCGGCTTTCTGTTAGCTAAACCCTGCGAATTAGCACATTTCCAGTGGTCCCTGACACCCCTCTTTTACAATACGAATTATAGATCACAAGATATCACATGCTTCAGTGAAATCTCTGTCAAATTGGCTACTAGTCTGATGAATATTCAACAACACAGGCGTCTTGTTTTGTTTCTGAGTAAACGCATCACACAGGTCTGAACCTAACTGAGTGCATTTTCCTACAAAAGAGCATCAATCTGAACCTGATTTGATTGAAGATAACAATGGCTGATCTCGTACTACTTCATGATTTTGCCCAGGGCAACACTGAGGAGAGAGGACAAATTCCAGGGTCACGTTGATGTGGTGGCACAGAGTGAAGAATGGTTGATTTGTTGCTTTAGACTGCCCAGACCCATTCTGGTGCATTGATGCACTATTTTGGACCCAATTCTGAAAAGAGCAACAACAAGAAGCTGTGCCATACTTGTGCATCTACAAGTCCAATTGACACTTGGCTTTTGGTTACAGGGACATTTCAGCAGGAGCTTTCTTAGCCATCTATGAGCCACATACTACCTGGAGTACGTAATGGTATAATAATACTAATGTGGGATTATATCCAGTCCACATATGACGGGGAATTGCAAGTGGAGGTTAGTCAAGGGTATTACGATCTGATCAGTCTACCAAGGGTCATTGGCGCAATAGACTGCACCAATGTAGGCATCAAAGCTCCATCCAATGATGCATATGCATATGTGAATAGAAAATACTTCCATTCTATCAACATGCAGTTTATATGTGATGCAAGGTGTGTGCTGCTCAATGTCGTCGGCCTGGCGGTATGCACGACAGTTTCATCTGCAGCACAGTACTGTTGGCACATGTCTGGCACAAGGAATTCTTGCCATAAGAGTAAAAGTTTCTCCTATAGATTAAATTGTATCTATTTTGAGAGGTATAAATAGGCTAACTGCTAATATTCATAGTGGATGGAGTTACCGATGGAAGACATGGCTTATGACACCTCTAAACAACCCAGGGAAGCCACAGGCTTATAATAATGCACACGCAAAAGCATGGGTGTTATCAATTGCACTTTTGTTACCTTCTGTTAAAAGTACCTCAATCTCCGCTCTTTGAAGTTTTTTTATCCTTTCTTTTTTCTCTTTTAACATTTTGACAGATCCTGAGCATGTGTGGCAGCACATCGTTATATAGATTGATTTAGGGCAGGTTTCACCATCTCCGGTCCTGGAGGGCCTCAGTGGCTGCAGGTTTTCATTGTAACCCTTTTCTTAATTAGGGTTAGAATGCTAATTAACTTCTTTTGAATTTTAATTGACTTGATTTTTAAGATTTGTTTCCCTGAATTTCTTCATCATTCCTCTGAATTGTTTAATTTCTTTCCTTAAATGGCACCCAAACAGAAATGAAATGTGAAGTGAGTGAGCCAATAGAAGACCAACTAAGTCAGGGCCTGAAACACCAACCAATTTCACTCCAACCAGTTGCTTAATTAGGCTCTGATTCTTGGTCTTAATCAAACCCATTCTTTAATTCCACGGCTTGTTGCTACTCTCATTGTGCCATAGCAGACATTTCTGAAATTGTTGATTTTCTCTATTCTAAGAGCGCTGGTCAAACGTTTTGGGGACCTGAGCAGATCAACATTCCTGAGACCGTTACCTTTCTTTATTTTCAGATATTGTATCATTGACACAGTTTGGTGGTCATGCTTTGCTTCATTTTGTGTCTCATTACTATTTGGCTGCTGATTAAAAAAGAAACAATTAAGGGGTCTGAGTCTTCAAGAGCAAGTCAATTAAAATTAATTTAAAAAGTTAATTAGGAGCGAAAATAGGTCACTAATTAAGAAAAGGGTTAGAATGAAAACATGTAGCTATTGGGGCCCTCCAGCACCGGAGTTGGGGACCCCTGATTTAGGGTGTTGAAGGGTGTGGATTATGCTAATGAAATGACAATGTGCATGTGCCTGACAATTACAATTGATTGGCACTTATGAATCTAGGCAGAATATTAAGAAAAAATCAAGGTTTTGCTTATGAATGTGAACGTGGCATAAGATTTTAGTAAAATTGCCTTTAACATGCAAATGTGTTTGTTAATTTACAAACGTTTCATGAATGAGATCCAGTGTCTCCAGGGCTTATAGTGAGTGACAAGAAGAGACTGCAGAGTGGACTTAGGGCCAGGCCAGCTCAAAGCCGAAGATCAGAAACAAGAAGAACAACATTTATTTCTATAGCACATTTTCATACAAATAATGTAGCTCAAAGTGTTTTACATGATGAAGAAAGAGAAAAAAGACAAAGTAAGAATTAAAATACAGAGAACACTAATTAACATAGAATAAAAGTAAGGTCCAATGGCCAGGGAGGATAGAAAAAACAAAAAAAAAACTCCAGACGGCTGGAGAGAAAAAATAAAATCTGCAGGGGTTCCAGGCCAAGAGACCACCCAACCCCCTCTAGGCATTCTACCTAACATAAATGATCAGTCCTCATTGTATTCAGGGTTCTCATGGAAGGACTTGATGATGATGGTCATGTTGAATTCTGGCCTTTAATCCACCAAAGTAGGAACATCATGGTGCTTTGATTACGTGGTGGTGGCTCAGGTCGCCACCACAGAAAACCGGAAAAATAACAGAAGAGAGAGTAGGGGTCAGTACAGATTTCGGAGCCACCATGAATAGTAATGATAATTAATTGAATATGCAGAGCATCAGGATTAAACTAAAATGAAGTTATGAGAAAGACATGTTAAAGTAATGTGTTTTTAGCAGTTTTTTAAAGTGCTCCACCGTATCAGCCTGGAGAATTCCTATTGACAGGCTATTCCAGATTTTAGGTGCATAACAGCAGAAGGCTGCCTCACCACTTCTTTTAAGTTTAGCTCTTGGAATTCTAAGCAGACACTCGTTTGAAGATCTAAGGTTACGATTTGGAATATAAGATGGAGCGAGATTATTTAAGGCTTTGCAAACCAGAAAGAAACACAAGCAAACACAGCCCAGGGGCAAACCTAAAAGGGAGATTGAAAAATGAAATGAAATGAAAACCTAACTCTTAGGCTACCTGGAATGCAAACTAGAGATTTTAAGAAATGTACCCAACCGACGGATACCAAAACACAAAACCACTGCCATATATATATAGCATAACTGCTGCTTATGTCACAACGATTTTGTTCATAAAACGCATCTCCCACATAACATAAACAAGAGAACATAATTAAACAAAATAAAAAAAATAACTTTGTGAAAACAAATAAATATGAGTAGAAACCTCCAGAAATCTGTTTGATATGATAAAAAAATAAATAAAACTAAAAAAGAGACAGAACTCGTGTATAGAAATGGTAATTACTACAGTTGGCTTCCAGCCTAGTGTTGCTTTCTATCCTATGCTTAACTCTAGCACTTGCACAGGATTTACTGGATTTAGAAAGTAAGTGAATGACTTTTGACTTTTGAATTTCATGTCACGACTTCACTTTTTATGTCATCTTTATGGCAAAATTAGCCCACACAGGTTCAGATATGCTTCTTCTGAAAGAAATGTTCAGCTGAAAATAAGTATGAGAGAGCCCAGTAGCAGACTACAGATGAGAGAATTAAGAGAGAGGTTTAAAATAGCAGTGATTATAGGCTATATCTCCAAAACATATCAATGTTCAGATATCTTGTTAGTGTAACTTTTGTGCCTTGCTCTTAGTTGTGCTTGTCTATATGCTACTGTAATTCCTTTTATAGTATAACATGAACATGAGAAGTACAGGAAAAATATTTTGTGTACAAATTATGTTATTACTTGTACTGTAAGTGTCTATATTGTGAGGTCTCTGAACTTGTTTAGGACCCACCCCCCAAACAGGATGGCATGCCAAGGCAAGTGTCTTTGGAGGACTGCTTGTCCATTGCCGAGGCAACCACAGATTCGCAGCGCAGCAGCAGGGCACCGCAGAAACAACTACGGGACAATTGAGATCACACTATACGCACCTGTCACTGATGGGTGATGCAAGGGACATTATAAAAGCAGGGAACAGTATAACTTGGCCACTGACCCAGCAACGACTATGACCGATTGCTGTGTCTGTGTATAGGAGAGTGACAGATCCCGCTGCAATAAATAACCATGCTGTTCCTGTTTCAAGCTGAATAAAGCTGGTTTTGCTAAAGTACTGAGACTCAACTCCGTGTTTTGGGTTGCAAGACAAGGACTCACACGTAACAATATGCAGTTTATTAACAAAAGGGTGCTTTGCATGTCAATTCTAGAACAGTAGCCATCAGTGAGATAAGCAGATGGAACAGTAGAGGAAAGCTCATTTGTCAGTTTTAGATCTCAGGCACTGGTGTCAGAGGACCACCCCGTCTGTGTTTTTTTTTTTTTTTCTGTGCTCATGCTGCACACTTTGATTGTCAGGTATATGGAATCAAAAACATAAGAAATTAGATTGGACCTCCCGAATGGGCAAAGCTGTTTAGTGTCAACACAACTCGATTTTGTTCCAAATATAGAGGCTCTGTATGAGTTGTTCCTGAGCTGCTGTCTACTGTAGTAAAGGTTACTTGAGAATCTGCCGTTAGCCATTGTTCAAAAATAGATTCAATAGACATGATGCTGTACATTTTCACCCAGATAAGACCACGGAGTGTTTTAACATATGTGTTAGCAATTGTTTTTTTTTTAAGAATCTGTCTGATTTTAGCACAGTGCAACCCAGCTTCCCTCATAGCTAAACTTTCTGCCAAAGTGTATTGCCTTTTCCTTAATTTCATGGCTCTTGGGGTCTCTTAAGTAAAATGCTAACATAAGCATGCATCAATAGAAACAGTAAGATGAAGAATTATAATGACAACCAACAGAGCTCTTCATCTCAATGGGGTCAACGCAGGACCAAAGATTGCAGCCTTATAGCCAAGAATCATCTCTTTGAATGAGGCCGTATAAAAAGTATTTACAAACTCAATTGAATAACCACAAAAGTAGAGAGTGCAATAACTGGCAGTGTCTGACAGCTAGCAGGGAGGAATCTTCCTCAGAAGTATGACAGCTTCTGTTGCAAAATGTCTAGCCTAGATGGAAATCACACAAAATCTGCCAAGGAACACAAGATGGAATGGGAAGCATAATAGTTCAGTTTTTTTAATAAAAAGAAGAGGACAGTAACTGTAACTGTGAAAATATTGTTGAAACTGTGACATGATATTTTATATGCAGGTTGCCTTTTCATAAATATTGAAATTATAAACTCAGATGCTTTATTAAACTGCAACAATCATAAAGAACACAATTTAAACTTACATACCAGTAAATATGATGAATGTCGTGGTCAAAAGAAAGGCTGGGCAATTTAAGAATTGCTACGAGAGCCTCGCTTTGCCTTTTCATAAGCAGACATTGTGATGGCATTGAAAAAGTAAACTGTCTGAATAGCATAAATTGAGGCGACCTTCACAGAAACACATCAGGCAAGTATGATGCATATGCGCTAGTGTTCCAAAAAATATATATATTCATTTATATATTTTTAGTAGCCACTAGGCAGAATGGCAGAGCCCCAAAACCATCACACAATTACAAAGGCATAAGTGCCGAGTTCAAATCAACCCTTTTATTAAACAAAATACCTTTAGTATAGGCTTTTACACAATAAACAATCTGCTTCTTCTTCATTTATTTCTCTTATTTGTTTCCAATCATCCTTTCAAACCAGACTGGGGTGTTCTACGTCTGCCAGAACCTTCCTCTGACAGAGGAGCCTTCTCTCAACAATACCCTCTACCAGGCCACAAGGATCCCACTATTGTTACCCTAAAGAAGCAGCCTTGTGAGTGTCCAAATGGGTGGGTGGGTTTGCCACCCTGTGGTCTGGGGGAATACACAGCCCTGCGAGGCAGCCACTCCCTGTTCTTCTATTATATTTCCTGGCTGGAAAAGGGGACACTAACCATCCCAACTGGGATACCCATTCATCGCCATTATTCAATATTTGTATTTATGGTGATTGCAAATGGTTCTGTACCACATTCCAATTTGAAGGAGTGAAAAATGCAAAAAATAATGCCAAGAGCAGGCAAAGAATTTCTTTAATCAGCTTTCTTTTAATATTATAAATAGGCCACATACTGTATGGTAAAAGGCAACGGGAGAGTTGAAGAAGCATAGGTTAAAAGTCACAAGTGTCGTTGATTATAAACCAAGAGCAGAATGAGAACAGAGTTTCAATGCACTGATAAACACATCATTGGATATGGATAGTGAATATAACATTATATTTTTATATACCTTATTTTGATAACAGTTTAGTTTAGGTACTGCAAAAATGCATCTATTACTTGTTTACTCTTATGTAATACAAAGGGGAGTCAAGCTAAAGTTAGAAAATTGGATTTATTAGAAAATGGAACGAACCTTAACAAAACTGACAATGTCATTTCTCAATGTAGTCTCCACCCTTCTCAATGCACTTGCGCCGCCTGCCTGGAAGTGCCAGAAGAATAAAAGGCTTTGTCTTGTCCTCGCCACCACTCGTACACCAGAGTTATGTTTGAACAGTACATGCCGAGGGGTACTACAGTCACTAGTGCAAGTTACTATGACTTACTGGAGACCAACATGAAGCCTGCTATTCGATCCAAGCGGTGGGGACTACTGTATCAAGAAGTCCTTTTGCTGTGAGACAATGACACACACTGGCTTGTCTGGAGAAACTGAAGTTTGAGGTATTGACACATCCTCCTTATTTGCCAGATTTGGCACTGTGTGATTTCCACCTTTTTGGACCACTAAAAAAAACATCTGTGTGGTCGTTGATTCAAGATGGATGACAACATGAAAAAAGCGGTGCATGAGTGGTGGCGAGAACAAGACAAAACCTTTTATTCTGATGGAATCCAGGCACTTCCAGGCAGGTGACACAAGTGCATTGAGAAGGGTGAAGACTACACTGAGAAATGACATGATCAGTTTTGTTAAGGTTCATTCCATTTTCTGATAAACCACGTTTTCTAACTTTAGCTTGACTCCCCCTCGTCAGACCTTAACAAGGGCTTTTTTTGGTCTTCTTATCACTTATAAAACATCAGTTGAAGGGCTATTCTTCTTTGTACAGTGAGGCATATTGACATGATGGTAAAACAACTTGTTAAAATGAAGGATTCACAGGTCTTGTACTAAATATGTTATCAAGAGGACTGTGTCTCAGTGAAGCCAACACAGACCACAAACAGTGAAGGTTTGGTTAGTAGGTCACATTCCACTACACTATGCACATGCACGTTACATAAACACTTTACTGATGCTTTGTAAGTGTTATTAAGACGCAAAGAATCCTTTGTCAATATCTTGTAACATAATAATAGATGAGTAATAGTGTGAAGCGGGTCCACAGCTCAGATCAAAAAGGCCAGTTTTTAAATAAATAATCGCCGCACTCGTGGCTTATAGAGAGGACGTGGTAGTGTGGCTGGAGCAGTTCCCGGGTGCATCTGTGATTGAAGCCGGAAGCTGCTAATCACCACACCTGAACCACGTCCCTGTAATAAATAGGAGAAGTGTGACGCAGAAAAGGAAAAAAAAAAAAAGGTGGGAACGGTAAAAGATTGGAGAGCGAGAGCGCAGCATTGGGGGTAGTGCAAAAGAGTGAAAGAGCCAGCCAGCTGAGTAAAAGGAAGGTCAGCACGGTCGAGGGTCCCGGATAGAGCGAGCAGTCAGCACTAAAGGGACGGATCGTGCCCACTGATTATGTGGAGGAATGGGTATGATTGAGGAGGAGTCCACTCTAGGGATGGGATCTGAGGACATCAAACCCTGAGCGGTCTAGCAGACGCCAGTGGAGGCAGCTAAGACGGGGGTCGGTAAAGAGAGGACCGCGTTGGCTGAAGTCTCGTAGGCTGAACTAAACTTGAATGAGCTGAAGAGGCTGGGAAGGAGCTGTGCCTGGCTGGTGTAGCCCCAATGATTGCTGCTGTTTTAGCCTCGTTTAAACCGTTTGGGATTTTATCTTTTTATGGATTATTTATTTATGGACATTTGAGTACTGCACTTTATTTTGCACACCTTTGGTTTTGGTTTGTTTTTAATAAAAGCACTTTAGCACTTTTTGCATCATCCCCTTGCTTCGTTTTTTCTTCACTGTCCAGCTCATCCGGTGACATTGCTGATGGTGTTGAAGCAGCCTGGAGCAGAAACTGCATCGTCACAAAGTTTGACCCTTATTTTTAGGTAGTCTGTGAGTGCTTAGTACTTGTTAAGGTCTATGATTCTGCACTACAAGGATGTTGGTTGAATCCCCACATCTAACTTGCTGTGTGATACTAAACAATCACTTAGCCTCCTTCTGCTCCAATTGCAAAAAAACAATGGAAACAATTGCACTACATTCTTATTTTGTATGCTCCCTTGTAAAAATGAGTCAGCCAAATGAAAAACAACATGTGTTGAGTCAAGGTAGGATATTTTAAAGGGCAATTTTTGCATTTAGTTTAATTAGCACCAGAAACAGTTAATACGAACATATGAGCAGGCACCACAGTTAGACATTTTGCAAGCAATTGCCCATAATGTTATCCTACCAATAGGCCATATGCACATGGTGGTGCTGACATACTTCAGGTGATATCTCAGCTAGCTTAGTCACTTCCACTGTCCTTACTGCAGTTGCGATTTTTGTTTATTGGCGAGGATGTCTGAGAAAAAGAAGTTTAAGTTTCAACGTACAGATACTGTAGCTCTACGGCTGAACATTGTTGTGCAATTTTATGTTGAGCTTCTAGTATTTGTGAATTTCCCCTTGGGATTAATAAAGTATCTATCTATCTATCTATCTATCTATCTATCTATCTAGTAAGTACAACAAGGCACTTAGTTTTCATACATGTCCTTCCGATGCAGAAACCTGATCTAAATGTATCATGTCTATCCACAGTGAGAGCTTTACGGTTAGTCCCCATACTCGAGAGGATTTTCGCGAGCCAGGGTCAGAGACTGGGTGGTGATTGTTGAAGAAGGGAATGGTTCCTGTGTCCTTTGAGTGGAACAGTTTCTCCGTTAGATTTTGAAAAATGGGGATTTGGAAGAGAAGAAAGCAAAATGACACACCAGACAAGGAGGAGGATGATAAAATCCTCAAGGACCATATTTAGTAATAACATATTTGTCCCATGTAAGTTCAGAGTAGATAAAAGTATTTAATACGTCTGGATCTTGCCTTCGTAATTGTGGATGTAGCTCGAAACATAGTTTAAAGCCTTTCTCCTTTTTAGCTCCTGGCGTTAGGCACAATGTTTGAATAATATGACTTACGTTGTTTACCATAAGTCTGGCCAGATCTTGAAGTGATCGGGTGGGAAACGCCATAGGTACTCTGTTTTGATATCAGCGCTGGAAGTGCAGCAGCTGACTGATGCAGAATCCGGAAGAGAGTGCGCATGTAACCAATTGCACCGTACAGTTACTCTCTAACTTTATAGTTTTCAGTCGTCTCTCAAATTATGTATGGAATTTTTTTATCATGTTATATATTCTGTTTTGCAAGTTTCTTTGTAGACCTTCTGTATAATGACCCTTTACTAGCTGCGCATTTCTGTTGTGCCACCACTGAACTGGCTCACCGTCACATGGTGATCGATAGACGCCTCAGCATCTCGCTTTACCTGTGCATCTAAAACATTGTGTGACACTCCAACAAAAGTCTCAAGCCTGTGTGAAACAGATTCAGAAAGCATTTGATAAGGTGCCACATGAAAGGTTGGGCATCAAGCTAAAAGAAATGCCAGTTCAGGGTGATGTTTTTAGATGAGTGCAGAATTGGCTCAGTCACAGGAAGCAGAGGATGATGGTGCGAGGATCCTCATCAGGATTGGCTAATGTTAAGAGTGCTGTTCCACAGGAGTCAGTGCTAAGGCCACTGCTATTTTTAATATCTCGTAGAAATGATTTAGATAGGAATATAAGTACCAAGCTTGTTAAATTTGCAGATGATACCAAGATAGGTGGATTAGCAGATAATTTGGAATCCGTTATATCATCACAGAAGAACTTGGATAGCATACAGGCTTGGGCAGATTTGTGGCAGATTAAATTTAATGTCAGTAAATGTAAAGTATTACATGTAGGAAGTAAAAATGTTTGGTTTGAATACACAATGGAAAATGAAGAGTACACCTTATGAGAAGGATTTAGGAGTCGTAGTGGACTCTAAGCTATTGACTTCCAGACAGTGTTCAGAAGCCATTAAGAAGGCTAAGAGAATGTCAGGTTATATGGCGCCTTGATGTGTGGAGTACAAGTCACAGGAGGTTCTGCTCAAGCTTTATAACAACTGGTGAGGTCTCATCTGGAGTGCTGTGTGCAGTTTTGGTCTCCAGGCTACAAAAAGGACAAAACAGCGCTAGAAAAGGTCCAGAGAAGAGCGACTAGGCTGATTCCAGGGCTACAGGAGTTGAATTATGCGGAAAGATTAAAAGAGCTGAGCCTTTACAGTTTAAGAAGATTAAGAGGTGACATGATTGAAGTGTTTAAAATTATGAAGGGAATTAGTACAGCGGATCATGACTGTTATTTTCAAATGAGTTCATCAAGAACACGGGGACACAGTTGGAAACTTGTTAAGGGTAAATTTCGCACAAACATTAGGAAGTTTTTCTTTACACAAAGAATGATAGACACTTGGAATAAGCTACCAAGTAATGTGGTAGACAATAAGACTTTAGGGACTTTCAAAACTCGACTTGACGTATGTCAAACATGTGGACAGGACTGGCGAGCTTTGCTTAGCTGAATAGCCTGTTCTCGTCTAGAGTGTTCTAATGTTCTAATGATACAATCATCTGTTGAATTGTGTCAATTGTTCCAACATGGCATACATTTGGAAATATTATACTGTGATTATTCCCAATAAAAGTTGTGTGTAAGATATGGCCACATTGACAATTTTTCAACTGAAGACTATTGTTTCAAAAGTACTGTTTTTTTGGTAAGACTGATGTTCATACATTAATTCTCAAACCATTCATCCAATCCGCAGTCCATCCTAATGACACTGGGTACAAGTCGGGAAAGAAAAATTCCAGACAAGGAACTGGTCCATTCCAGGGCACACACACTGTCACAAGGCCAAACTGGAATGACCAGTAACCTAACATTCATGTCTTTGGGCTGTGGGTGAAAAAACATAATTCAGTCCCTGGGACAACAAGCAAACTCCATATAGACAAAGACTGAGCATAGGATTTGGACCCAGGACACTAGATATGTGAAGCACCACACAGTAAGACAAGTCTATCTGTAATTTTTAATATTATAAATATGTGATTTCTTTAATAAAGGTCTAACTTTAGCCATTTGAATCTGGGACAAAAACAATCCATACAATTTATAAAGCATATCTAATTGGGGCTTTACAAACTCAGTGTAATTGAATTTTTCAGAAGTCTATTTACAATATGGGCATGAACGTGAATGCTTTCAGTTGGACAAAGCTGTACAATATCCTGCTGTTTTTCCAGTTTATTAAACTTGGGGGCATGCTATGATTCAGTAATACTTGATCATGCTTGGTGGCCAAGCGGAGTGTTTTAAATAACCAGGTGATACTTTTTGTCTTTGCATAGATCAAACATTGAGATTCTAAAATTAGGCCAAAAATGTGCCATATGGAGCAGCATTAGCAGCAGTCCAATTGAGTATAAAACCTAATAAATATGCCCAGTGGAACTTTGGGAAGTGCGCTTCCCTGCATATTCATTCCATAGGCGTTAATGCCATGTTGCCTCTTTTCCTGTATCTAATTATTTTGAAGTTTTAGTTCTTCTTCCAAATAACACTTGTTCCAATATTTGCATTCAACTGTCATCTCTACCCTATTAGCAGTTACATGTGCCTCAGAACTCTTTACCTTTTTTAGATTTTTTCTTCTTAGTACCATTTATCTAATGTCAATTTTACATTAGATCTAATGACCATTCACTACCTATTTTATGTACCCTCAATTAATTATTGAAGTAGATTCACTTCTGAGCAAAACCAGTTTGTTTTATTTTTAGTGTTAACATCAACAATACATCTGCCTCTCTGCTCTTCTGCCAAATGGCCGTACACAGACATCCTCTATCTCTGGAGCCACTGCTGCCAATGAACTGAATTTCATTTTAGTGTGCCGCAATGATTCTTCAATCCAAATTCTTAATGTTTCCAGAGATAACGATTGTAGGAGTCTGTCTGTGTGTGTGCCACTACTGTCCCAGACAGAAATTGCCTTAAGCAGCAGTCTGCTAACTAGAGTGCGGTAGAAGAATGAGCCGACCAGAGATAGTTTGATATAAGCCAGTCGGAATACAAACTACAACGATTAGTTTAATATAAAGCATTTCATTTGTTATTTGGCTTCATTCTTTGAAAACATAACTACAGTTAGGTCCATAAATATTTGGACAGAGACAACTTTTTTCTAATTTTGGTTCTGTACATTACCACAATGAATTTTAAATGAAACAACTCAGATGCAGTTGAAGTGCAGACTTTCAGCTTTAATTCAGTAGGTTGAACAAAAAGATTGCATAAAAATGTAAGGCAACTAAAGCATTTTTAACACAATCCCTTTATTTCAGGGGCTCAAAAGTAATTGGACAAATTAAATAACTGGAAATAAAATGTTCATTTCTAATACTTGGTTGAAAACCCTTTGCTGGCAATGACAGCCTGAAGTCTTGAACTCATGGACATCACCAGATGCTGGGTTTCCTCCTTTTTAATGCTCTGCCAGGCCTTTACTCCAGAGGCTTTCAGTTGCTGTTTGTTTGTGGCCCTTTCTATCCGAAGTCTAGTTTTCAACAAGTGAAATGCATGCTCAATTAGGTTAAGATCAGGTGACTGACTTGGCCATTCAAGAATTTTCCACTTCTTTGCTTTAATAAATTCCCGGGTTGCTTTGGCTGTATGTTTTGGGTCATTGTCCATCTGTTTAATGAAATGCCGCCCAATCAATTTGACTGCATTTAACTGGATTTGAGCAGACAGTATATCTTTGAACACCTCAGAATTCATTTGGCTGCTTCTGTCCTGTGTCACATCATCAATAAACACTAGGGACAGTTAACTTTGTGAGCTGGAATGATAAAGGCCTGAATCACGAATTAAAGAGAAAGAAAGTACTCTCACACCTAACAGGTTTAAACGCTAAAATAGTATTTTTACATGAGACCCACTTACTAAGCAAGGATCAGTTCCAGCTGCAAAAGGACACAACTGGCCAAATGTTCCATTCTAGCTTTACAAAGAAAACTAGAGGTGTGGGAATTCTCATACATAGAACAGTCTCATTTGTAGAATTAGAGGTAGTATTGGATCCTGAAGGAAGATATGTGATGGTCATGGAAGACTTATCTAACTGTAAAATGATTTTGATAAACGCTTATGCACCTAATGTTGATGATAAGGAATTTATACAAAATATATCTGCATCCATTCCCAATTTGAACACTCATAAAATTATAATGGCTGGGGACTTTAATTGTGTTTTAAATCCACTCTTAGATAAGACTTCTACCACAGGGGGGATGACATCTAACACTGAAAAGATAATTACAAAGTTTATAACTGATCACAACTTATCAGACCCCTGGAGGTTTTTAAGCCCAAACTCAAGAACATATTCTTTCTACTCACCAGTACATCATTGCTACTCAAGAATTGATTATTTCTTTATAGATAATAATTTCTTGCATTTGATTAAATCTTGCAAATACGATGCTATTGTTATTTCTGACCATGCACCTCTGATCTTAGAGCTAAAGTTACTATGCCCCACACACTCACCTCGCTGATGGCGTCTCAACCCACTTCTATTAGCAGACGAGAATTGTGCAGAATTTATATCCAAACAAATAAGCTTCTTCCTAGAGACAAATGCATCCTCAGACATTTCTGCAGGAATACTCTGGGAAACTCTTAAGGCGTTCTTAAGAGGACAGATTATCCCATACCTTTCCCACAGAAATAAATTAGAAACCAAGAAAGTAGCAGAGCTAAAAAGCGAAATTACTAGAATAGATGAAGAACATGCCAGGCTTCCAAGCGAGGCTCTACATAGGAAAAGGCAGACTTTGCGTTCAGAACTAAACCTCTTGACAATTAAAGAAACTGAACAACTAATTTATAAATCCAGACATCATTACTATGAACATGGAGAGAAAGCTAATAAGCTTTTAGCTCAACAAATTCACAAGCAAGAAGTCCGCAATGCAATCCCAGTAATCACCAACACAAACGGAGACAAAATCATCGACCACAAAAATATAATGCACACATTCAGAGACTACTATAAATCCTTCTATTCTACTGAGTTTAAAGAAGACAATACACAATCTAATGCATTTCTGGATACATTACAGATACCACAAATAGACACTTTTAGTGCTGAGGAAATCGATAAACCTCTGGCGTTATCAGAATTACTAGATGTTATAAAGGCACTTCAAGGCGGGAAAGCAGCAGGCCCTGATGGCTACCCTGCAGAATTTTATAAGAAATTCTCTGCTCAGCTAGCTCCCCTCCTATTAGCAACATTTACAGAAGCCAGAGACAATCAAACTCTTCCTCAAACTTTTCGCCAAGCATTAATCACAGTTTGTCCAAAACAAAATAAGGACTTATTATAATGTGTTTCATAGAGACCAATTTCACTTTTGAATAATGACGTTAAAATACTCTCAAAAATCATAGCTAGAAGGATGGAGAAGGTGCTCCCTTCGGTAATATCACAAGATCAAACCGGATTTATCAAAGGTCGACACTTATCTTCAAATCTTCGACGCCTGTTTAATGTAATATACTCACCAACTAAATCAAACACCCCAGAAATATTATTATCATTGGATGCAGAAAAAGCATTTGACATGATTGAATGGAAATACCTTTTTACTATATTGGAGAAATTTGGGTTTGGCCCGAACATTTTTGCATGGATCAAATTACTGTATACCAATCCAAAAGTTTCAGTTTTTATTAACAACATTTGTTCAGACTACTTTAAACTAGAACGTGGTACCAGACAAGAATGCCCCTTGTCACCGCTGCTGTTTGCAATCGCCATTGAACCACTGGCAATACACTGCCGAAATACTGATCAGATAAAGGAGATTATCAGAGAAGGACTGGAACAGAAAATTTCTCTATATGCAGATGATATGGTACTGTCTAAAACTCTCCAAAATGTTTCCAGGGCAAGATTCAACCTGCGAATGCTGCAATCAAGTCCCAGCCTCACTGGGTCACATGTTTTGGGCCTGCACCAAATTAACATCATTCTGGACCAAAATTTTTAATTACCTTTCAGACAGCCTTGGTCTAACAATCCCTCCTAACCCATTAACAGCTGTGTTTGGGGTTCTTCCAGATGGGTTTAAAGTGGAGAAGGACAAACAAACTGTGATTGCATTCACTACACTTTTGGCACGCAGACTTATTCTGCTAAACTGGAAGAATCCAAACTCTCCTCTTTTAAGTGAGTGGGAAACCGATGTTTTATACTATTTGAAATTGGAAAAAAATCAAATACTCAGTTAATGGATCTGTACAGATTTTTTTTAAAACATGGCAGGATCTAATCAGTAATATTTTAAAATAAGCTCTTAAAGCACAGAGGAAGCAATTATTTCTGTATTTCTTTTTCTTCTCCATTCATCTCTATTGACTTATCAAACTTATCAATTTAGGTATGTTTACAAGCCTTTAATTTTACTCCGTTTCCCTTGCTCTCTCTCTCGGGGTGGGGGTCGACTTGTTTTCAATTTTACTTTTTGTAAAAATTGATTGATTTTTATGGAATGATTGCAATAAAATTAATAAAATTTAAAAAAAAAAGTAAATGGACAAATTAAATAACTGGAAGTGAAATGTTCATTTCTAATACTTGGTTGATAACCCTTTGCTGGCAATGACAGCCTAAAGTCTTGAACTCTTGGACATCACCAGATGCTGGGTTTCCTCCTTTTTAATGCTCTGCCAGGCCTTTACTGCAGCGGCTTTCAGTTGCTGTTTGTTTGTGGGCCTTTCTGTCTGAAGTTTAGTCTTCAACAAGTGAAATGCATGCTCAATTGGGTTAAGATCGGGTGACTGACTTGGCCATTCAAGAATTTTCCACTTCTTTGCTTTAATAAACTCCTGGGTTGCTTTGACAGTATGTTTTGGGTCATTGTCTATCTGTATCATGAAACGCCGCCCAATCAATTTGACTGCATTTAGCTGGATTTGAGCAGACAGTATGTCTCTGAACACCTCAGAATTCATTTGGCTGCTTCTGTCCTGTGTCACATCATCAATAAACATTAGTGTCCCTGTTCCACTGGCAGCAATGCATGCCCAAGCCATCACACTGCCTCCACCGTGTTTTACAGATGATGTGGTATGCTTTAAATATTGAGCTGTTCTACGCCTTCTCCATACCTTTTTCTTGCCATCATTCTGGTAGAGGTTGATCTTGGTTTCATCTGTCCAAAGAATGTTTTTCCAGAACTGTGCTGGCTTTTTTAGATGTTCTTTAGCAAAGTCCAATCTAGCCTTTCTATTCTTGAGGCTTATGAGTGGCTTGCACCTTGCAGTGCATCCTCTGTATTTACTTTCATGCAGTTTTCTCTTTATGGTAGACTTGGCTATCGATACGCCTACTTCCTGGAGAGTGTTGTTCACTTGGTTGACTGTTATGAAGGGGTTTCTCTTCACCATGGAAATGATTCTGCGATCATCCACCACTGTTGTCTTCCGTGGACGTCCAGGTCTTTTTGTGTTGCTGAGTTCAACAGATTTTGCTTTCTTTCTCAGGATGTACCAAACTATAGATTTTGCCTGATCTGTAGTTCTACATTAAAACAGGCCCATGCTCACCAATGAACAATAACACTAGAAAGAAA
>JANRMT010062802.1:28120049-28139876 GCA_026402145.1 Polypterus bichir lapradei
AAAGAAAGAAAGAAAGAAAGAAAGAAAGAAAGAAAGAAAGAAAGAAAGAAAGAAAGAAAGAAGGAAGGGGTGGATGAATAGATGGACGCTCCTTGCTAGGTGTGATTCACTTTGTTGATGCAATTTGCTTTGAAACAAATGAACATCAGCAGGGCTCAATGAAACAAAGAATAAAGAAGAGAGACACAATGCAAGGCTCATTCGGCTCTAAGTAGCTAACACGGCTGCCTGAGCCACAATAGGAAATGTAAAGCAGTTCTCTGATTGTCGAACGAGTTGTCTTGAAAGAGGCAAGATAGGCTTTTTGCAAAGCTGGGTGAGAGAGTTTGTTCTGTAAGAGCCAAGTTTTAATTGTTTTTTTTGGTTCTTATCTAAATTGTTTTTTCTCTATTAATGAGCAAATCTTGCAAAAGTAACGGATTGGGTGGAAGCCGAGCAGCTTTGTGTGCCACTGCTTGCACGCAGCTCTGACCCCTTTATGCTAATGTTACTGAGCCCTGAAATTCATGCCGTCAGAGTGGAATTTAAAGACTATAATACCTGCAGGGCCCATGTTTCCACTTTGCTGTTTAGCCATGATTCACGCTTTAAAGCATTTCTTTAGGAAGCAGTTTTTCTTATCTCGTCTGAAGCTGCAGTAAGCTCTGTATCCTGGCTCATTCAACATTCCTGCTAAAGAGTAAAACATTTATTGAAGCACTCAGTTGCAAATAAGCTGTGGCAAACGTCCGGAGTCTGTTTTCAAAGGAGGAGAGTAGAATGCATTTCACATGGAGAATGTGAGCCACATTTGCAGTATTAAAAAAACAGCAAAGGAGAGAGGCATATGAGAGCAAGCAGACATTGAACCACTGATGTATTGTGTGTATCACAAACAGCTTTACAAAACAATGTATAGATTCATTTTGCAACACGTTTTCTCTAGTTAGTTTTCTTACAAATTGTACTATACAACATTGTGTAAACACTTCATTTTTATAACAACTTTCATGGTGAGCTTTACCAGAAAGAAAATATAATAATAACAATAATGATGATAATAATAATAAGAAGAAGAAGAAGAAGAAGAAGAATGGGTTCAGGTGTTTATTTGGATGGCATTTTTTAACACAATGTCTGTATTACGGGCAGCATGTTGGCACAGTGGTAACACTGCTGCTCGCAGTAAGGAGACCTGGGTTTGCTTCCCAGGTCCTCTCTGCATGGAGTTTGCATGTTCTCCCAGTGTCTGCGTGGGTTTCCTCCCACAGTCCAAAGACATGTAGGTTAGGTGCATTGGTGATCCTAAATTGTTCCTAGTGTGTGCTTGGTGTGTGGGTGTATGCCCTGTGGTTCGCTGGCGCCCTGCCCGGGGTTTGTTCCTGCCTTGCGCCCTGTGCTGCCTGGGATTGGCTCCAGCAGACCCCTTTGACCCCGTGTTAGGATATAGCTGATTGGATGATGACTGACTGTATTACTGTATTGATTATATAGCTATGCTTTACTGCTTGTGTTTTGTTCTCTTAATAATAATAATGTATCCGTTGCCTAACTTGCTACATAGCACTCACTCTTACTGGAAAATATGCAGATTTGCAAAACAAAGAAACCTGCATGGATGAAAAGAAAGTAAACTCACAAAGATATGGAGAGAACATGCAAACTCCACACTGGCTGTGCCTGGACCAGTTTTTGTCACTGTCTTGATTATATAATACTACCACTGCTACTACTACTACTACTACTGCTACTAGTAATCATCATCATCATCATCATCATAATAATAATATACAGCCTTTTCCTGCAGAAACAGGCATATGGCTGAAATCAACTTTAAAGAAAAAATCAGTCCGTTGTCATTTCATATGTGCCCACAGTGAGCCAATTTACAATCACCAATAATAATAAGAGTAATAGCAAATAGTAAAATAATAATAGTAATAACAATATTAATAATAATAGTATTAGTCATCATTTTCCAACCTGTTTAGGCCTGAATAGGGTCACGCTGGGTGCTGGAGCCTATCCCACCTATCTTAGGGCACAAGGGAGGAACATACCCTGAACAGAGTGCCAGTCCATCGCAGGGCATACACAACCAAACACCAACTACATACAAGGACCAATTTAGCATTGTCAATTCACCTAACCTGCATGTCTCTGGACTGAGGGAATAAACCAGAAGAGTTGGAGAAATCCACACAGACAAAGAGAGAACATGTAAACTCCATGCAGGGAGGACCTGGGACACAAACCCTCGTCTCCTCATTGTGAGGCAGCAGCACTACCACTGCACGACTGTGGTGCCAATAATAATAAAAATAATAATTATTGTTATTATAATTCATCCATTTTCTTAACCTGCTGAGGCCAGTGTCGCATTACTTTAATCTTATTAAATCACAGCAACTTGTAGCATACTGTTGTGACTTTCAATGTTTTGTTTATTTTATCAGCAGCTTAATAGATTTCTTCTGCCATCTTTTTATTTTCAGGGACTCAAAGCTTTTCTAAATATAGTTTCTTTTATGGCCTTCTTTTCTTTCAAGACAAATAAGTATATTTTATTGTTATGTTTTCGTTATTTTGCATGGGTGTTGCCATTTTGTGGTTTAGGTGTCAGGACACCGTTGTCCCACTGTATGTTTCGTCTAAGTGGATATGTTCTAATAAACATGTGGCAAGCTAATCCTAATAACAGGCTTCAGGTATTACATCTTTTGGCTTTGATTTTGTTTCACATACAACATTGCATTTTGTTAAATGATCGATTTCCCTTCAGGTTTTGAACCTGCCTGTTTCCTGATTAACGCTTCCATCTCCTGCTCCAAATTACTTTTGGCTTGCCAATGCCAGCAAGTCACCCAGCACAACACTCCCCATTACTGACAGCTGTAGTGTGACGTCCCCTGCGACTCAGTCGTAGCACACTCAACAGCCCCTACACCTTTGTGTGACTCACTAAGACAAACTCAGACTGATTTGGTTTTCTTGTAGTGATTGAGAGTTAACATTGACAGATAGATAGATACTTTATTAATCCCAAGGGGAAATTCACATACTTCAGCAGCAGCATAATGATCAAAAAACAATATTAAATTAAAGAGTGATAACAATGATGGTATAACAGACAATAACTTTGTATAATGTTAACGTTTACAACCCCCAGATGGAATTGAAGAGTCGCATAGTGGCGGGGAGGAATGATCTCCTCAGTCTGTCAGTGGAGCAGGACGGTGACAGCAGTCTGTCGCTGAAGCTGCTCCTCTGTCTGGAGATGATCCTGTTCAGTGGATGCAGTGGATTCTCCATGATTGACAGGAGCCTGCTCAGCGCCCGTTGCTCTGCCATGAATGTCAAACTGTCCAGCTCTGTGCCTACAATAGAGCCCGCCTTCCTCACCAGTTTGTCCAGGCATGAGGCGTCCCTCTTCTTTATGCTGCCTCCCCAGCACAACACCATGTAGAAGAGGGCGCTCGCCACAACCGTCTGATAGAACATCTGCAACATCTTATTGCAGATGTTGAAAGACGCGAGCCTTCTAAGGAAGTATAGTAGGCTCTGTTCTCTCTTATACAGAGCATCAGCATCATTGGCAGTCCAGTCTAATTTATCATCCAGCTGCACTCCCAGGTATTTATAGGTCTGCACCCTCTGCACACAGTCACTTCTGATGATCAAGGGGTCCATGAGGGGCCTGGGCCTCCTAAAGTCCACCACCAGCTCCTTGGTTTTGCTGGTGTCCAGTTGTAGGTGGTTTGAGTCACACCATTTAACAAAGTCCTTGATTAGTTTCCTATACTCCTCCTCCTGCCCACTCCTGATGCAGCCCACGATAGCAGTGTCATCAGCAAACTTTTGCACGTGGCAGGACTCCGAGTTGTATTGGAAGTCTGATGTATATAGGCTGAACAGGACTGGAGAAAGCACAGTGTCCTGCGGCGCTCCTGTGTTGCTGAGCACAATGTCTGACCTGCAGTTCCCGAGACGCACATACTGAGGTCTGTCTGTAAGATAGTCCACGATCCATGCCACCAGGTATGAATCTACTCCCAACTCTGTCAGCTTGTCCCTAAGGAGCAGAGGTTGGATAGGTGTTGAAGGCTCTAGTGTAGTCCAGAAATATAATTCTTACAGCACCACTGCCTCTGTCCAAGTGGGAGAGGTATCAGTGTAGCATATAGATGATGGCATCCTCCGCTCCCACCTTCTCCAGGTATGCGAACTGCAGAGGGTCGAGGGCGTGGCAGACCTGTGGCCTCAGGTTGTGAAGCAGCAGCTTCTCCACGGTCTTCATCACATGTGACGTCAGAGCGACAGGCCTGAAGTCATTCAGCTTGCTAGGATGTGATACCTTTAGGGTGGGGTGATGTAAGATGTTTTCCAAAGCCTCGGGACTCTCCACTGTTCCAGGCTCAGGTTGAAGATGTGCTGTAAAGGAATCCCCAGCTCCAACGCACAGGCATTCAGCAGTCGTGTTGATACTCCATCTGGACCCACTGCTTTGCTGGCACAATGTCTCCTCAGCTCTCTGCTTACCTGGTCTGCTGTAATTTAGGTGGGAATGTCTCTCCTATGCTGGTATCAGCAGAAGGATGGGTGGAGGGTGCAGTACTCTGAGGTGAGAGTGGGTTAGGGTGTTCAAACCTGTTAAAGAAGTTGTTCATCTGGTTTGCTCTCTCCACGTCTGTCTCGATGGTGCCACCCCGCTTTGAGTGCCAGTGATGATCTTCAAATCGTAAATAGTGCAGATGACTATGATCAACAAATATCTTTACACCAGGGTTAACTGAAAATTGGCAACAAGAATGTACAGTATTGTCAGCAGTAGTATTAACCCGACACCAAACACAAACATCATTGAAACCTGAATAGTCTGAATCTATCGAACTGGTGCCAGTTTCACTGACCATGTCAATGTCAGATGACAAAGTCTCACTTTCACACTATTGCTCAATTTGAGCAATGTTTCAGTTTGTTCTAAAATGGTGTAAAGGGTTTTTGTTTTCATTTGTGTTCCAAACCTCTAATGAATATTAATGAGTCACCATAAGATAACCATTTTGATCAACTTAATCTTCATCACATACCACTTCTATAGCTTATCTCCATTCTTAAATTCTATTCCAGTTCTTGATGTGTACCTTCTGATGACTCAAGATCGTTAGATAAAAAATATCAAATAAAAACAAAAATACAAAAATTTGAGTCTATACAAATAAGACATGACTTAAAAACAAGGACCAACTCTGATATTTGATTGCTAAAAGGAACGCTATTAAAGACTCTAGGGACCTGTATGGCATAAATCCTATGCTCCTTATATTTAAACAGAGACCTAGGAATAGCTGGCAAAGTCGAATCTGATGATATGAGTGATCTGTAAAACTCAAAAGGGTTTAACAACTCTGAAATACAATCTGGAGCTAAACCATGTGAAGCCTTGCGTGTAATTAACAAAAATCTTTAAATTAACTCTAAATCTTACTGGTAGCCAGTGTTAGGAGGCAAGCGCAGGGGTAATTTGTTTTAGTAAGGAGTCTAGCAGCAGAATTCTGAACTAGCTAAAGCAAAGTGAAAGTCTGAAGACAGATGAGAAGACAAAGAGTTAAAACAATTTAGGTTTGATGATATAAACAAAAAGATTGAGCAAAGCTAACTGTATTAAATAAGAACATTGAGATACAGAAGGAATTGTAAAAAAAAAACGTATACTAAATAATTCATGTAGACCTGGTAAAATCTATGGTGTTAGTCGAATGAGAAAAAAAGAGTCATTTGAGGGGAAAAATATGCTGGACTCCTGTTGTACGTCAAGTGTAACAGTTTATACTGTACAGTACTTGCAGTTTATGCCTCTGGAGATATGATTAATGACTGATTGCACTTTCCCTGTGAAAACGTCGACCTTACACTACTGATCCCCTGCCATTGTAGAACATCATGCTATCAGAGCCGCCAGTCCTGTCCTTTGAGAGTGGCCACTGGGAATCTCACAGGGGGCGTTACCAGCTCTAACAAAAGCTTGTAATCTGTTCATGAGCAGGATCTGCTGTTTTCCTTTCTCTGCCGTCAGGCATGATGAGCCTGAGGAATTCTGAAAATGTTAATTAAATTTGTTTAGCAAGCATTGAGCTCTAAAAAAAGCTCAACTTTGGAGGTTCTTGGTCCTTACCGAAGTATTTGTTAGTCTGGTTGATTCTTAATTTCCAACAGACAGAAGCTCTTTTCAAAAGTTCGGAGGGTGAGGATTTCAACATATTTCCCACTAGCTCAGAATCAGAGTTGCTTATTTGTGCCGTTTAGCTGAGGCTTTGTAGTGTGATCTCCCGGATTAGTAAAGCTGTCTCTACACTTCTTTGGCACCCAGCGTTTTTAAGTTGTTACTTGGAAAACGTGGGTGGTTGATCAGATTGGTAGTCCATCTGATTGGATCTAAAGGCCTTTGTGTTTGTTGTCCTTTTTAGTCGATTAGGCAGGAGCATTTCAAACTGAATCAGTCAAGTGTGAACTTTAAAGAAAGAGTGGCAGAAAGCCAAAGTGGGTATGTGCCATCTGTGTAATTAAGATGGTGAAAATGAACTGTCCTTACTTTATATAACAAGTATTATTACAAATCCCTTTAACATAGAAATAATGTATTAGTGCCGTTCAAGGTGAACATTACCACAAAGTTGCTTACCTTTTTTGTGGCTTATTTTTGACCCCTCATGTACTTTGCCCAGCCACTTCATGGTGCTGCAATACTTTCTAATCTAACTTCATCCATCACTTGCTGGTGTTTGAGGGGAATCGTGCTCTTCTCCGCCACTGCCATCTAGAGAGCCTTGAATGTATCAATATGAAGAATATTGCCTTGAGGAATATGTGCTAGAGTGGTTAACCACGTTTTAGTGCCTTTTGATTTTTATTCCAGCAGAGCACTAAATCAAAGAATACACTCACATTTAGGTTTAGAGTTAAAGTTTATTGTTATATGCACAGTGTGGACTATGGTCAGCAACTTATCCCAGCCAATACCCCCAAGCCACCAGATGGAGCCCTCCCTGCGACGTGGAGATGCCCTGAATTCCAGCAGGGCATCATGGTATTTGGAGTTTTAATGCACAGCCCTGCTGGATAACGTCGGGGCTGCCAGGGGACGCTGCAGGGTGGCTCAGAGACTTATATTTTCCATACAGCCCGGAAATACGTCACAGTCATGAGGACGGAAGAAATAAAGTACTTCCGGGCTGAAGAAAAAGAGGAGTTTTCACCTGACCCGGAAGTGCTGGGAAATCACATGGACTGGGGGATCAGAAGCACTTCCAGGTCAAGGACTATAAAAGGATTATGGGAAACCCCAGTGAGTTGAGCTGAGTTGGGAGGAAGGGTGACAACACGTCTGGGAGTGGAGGATTTATTATTGTTATTGTGTATTGTTTATTGAAGGAATAGTGAAGGTGAAGGTGCTTTGTGCACTTTGTTGTAAAAATAAATTTATTTGGACTTTTATCTGGTGTCTGGTCCAAGGGTTCAAGGGGACGACAGCGCCCCCTATCTGTCACAACAGTAAAACAATTCTTATATCATACAATGACATTGTTACTCTGTTTATCCTCCTATCCCAGCAAACATGCACACAATGGCCCTTGTGGGCAGACTATGGGCAGTATGGGCTTGGGAAAACCCAATTAAATACTGCACTGGTCGATTGTGGAGGCTGCTATAGTGGGACCCTTGGCAAAGTTCCCCTAGTGGTCCAAAATCAATTAATCGCTGGCAGACCAAGTTCAGCAAGTCCCTCATTGGCCCAGTGTTGGTTTGGTAAGGTTGGATCATTTATTTCACTACCCCATTTGTTTCCCACTTTTTAATGATGTCACAGTGTAAGTAATGCAGTGACTTAGTAATTTTGGTGGGCTTTAGGTTTTTAACAGTTTAAATGACTTCAAAAAGTATTTTTATATAGGCTAAAACTGCACGATTTTATATACGAGGTGTGGCAGAAAAGTAATGAGACTGGCAACACTGCAAGCGATCTGGCAACGCTGCGCTGTTGTCCTTGATAGAGCACGTGTATCAGTACCCTCCCATAGCTCAGTGCAAGTTTCAACTACTTCCGTTAACTACGTGATTTTTGTGACTGCTATTAGCGAAGTTGTGTTTTTGGTTGTGCGTCACGCAAAATGGAACAGCGGAATTTGGAGCAACGTTATGCCATTAAATTTTGTGTTAAGCTTGGAGAATCGGCAAGTGTGACGTTTGAAAAGTTAAAACAGGCCTATGGGGAACATTCTTTATCCCAAGCTCAAGTTTTTCAGGGAGGCCTTCAACTTCGAAAACCAATGAAAACATCGAACGTGTGAACACTCTTGTGAGATCAGACCGTCGTTTAACATTAAGAATGTTGAGTGAACAATTAAATTTGAATAGATTTACCGTTCATCAAATTTTGACTGAACATTTGCACATGCGAAAGGTCTGTGCCAAAATGGTGCCGAAAAACCTCACAATTGAGCAGAAGGACAATCGAAAAAACGCATTCCTGTGGTTCCCCAGCCCCCTTATTCACCTGACCTCAGTCCGTGTGACTTTTTCCTTTTTCCTAAACTGAAAAATGTCCTCAAAGGACGTCATTTCGGGACTTTAGAAAACATCCAAAAGAGTGTAACGGACATGCTAAAGACCATACTGGTTGAAGACTTCCAGCGCTGCTACCAACAGTGGGAACAACATCTCCATCGGTGTGTAGCCGCCCAAGGGAACTACTTTGAAGGGGATAACATTGATGTTTGAAAAAAATAAAAACTTTGGTAAATAAAAAATCAGTCTCATTACTTTTCTGCCACACCTCGTATTATTATTAATGTTTTCTTGTTCATAAATTGTAACACTGCAAAAAGAAGAAATAAATAAAAAAGCTTGACTAGTACCAATAAATGCAATGGCATTTTGTGTTTTGTACAAATAAATAGTTTAAAACCTCATTAATACTGTTTTTATTCCTTTTCTTATCAATTTATAATGTGTAAATCTTCATAAGTACACATCATTTAATTGATAAAAAACAAACCTTTAAAAAAAGTTTCAAGGAAAGGTTCATTAAAGAGTGGTGTGGTGGTAGCTCTGCTGCCTCACAATATGAGGAGTGGGGTTCACATCCTGGGTCCTTTCTGTGTGACATTTGCATTTTTTTCCGTGTCTATGTTGGTTTCCTCCCACAGTCCAAACTCATGCAGGTTAGGTGGACTGGTGGTTCTAAACTGGCCCATATGCTGTGTGTCAGTGTGCTCACCCTGTGATATGTTGTTCCTGCCTGTGCACATTGCTTATTAGGGTAGGCTCCAGGTGCTGCACATCCCTGCTCTGGGCAAGTGAGTATACAAAAATAAATGGATGCACTAATAAAGTATGAACTTTTTTTCAGTGTCATGACCAAATTTGCTTGCCCACACTGTACCAGTGGTTTGGAGACATTGTTGTCCAATGTGAAAATCCCAGTTGGGTCATTGTTGGCTTCCCACATACGGACAATATGTTTGTCCGCACTGGGCCTTCACTGTCCTAATGTCAGTTTGTTTGCTGGGGTCCACCAATAACTCAAATAACACAATTAACAATTGTTCGTCTCCGCATCATACAAACAACTACACTCCAAATTTAACTTTCCTGCAACACATTTCTTTCACTACCTTCAAATTAGAAACTTTGTTAAACAAAACTTACCCAATTTCCCTCACCTCCCACCTACGTCTGTACCAGAAGAAATTCTGATCAGTCTTGAGGACTCAGACAGTATTTCCGTAATGTATAAAAACATTTTAAAGTCCCTCCCTTTCAAAGATCCAAGAGGACAGTGGGAAAAGGATCTCTCACTCAACATCTCAGAAAAGGAGTGGAAGGTAGCAATGCACAGAATCCACTCGAGCTCCATATGCTCCATATCCATTATTCAACTAAAAATTATATATCGAGCACATCTCTCTCGTTTAAAATTGTCCAAAATGTTTCCCGGAAAAGATCCAACTTGCAAAGGTTACAATCGAGTTTCAGCCTCTTTAGGTCACATGTTTTGGGCCTGCACCAAATTGACATCATTCTGGACCAAAATCTTTAAATGCCTCTCAAACAGCCTGGGTGTCACAATCCCTCCTAATCCATTAACAGCCGTATGTGGTGGACCCCCCCCATGGACTTAAAGTGGAGAAGGACAAACAAACCGTGATTGCCTTTACTTCACTATTGGCATGTAGACTTATCTTGCTCAATTGGAAGAATGCTAACTCACCTCTTTCAAGTCAGTGGATAATTAATGTTTTATATAACTAAAATTGGAAAAAATCAAATTCTCATTTAGAAGATCTGTGCAAACGTTTTTCAAAACCTGGCAGGATCTGATAAACATCATTTTAGAATAAGCATTTAAATTGAGGAAGTGGATTCTCTCCCCTCTTTTTCTATTATATCTATTTTTATTTATTTATTTATTTACATATTTTTACTATTATTAAAGTGCTACTCTGCTGACCTAGGTCTCTTTCTCATGGATGAGGGTCGATTTGTTTCAAACCAGTTTTGTTAAACTCGACTTTCATGTATGGAATATTTTTTGATTTTAATGAAATAAAATATTAATTAAAAAAACTAAATCTGGATCATATCTTCTGTGTATATAACCTCAGAAGGGATTTATTCAGCTCCTTTAATATTTTGCCAGTGGAAAAAGTACAAAAAAGCTGTATTATGGATGCGTAATGTCCTTTATGATGCTACTGGCCTGCCTGATAACTCTACTGTAATATACAGTATGTTGTCCAGAAATGGTAGAGATGTTTCCAAAATATTTTGGGCACTTCTTACCACCTGCTGCACAGAGCAATTCCCTAACCAAACTGTAATAGCAATGGGCAGGATACTCTCAACACTACACTTGTAAAAATTGCTTAGGATCCTTGCTGGCATACTGAATTTCTTTAACATTCTGAGGACGTACAGATGCTTTTAGGATTTCTTAACCATCTGGGTGGTGCTGTGAGACCACATACTGTAAGGTCCACACTGATGCAAATGGCAAGGAACTGAAAGATGTCAGCTCTCTTTACCTCTGCCTCACCAATGTGCAGTGCTTTGTTCTGCTCCCTCCTCTTTAAATTAAGCAAAGTGTTATTCAAATCTGGGTGGTATGGTGACGTAGTGGTTAGGGTTGCCATCTACCAGATTCAGAGTCCTGGGTTGGAATTCCAGCTCAGGTGTTACCTGTGTGGAGTTTGCACATTCTCCTCATGTTCATGTGGGGTTGGACGCTTCCTCTTTCAATAAGTGTACCATGTGATGACTCTGGGTGATTCCTTTGGAGCCCTAGGGCCTAAAGAAATTCATTAATTCAATACTGCTTTTCTGCCAAAAAATTGAATTTGTATTTTCAAATATGATGAATTATTGGCCAAGACTAAACTCCTTGTGTTATTATTTTCTCATTTTTTTTCCCAGCTCACCAGTTCCAAAGTGATGGAGAATATCTGGAGATCACAGAAATTTCAAAGAACCAGTCAGGAATATACGAATGCAGTGCCAGCAATGACGTCTCTAAACCAGATGTCAGGAAAGTACAAGTAACAGTAAATTGTAAGTTTGTTTTCTTTTAATTGCTCTTATTACTGTTTGCGTATTCTTTATGAATTATGTTGTTTGTTAAGGTTCAGCATTATACTGCACATTTTAGGATCCCCACATTCACGTACTGTGTCGTCTCTGAGTTTGATCACTGATGTTTATAAGTGACATGAGCTGTGAGTGGCGCCATCTTCTGGGAAGGAGAGCTAAATTACGCCCCCTTTTTTATATTTATTAGGCATAATATAACATTCTCAATCCTGATTAATCCAGAAGAGGTTAATGATGGCGTCTTAGCTTACTCTGGCAGCCTCAATACAAAGTAGAAGCCATCCCTGGATTGGGTGTGAGTCCACTACAAGCCCACAACACACACATACTGTATATCACATTATCATTCCGGTAACTTAAAATTGAGGTGTTTATGATGTGGGAGGAATGTAGGAGTCATTTTTCTGGAAGTGGTTTATATTTGGAGTGTATCTAGTGCAAAAGAATGAGTCTGAACACACTGGAAAGGTTTAGGGCAGCCACCCATATATTGTCCATGGCTGCAAAAGGTTTGTCAGGTTGAGTTACAGGACTGAACTCATGAGGTTTTGGAAGATGGTGGTTTTATATGCCTTGAACTGGATGTGATGTCATCTAGCCGGAACCGGAAGTGACGTCAGCCTGGGCTCCGGAACTGGAAGTGTCATCAGTCTGGGCACCGGAACCAGAAGTGGCATCCATCTGGGTGCCAAAAATCAGAAGTGACTTCAGTCTGGGCACCGGAACCAGAAGTGAAATCAGCCTGGGCGCTGGAAACCGGAAGTGACTTCAGTCTGGGCGTCAGAACCAGAGGTGACGTTAAATAAGGCAGGTTTTCCCGTATTTGTCCTGCAGTGATAACAGAAGTAGGTTTAGAGCACCCCGCCACCCCCTGGCCTGGTAGGTAATTAGCTCGCTCCTAGTCACACGTGTGTGACACTAGGCAGAAGGATCAAATACATTGTATTTAAGCCACATAATCAAGCACTTTGTGTTCAACCTAAATTAACCAATGGTACCCTGTGATATGATAGCCCCCTTCTTTTAGTAAAGAAGACAAGCATTTTTCCTGGTCCTGTTTTACTTCAAAGCCGTTTCAGCATGCAAGACATAGCGCAAAACACAATGGAGCCTAAGGGAGCTGAATTAGACACAATCTCTGTTAAAAACACAATTTTGGAGGGTCTGTATTATAAATTAAAATGGTCAACATCCAATACTTTAATATTTTGTAAAGAAAAAACATTAAATAACATAGTTTCTTTTGGCTAAAATGTTTGTTGTAGGCGATATTTTCATTTCAGTTTGCTTTGGCAATTAAGCAGAAGCAATGATGGCCGCGTCATAAACGGGAATTAATTTTTTAAATGATTTTTCAGGTTAAAAGCCAACCTTCATCAAGCATTTCTGCTCCACTAATGTCACTGAAGCTACTGAAGCTAGGCATGTAAAATATACGTCTGGAGACAACCATGAGTGAATTTTGCTTAAAACTTTGTGCGAACAGTTCGACGGCACACTGAGGGTCACATTTCTAAACCCATCCAGCACCTCATGAAGGGGTTGCTCAAAGTAAGGGCGTTGATTTTGAACTGCAAAGACCAGCGGTGCTCTCATTAACCAAATCCGACAGCGAGCAAACTTCTACTTATTGTATGATCAAAAAGTCTCCTATAATACCCTATTAAATGTAAATGTGTGTCACGTGTGCAGAGAGCACATTGAACGTTTTAAAAATAAATGTAATCTGTTTTAAAAATAAACATAACCAGATGCAAGTGAAAAACCTTTCTGTAGCATCAGATTAAACATTGGCATTCGGCACCATCAGTGGTAAACCTGAACGATGTGCTGTTGCAGGTGCTGTGCTTGCTCTCTGGTTTTCAGTGTAGGAGTTGATATAAGCTTGAAAAAATTGCCAGCTACAGTCATGAAAAATGTGAACTGCAAAATATGCATTTGAAGTAAACAGTGTGTCCCACTCCGTCAAAAGGACTGCCGCTAAGTGAGCTGAGCCATAGGAGATGCAGGTTTCAGTACTCAAACCATCCGAATCAAAAAACACAAAAAATTTTATTTTTTCTATATGTGTTTCAAGCAAAAGCAGTGTTAAAAAGAAAACATGCCTGCAAACTTCCAAAAGTACCCAAGCCAAGCCAAGTGATCTGCCTGGCACTGTTAGAATTACACCAGCGAGTGCAACTAGCAGATTTTATGACCTGTTGATCTGCATGCTGAGCCTGCCTGGCAAAATGTGCCCACTGACCTATAAGGTCTGCAAAGTAACTGGCTGGTGCCCAGTCTGCACAGATCTACCAGCAGTACAGAACTAGAGAAAGAATGGCAGGAGCTCAACTAACTGATGCTAAATGAGCAATCTCCAGTCTGTAAAGGGTACACATTTAATTCAAGAGTAGATTAGCTGAAAAGCAAATAGAAATGGCTGAAAAAAATCAAAAAGGATAGCACCAGTATATTGCATAAAGAGGCAACTGAGATTACGGAGATGAATGAAAAGAACCTTGTATTGCAATAAATAACTTTAGAGAAACTAGGGCCTTGCACAGGGTGAGAGAAATACTTAATAACAAAGTATGGGAGTCAATGAAAGCATGCTAACCATTCTACCACCTTCACACCACCATTACATCTTGCATGATGCGGTTTCGCTGTCATTAGGTCACACAGTAGCAATTCATACCACTTGCTCTGACCCTGAGCCACCATTACCACCTCTTGGGTGAAGAAAGACTGAAATTGTACATCAAAAATCTGACATATTGTGAGAAATACCAGAGTGTCTATGGCTTGATAAACAAAGCTGCATATGAAGAGCAAACTGTTGTGCCAGTCATGAATACTCAAAGCGGCTCAGCTGGACCACAGCACAGATTCACTGCACCTGCTTTCTTAATTCTGGCTGTCCTCTTCACCGTCAATTGTGAGCAATATAGTGTAAAAACATTCCTCTGTTTTCGAAGAAATCGTTCTAGGAGACCAGATGAAAATGCAGAACAACTCTGTATTTGTACATAGGTATGCACAAGTGTCTCAGTCCCATCACAATTCATCTGCTTTTATGCTTTTCTGTTAACATTACCTCATCTGATACATCACGTCATCTGACTCTTAATATGCATAATATGCAGAGCTTCATCCAATCAATGAGTGCCACCAGTGTTTCCTGACTCCTTTTTGACTCTCTCATTAATCTGAATATTGCTTTGTAAATAAGGGTGGTCTTTGGACTCATCTATTGATCTTAGGAGGGCTTTATAGGAGGGCTTTCCCATTAGTTTATCTCCACTTTCTAGAGGGGTGTTTGTTACTCACCAACTTCATTTTACTCTTAGCAACTACCTTGGTGGCTCCTCTAGGATGTGGCAACAGCCTCACATGCCTAGGCTTAAAACCCCATTTAGTTACATTCAATTCTTATCCTTATGTTTAATAATTCATTGCTATAGCTTCACACAAGTGCAGTGGTACCTCGGTAAATGTTCTTAATCCGTTCCAGATCCTTTGACTTATACCAAACAATACGTATACCAAAAAATTTTTCCCATAAGGAATAAGGGGAAAATGATTAATCCATTCCCATGAAAAAAATTCTATTGTTATTGGCATATTACTCATTGATGGGGTTGTGTAAAATAATTTAAACACTGCTTAATACTAAACTACGTAAATACAAAAGCAATTAGATAAAATAAATGAAAATGTAACCTCACTTTACCTTTTAATAACGTCTTTGTTTTTCACGGTCGTAGATACCGTCGTTCTCGGCATACAGTATGCAGCAGCCAACTCCCGGATATGCATGCCACCTTCATACTTTTCAACAATTAATTCAAATTTATGCGAAAAAACACAAAATCACATGAAAATTCACAGAGAGTTATAGCACGGGTTGTTCATTGAATGCTAGCAACTGGCGCACTGACGCTCGTGGGTAGTTGTGGCTTTGTCTCGAGAGAGGTAAACAAGGGTAGCGTACGGTGTTCTAGCACGTGAGTCGTATTCCAAACAAGCAAAATTTTTCACGTCCAAACAGGACGTATGCCAAGTTGGACTTTTTCCAAAGTGGATGTATACCGAGGTACCACTGCTTGTATTAAATTATAAAATTATTTCATTATTGATTAAAAATATTGATTAAAATTCTATGGAAACTGTAAAGATGTTGTTGAAAACCGACTGGGAGATGCGCATGTTTTTGAGAATAGGATAAAAACAGTTTTCTAGAATATTGTAACACGGCTATCCAAAAACAAAACCCAGAGAGCTAAACTGTGAGCAGAGTCAAAAGAAGAATTGGCAGGAGTCATTAACAAAAGTTTGAAGTTATAACCAGAAGCAAAAATGTTAAGATTTGTCATTTATCTTCCCTCTAGATGGCCAAGGTCTTCCTATTCTTAATACAAACAAATAGAATCGTGCTTTTTAAATAGTGATTTATTTTTAGAAATGGCCAGATCCACATTTTACAGCCTATCCTTTCTGAAATCACCACACACACTTGGCACAGCCACACCCTCAAAAATGATCTGGGCATCCCTTAATGCCAAGACAGAATTTGTACTCTGGTGCTGGATATGTGAATGACATGAGCAGCTCAACAATGGGTGGTGAATCTCTCTCTCTCTCACACACACACACACACACACACACACATTCATTCATTCTAGGAGGTTCAATTAATTAAACAGTCTTATCTTTGGGATGTAGAGGGAGTGAAAAGTTTGCCTGTTACTGAGTTCCGGATCCCTCCCACATCCCAAAGATGACAGGGTCAGGATAAATGTCTGACCTGGTCGAGTGTGAGTGAATACATTCTGCAGATTCCTACTTTACACTCATTGCTGCCACTGTACTCTTCAGTCCCAGGTAGCCCTTTTGTAAAATTAGTGTGTTTCAGAAAAAAAAAAAATGATGGATTATATCAGAGCCTGCGGTGTGGTGATGAAAATACTGGGCCTCCTTGCCTCCAATGTGCAGGTTTGGTTAATCACTCACATGAGCATGTGTCATATCCAGGGTTGGTTGATGCTTTCCTCTAGATGCTGCCAGAATAGTTGCCATACTCTCATGACCCTGAATTGGATTATGCCAGTTTAAGAATGTTACTTTAGGCTGTCTTATTCGCAAACCATCTGAAACAATGAGATAATAAAGTCTAGTGATCAGGGAACTGGTCTTCACCTCCATGGCCATAACAGATTGATTAGCGTCCAGGCTTCTTCTATGTGGAAAATGGCCTTATAAATCCCCAGCAGTTAGTGTGTCCTACTGCCTAAGGTGGAGGGCTACCATCTACAAGGCTGCAGGTTCAACCTTGCCAGGTGAATCTGAACAAGTCATTTAGTCTGCCTTGCCTCCAACTCTTTTCACCTGCAGAGTGTCTTGCCATGCTGGTCACCGTAGAAAGCCTCAATCATAAATAGCACATTTTTCCCTATTTGTGAATGGTTCTCTGCAATTCGAATATGGAGGTGTTGTTTACTGTGTGGCCTTCAGTGAGTCACTTCTCCTGCCAGATCTTTTGTTGTTTAAATGAAAAATCAATTGTACGCATACCTTAAGTATACAGCTTTTTGGCTGCCGTTCTCTTTCATCTTTGTAAGGTGTGCCATGCTTGTACAATGATTTCCATTGTTGCAGCAAGGATCCAGCGTCCTAGATTAAATTCTAGTCGTTTTCTTTGTAAGCACTGCATGTTCTTCTCATATCTGTGGGGGGTTTCTTCCAAAAGACATGCAGGTTGGGCTAACTCATGATTCCAGTCTGGTCCCATGCGCCTAAATTACCTCGAAATGGACTGGAATCATGGGTAGGGTAATTTCCTTAATGTGCCCAAAGCTGGTGGCATAGGTTTTGGGCTCCGGTGACCGTGATTTAAACTAAACAGGTTTGTAACTGCTTTGCGATGAGATGTTAACTCTTTTCTGAAATATGGTATATTAAATAAAGCAAAAACAGTCACATATAGTGATTAAATGGAGGTCCATTTGTATCAAACACAGTATTTAACTCAGGAAACCTGGCCTGTGTATAAATGGTGTCTCAGGCCATCCTGGTATAACAGAAAGCCAAGATAGTGAGGGACCGGTGTTGTAGCTGTGATGCCATTTTTCAGAATGTCGCCAATTCCCTCTTTGGAGCAGACCAGCTTTTCAATTCAAGTGATGTTCTCAGTTCATATCTTTCTTTTCGAGCCCAGCGCCATGGGCCGATCATCTGAAAGAGATGTATGTTTGCTTTTATTCTTTGCTGTCAGAGCCATTTACAGTTGCATAAGCGATGGTTAGATTAAATGGATTAGAAATGCTTGTAGTCTGCAGACTTTAAGGGGACACAGGGGGAATGAGACAAGACAAAAAAGCTTGAGTGTTCATCATTAAACAGCAGCCCACTACTGGACTACTGACACCTTCTTGTGCTTTCAAAGTCATTCCACTCTACAGAGCATAAAGACCTAGCTGAAATTTTTTAAAATATCTCGCCCATCTAGCTAAAATAGAAAAAGCTTGGTTAGGATGGTCCACTACATATCACATCAAAAGAGCAATAAGGATGTTTAATGTAGGGAAAAATCACTGGTGGGCAGCATGGTGGCGCAGTAGTTAATGTTGCTGCCTCACAGATCTAATGTCCAAATTGAGCTTTGTCTGCGGAGTTTGTAAACTTGCCCACATTCAGAGGACAAGCAAGTAAGGTGAAATTCTGAGTGTGTATGGGTTTGAGTTTGTTTGAGTTTGTGGACCATGTGTTGGATTAATGCCTGGAGTAGGACTGCCAGGATATTCTCCCACTGCCGACATGCCCAAATCTGATTAAGCCATTTAGAGAGTGCTATTTGGGTAAATAATGCACTTTATATGTGATTATAAGGATACTGCCCCCTATAGTCAAGCGAAATGTTATAAAGATTACTTGGAGGTTAATTAGTAGCATGGAGTCTATCCCAGCAGCCACAGGAGACCTGGACAGTGATTCTCAGGAGTGATTTGTCATCCCACGCCACTGAGCTATTAGAAGAATAAAACTGAAACATACATTTATCAGCCTGTATCATTTAGTTGTTGCTGTCCTGGTCCTGGCTGAAGCCATCAGATAAAATCCATAGTAATTGAGAGTTCAGTAAGCAACCAATATGAGATGTTCTTATTTCTTCATTTTATAGCAGGAGTCAAGAGCTGTTCAGATCCTATGAAGCATTCTGTGAATGTTAAGGAGAGCAGATAATTGGGCTGGTTGAATATATAGCAAGAGAGTGAAGGTCTTAAACAAATAAAGGGTGAACTGCAAACAAAGTACTATACATTAACTCATTGATCTCTTTCAGATCCGCCAGTCATCTCCAATACAAGTAACACAGGCGTGCCTGTTGGTCAGAAGGGAATCCTGCAGTGTGAAGCTTCAGCGGTGCCATTAGCAGAGTTTGAATGGTACAAAGAAGATCGAAGGCAAGTACACAGCAACACAACAGAGCTGAGCAATATCTGTATGAGGTCTGCGGTGAAATCTCTGATGTTTATGCAGAACAACCAGTCTGTAACTGGGGGGGTAGCTGCCTATATATTTATTTCAGCATGGTAAATGATTTCACAGAAACTTGAGTGTAGGCTCACAGGTGACCTAAACTACCCACAGGCACCCAGAAAGGAGACCACAACTGGGACTGTGGTGCTTATTCTCACTCCACTATGGTTCGGGCTGCACCTTACCCTGGACCTGGACATTACTTACTGACAAAGTCCTTTTTGGACACTCTAAAATGTAAGCAATGTTGACTCCATGCTAGCAATACATTTTCATTTAACTTGGAAAGAAGAACATTTAAAATGTGTCTGTTATTAGTTGGGTCAAACAGTTTTATTTACCGTAGGAATGCTGTCAGTTCTCTAATGACCACTCCAATTAGTGAGTTATTACCAAAAGCTTCCACCGTTTAGAAATGAGCGACCTGCAGTGTACAAAACAATTGGAGGAGTCTGATCTCAATTAGGAGAAAAGTAGGCTTAGAATAATAAATGTGCTGTAGATGGCTTATTTGCTCACTGCCATTAGACTGTAAAGTGCCACCTCTCATTGTGCCTAGCTTTACCCTTGCCAGTTTTAGCTGTCACTTTGGTAATAGGACAGTATTTCTATCTATCTATCTATCTATCTATCTATCTATCTATCTATCTATCTATCTATCTATCTATCTATCTATCTATC
>JANRMT010062802.1:28148680-28186758 GCA_026402145.1 Polypterus bichir lapradei
ATCTATCTATCTATCTATCTATCTATCTATCTATCTATCTATCTATCATACAGTGCCTTTCACATCTATCTATCTATCTATCTATCTATCTATCTATCTATCTATCTATCT
This sequence comes from Polypterus bichir lapradei, assembly GCA_026402145.1. NCBI lineage: Eukaryota > Metazoa > Chordata > Cladistia > Polypteriformes > Polypteridae > Polypterus > Polypterus bichir. The sequence goes on from JANRMT010062802.1 coordinate 28,148,792, forward strand.
ATCTATCTATCTATCTATCTATCTATCATACAGTGCCTTTTTACATCTATCTATCTATCTATCTATCTATCTATCTATCTATCTATCTATCTATCTATCTATCTATCTATCATACTGTATAGTACTTTTCCCCTCTATCTATCTATCTATCTATCTATCTATCTATCTATCTATCTATCTATCATACTGTATAGTACTTTTCCCCTCTATCTATCTATCTATCTATCTATCTATCTATCTATCTATCTATCTATCATACTGTATAGTACTTTTCCCCTCTATCTATCTATCTATCTATCTATCTATCTATCTATCTATCTATCTATCTATCTATCTATCTATCTATAAAATATGTAGTTTTTTTTCTGGACCATTCTGTTATATTTCCATGTACATACTAATTTCTATTAAACTAGAAAATTGAAGACAGTAGTGGGCAACAGACGCTTACTGATGCTGCATCTGTGAAATATTACCCTGCTGATGAGTCATAGAGCTTCAGTTTCTGCTGGCTGGTGTTATGTAGCACTGTGCCACCAAAATGAAGAGTTAATACTGCTGGCTTCTCCCCTTGTCACTGGCCTGTGTTCTAAGCTAATGGGAATTGAATAGGAGTGATTTAACAACCAGCTTGGTGAATAGAGAAGTTAAACACTCATTCAAGGAAGACCCTCCTGGCACATAATTACTCTATCCTGAAAATATACATCAACTATCAGATCAATAGATGAAATATTTTGGCCTAGAAAATCCTAGCTTTTCTGCTCTTTGCATCTGAGGTGAAATCTATTAGTAGCCAGATGAGATATTGGCACAGCAGAGGTATTCAATCACCACATAAGCTTAACGAACTGAGCGATCTTTTCTCATCTTCCAAACGTCATATGTTCTGATTAAACCAGAAGCAAGTTCATCAGATGTGGCCTTTTCTCTGTTTACAGGCTCTTCAATGGACTCAACGGAGTCAGGATTGAGAGCAAAGGCAAGCAATCCAAGCTCACCTTTTTCAACGTCTCTGAGGAGGATTACGGCAATTACACCTGCGTAGCAATGAACAAGCTGGGCAACACAAATGCTAGCATCATCCTGTACAGTGAGTATGACGTACATCCTGCTGAGTGTCTAAGATGAATTTTAGGGCCGGTGATGTCAAAGGCATTGCCAATGTCAGTCACTTAGTGGCCCATTAGACTGAAAACTCCAGCATTCTCATCTGAAACTAAACTAGGAAGATAGGAACAGTGTACTCTGCACTATATTTCTAGACAATCTGTCAATATAGTGCATGATATGAGCAATAAACAGTTAATGATAGATAAATAGATAGCCTTTTGTATTTGTGTTCTTACTTCTACTTCTTGTGTGCATTTTACATGTTCTGCTATTCACCTTCTCAAGTATTTGTTTTTATTTACCTGTAAATAGAGACATTAAAGGCACTATATGATAGATAGATAGATAGATAGATAGATAGATAGATAGATAGATAGATAGATAGATAGATAGATAGATAGATAAGAAAAGCATAAAACATAAATATGTGTGTGTGTGTTCTCTGAAAACCACAAACCAGACTAAAACATAATTTTATTTTAATAGGGTTAATTGTACTAGCACACATTCAAATCCAGCTGTTTGTTATATTTGATAATCATTATCAATCTAGTTAGTCTCAGATAGATAGATAGATAGATAGATAGATAGATCTGCAGTTTATTAGGCTTTTATAATGAACTTTAAAAGTGATACAGACATTGGCCTTGTTGGTTTATACAAATTAGGCAGCACAACACACAAAACAGGTAATGTCTATCTTAGGGTAATTGTGTTATCATTTTTATATATAAACCACACTGAGATGTATTCATCCATCCATCCATCCATCCATTATCCAACCCACTATATCCTAACTACAGGATCACGGGGGTCTGCTGGAGCCAATCCCAGCCAACACAGGGTGCAAGGCAGGAAACAAACCCCAGGCAGGGCACCAGCTCACCGCAGGGCACACACACCCACACACCAAGCACACACTAGGGACAATTTAGGATCACCAGTGCACCTAACCTGCATGTCTTTGGACTGTGGGAGGAAACCGGAGCACCCGGAGTAAACCCACACAGACACGGGGAGAACATGCAAACTACACGCAGGGAGGACCCGTGAAGCGAACCCGGGTCTCCTTACTGCGAGGCAGCAGCGCTACCCACTGCGCCACCATGCAGCCCGAGATGTATTCAGTATATGGATAAATGAAGAAATACCATCATATAAAATTTAAAAATAAACATTATACATTGTTACTGTTGTTATTTTTTTCTGTCATAGCTTTACTAGTGTCTTGTATATAAAGCATTTGTTTGAAATGGAATGTGCTATATAAATAAATGTATTATTTTCATATATAGGAGTAAATAACACTGCATATCAAAAGTCTGGGAAAAATATGAATTGGTAACACTAGTTTAGGTATTGCAAAAAATCCCTCTATTACTCAGTTACTGTTATGTAACAAGACCTTAACAAACACTTGTATTCATTTTCAAACTGCTTTATCTCATTCCGATTTCTGTCCCTGCAGCATCAGCACAAGTCTGGAGCCAAATTTGAACAGGACACCAGTCCATTACAATGCACTTTCTCATTCATATTCAAACTCAAAAATTTACAGTTATCCTTACATACATTTTGCATTTGTGGGAAGCATACAGGAATATGACCAGAAAAACCCCACACAGTCATGACACCAAAAAGCTATCAAAAATTATTATTTTTAAAATTATTTCTACATATTATACTCAAGCTCAGGGCAGGTTAGATAGTTTTTGATTACTGCGTTCCAAAACAAAATTCAAGCTTTGCTTAATTATTTGAGGGCTTGCATAATAAAAACACAATTAAATGATAAACAAATAATAAAATAAAACTGTTGAATGTAGACCCATAAGTGGAAGTATTTATAATAAACAATGTACACATGCTAAAATCTTAAACCTATACACTCAGTCATTATTTGTAGAATTTGCTGAAATAAAGAATCCAGGGGATATACAGGTATATATAATGAAGCCTTCTTTTCTGAGCCATTGTCTCGGTGGTCCCTGAACAGTTATGCAGAACAGCAGAGAGTGAGACTGTCCAATTAGCAATTATGAGCAAAAAGGGTGAAAAAAGTGTAGCCTTGTCAGGTAGTGTAGTGTAGTGCAAAACATGTGAATTGATGGTATTTGTAGCTCAGACATCGTCATTGTAGCCCAAAACATGAATCCAAGCTATTATAATTTACATATTAAAAAAATGCCTCTGTAGCGAAAAAATGTGTACATCTGAAAGCTTAAAAGGTGATAAGGATTATATTAGTGATGTAACAACTAATCATTGTCATCGGTAATAATCACAGATGAAAACAGTTGTCAACATACAGTATTTTGTTATTGATTACTTGCTTTGTTTACATCAGGGTTTGAATTTCGTTGTCGGATTGTGGGAATTGTTATTTAAAAATTCTGCTGTGCTTTTAAGGTGAAAAAAGTCTTTCATTATTGCCACTCTAATCCCACTCTTTTGCCACTCTTATGAAATTAGTTGAGAAATAAAAGTATATAATCTGTGCGTGCTTCAAGAACGATGTTACGGATTAACACATTAGTTTTGATTGTTTCACCTTACATCATTGTGCATTTAAGTAAATTGATCTGAATGCGAGATTATTACCTCTTTAATAAAGCACCACAAATAAAGAAACAAATGCTTGGCCTTCATTATATGATTGTCATGAATGTGGCTATAGTTGACAGTCCAACCCTCCAACCACCTTCTAAACTGGTTATCCAGTTTAGGGTCGCCGGGAGCCGAGGCAGGATCTAAACCAGGATGAGGTACCAGCCTCACACACACATCTATACATCTGTCTAAAAGGTGGCAAAATGAGCTCCTCCATATGTTTGTTTGCTCTAAACTAAAATGTATTTAGTGTATGAAAACATCCACATTGACCAAAAATTCCTGTAGCTCAAAAGATGATCAGCTGGTGGGGCCACTAGTTTTTGGTATCAGAATAATGGTTATTAATATGACAATTGCATGCATGCTACCGTGAAGAACAGTTGCATAATGTGTCATACTCAATAACTCACTTCAACTAGTCCGTGATTTACTCCAATCAAGTCAAGAAGCTTTAGACATAGTGGTGGGATCTGTGTGCATGAGAATTAACAACCAATGAATGCTCATCTGGAAGTATAATGCATATTATGCAGCAACGAGGAATAAGGAAAGTTGGGGATTTAGACCTCACAAACAGAAGAAAGGCTCAGCTGCATGATGTTCAAAATAAAACAAATAAAAGGGACACAATTGTGCCGTACTTGCCAAACCTATTGATGCTTTGTAAAGTACCTGCTTCATTAGGCAGCACAGTATTGGATGTCAGATAAAGGGGCTTTCACGACTGTCTGGGAAGGTCACTTTAGTCACTAAATGTGACATGCCCAGCAAATATCAGTTGTGTAAATTGACATGATCCTACATCAATGACTTCTGCCACTCTGCTTAATTAAAATTGGCCCTTCAAGACTTCATTGAAAAATGGTCACAAAAGACGATAAACTTCTTCTTCTTCTTTCGGCTGATCCCATTAGGGGATGCCACAGCAGATCATCTTGTCCATATCTCCCTGTCCTCTCCGTCTTGCTCTGTTACACCCATCACCTGCATGTTCTCTCTCCCCACATCCATAAACCTTCTCTTAGGCCTTCCTCTTGCCTGGCAGCTCTATCCTTAACATCCTTTTCCCAGTTTACCCAGCATCTCTCCTCTGCACATGTCCAAACCAACGCAATCTCGCCTCTCTGACTTTGTCTCCCAACCATCCAATTTGAGCTGACCCTCTAATGTACTCATTTCTAATCCTGTCCATCCTTGTCACACCCAATGCAAATCTTAGCATCTTTAACTCCGCACAAAAGACACAAAGGACGATAAATAATATGTACAAAACTGTTGGGGAGTCCATTGGGGAATGTTTGTGAGGTTAAAAGTGTGAATAGTCTTTTAGAGATGCGGGAACTACGAATGATCAGGGCAGATCCAATAGGGCCAACTTTTTTTGGTGTAGTCGGCAGGATATTCTACATATTGACTATGTTTTAAGTGCCAGTCTGTAACTGAGTTCTAAAATGACAAACTGCTGACAAAAAGTGAACTACAAAAATTGCTGAGATTTGCAATACAAGAAGTCGTATGAGGAGGAGGTAGCCCTGGGCCCAGGTCAAAGGTTTATTTCCTTCTGTTTTGTTTTGCTTTCTTAGGTCCTGGAGCAGTTCGTGACACCAGCAACACTGTGGCCTCTCCTTTACGTGGCTCATTCTGCCTACTGTTGACTATCATTTTGCAAAAGCTTCTCATGTTTTGATGCAGCACTGCTCTCCTCCCAGCATCCTCAACATCCCAGTGCCGCAGACTTCTAGCTCTCTACACAAAGGCGGAATAGCAGCATTAAAGACGGTTGCATTTTAATAAAAAGACAAGCAGGGAAATTGAGAAGAAGGGCAACTTGGGGTCTCAAAGTAGTTAGCCTTCAGCTTAATTTTGTAAAAAAGAGGCAAAATGGGGGAAAGGGAGGGGGAGGGCAATGGGAAGGGGGGCACTGAGGAATGAAATCAAAAAGAAAATCACACTTCTAGTGTTACAGTAAGTGGATTTGTTCATATTTATGATTTCATCACTGATTTGTCTTTTTTATTATTTTGGTTTTCTTGTGTCAAAAAAGTGATAGTAGCAAAAAAAAAAAAAAAAATTTAAAGAGCACTACTGCTGTAGCTTAATAAAAATGTTTTGCCTGTGTGAAAAGTGGTATCAGTAGGCGATGGAATATATCCATGACAAAAAAAAAATATATCAGAATTCACCTCTGCTCTCTCGCTTTTTCTCTTTCTCACTCATTTTATCGGTTTCAACAACAATCCATTAGCCATTGTAATAAGCAACTAATTCTGTAAAAAGATGTATTTGTGGTCTCTAAAAACCAAAAATAACATTGGATTTGTTAATGAAAATAAATAAATAAAGGTACTGTTATCCCAAGTGTTGTGTAAGAAATAGTTAGGAGAAACCTGTCATTTTCATCCTCTTCTCTTTGTCCCAGATTCTACCCGTTGGTGTATCACAGTTGTTCCCACGTTCTTCTGAAGAGGGGCTTGCCAGGCTGTAGGATGTGCTCAGGGTCACACGGCAAATCGGCAGTTTCACCATCTAGCTCTTTTGATACCCCAGCCCGCACTGTCTTAACAAAGCTCCACTTCTCTTTGCTAATCATCTACTCTCAGCGTTTAGCATTCTGGCCCGTTTGGAGACGGACGGCATTAGGTCTGTCTTAGTGACCCCCACATTCAAGATGGAGACGTCCTAAAGAGCTTTTGTGCTTTGGAAGTGCCAATATTGGACCTTTAACATTGCTCTTATGACTTGTGTGAAAACGTAACGTCACATTTGGCTGAAAGCGTCCGTCCTAAAGGGGGTCAATCATCCTGACTGTCAACACTGCCCTGTACAATTATTAGTGTGTCGGTGTGTGTGTGTGTGTGTGTGCTGCGTTGGGCTGGCGACCTGCCCCGGGGTTTGTTTCCTGCCTTGCACCCTGTGTTGGCTGGGATTGGCTCCAACAGACCCCCATGACCCTGTAGTTAGGATATAGCGGGTTGGATAATGGATGGATGGATGCTTGTGTGTTTGGAGAAAGGAGAACGGCTGATGACATCTCTCGGCCGAGTCCTCTCCAGAGGAAAACGTGGGACCCTGACTAGGCCTTGTGTTGAAATGCCAGTCCTTGAGGGGCTAATCCATCGTTACTGTCTGCACTGCCATGTCCCTCCCTTTGCCCTGCTGTATATGTGTGTTGTATCTGCCTTTTTAAAGTTTAAATTCTCTTTGTGTTCGGCCCTATCCTGATCCCTCTGTCTAGTCCACAGAGAACTAGAGTAGTGGACTTCAGCCATTTTACTTAAAACCAGTGGCCCTGTTCTTGTCCAGCTGATACTCCATTCCAAACGGTGGGGCTCAGGTCTGTGGTCACATAGTTGTGCCCATTCTGCTGGCGTCTTTCACAATTACTGTAGGCTGGCCTAAGGGTTGGTTCCTAAAGGTGGCGTGAGGGAGTGTTGCTGGTGTATCCTACAGGGGCACCTGCTCCCCAGGAAGGTCTTCATTTAGAATTGCAGCTAGATGGTGACAGAGACACCAAATTCCTTTACACTCATTGAATATTTATAACAAAACCAGCTGGACTACAACAGCCAACATCTCAGCTTGGCAGTCACTGAACAATCAATAATGCTCATAATGTGTGTCCATCAGAGAGGATCATTGTTTGCTGGCAGTCACCATGTCTTCTGTGTGGCATGAATCAATAACAACAACAACAACATTTATTTATATAGCACATATTCATACAAACAGTAGCTCAAAGTGCTTTACATAATAAAGAATAGAAAAATAAACACAATATGAAAACAAAATAAATCAGCATTAATTAACATCGAATAAGAGTAAGGTCCAATGGCCAGGGGGGACAGAAAAAACAAAATAAAAACTCCAGACGGCTGGAGAAAAAAAAAATAAAATCTGTAGGGATTCCAGACCATGAGACCGCCCAGTCCCCACTGGGCATTCTACCTAACATAAATGAAACAGTCCTCTTTGGATTTAGGGTTCTCACGGAAAGGCTTGATGATGATGGTCACGTAGAATTCTGCCTTTTAGTCCATCCATCATCAATAGTCCCCATGTAAGTGTGAGCATGCATGGGCTGAGCGTCCTGTCCACAGTATGTTTCCTGCCTGCACTGGACATGGCTGGGAGAGGATTGTGAAACGGATTGAGGAGGTTTGACAAAAGTGTGGTATGTGTCTGTCTTGTCAGTGCTTATGTTAACAGGATGGCAGCTTCCTCACTTATGAAATGGCTACTCTATGAATTTCTTGAAATTCTTTCAGCTGATTTGTTATTTTATAATGCACACATTCCACTTTCAGTCTGGTATCAATGGCCTCTAAGACAACAGCATGTTTAAATGCTGAGTGCTTACCAGGGCCTCCAAAACAGATCTGCTTTCAAAAGTGGATACTGGTCAGTTAACATTTACGATTCATATTAGAGATGGTTAGCAAAGAAGTGGACCCCCTCATGTTGGACAGTTCGGCAGCTCAATGGCAATTCCAGTTAACTGAACGGGATGTTCAAATTCACCTCACGAGGGAAATGCTGACAATGGACCTGGAGATGTCAAAGCTGGCGTATTCCTTGGGAGTCCCTCCCAGGTTACTGACTACGTCTGACTGAAGCTATAGTTTCACACAGCAATTCACTTTGTGTTTCTTCTACTTTTTGTCGTGCATTAGTTGTCCCCAAACCATACACTCTCCCCTTCAAGCATTCAAAGCATCTCTCCGAGACAAGCTTGCCATTATTCCATGTCCAGACAGAAATGTCAAAGGTGTCATTGGGATAAAACTTTGCTTCTCAGTTCAGTCTCGCCAATACTGGACATGGTCTCCTTCTCTCTACTCCTTTTCTGTGTCAGAGGGTCCTAAAGTCACTTATCCTAGATGAACGCCTTTTGTGTCTCTAAGACTCTTTCCCGTCCCAAATCCCACGCTTCCTGAAATCAACAGTGACTCACCACATGTCCCCAATTCATCCCATCCAGTGTGTCCCCAGGTCAAGTACTCTAGTTCAGACAATGGCACCTAATGTGTCTCTAACTGTGTGCTCTAAATCCCACTTTGCCCTCGTAGTACAAACCTGGTGTGTTCATGACTCCCAGTGGTCCTCAAGTCAACTCCGACTCTTAAAGGATTTACCCCCCCCCCACACACACACACACACAAATGTGTCCCCAGGTCAGCTCATATAGTTCAGCCAATGGCTCCCAATGTGTGTCTCCACAGTGGCCTCTCCCAGTTAAGTCAGTGACTCCCATTTTGTCTCAAGGTTACCCTGTGTAATTGAGACAGTGGCTCCCAAAGTGTCCCAAATCACATTCAAGTGTGTAGTCATTTAGGAAACAGAAGAAGAATGTTTTATTTATATCACAACTTACCTAAGGTGTCTACATATCATATTCATTTAAAGATAATAAAAAAGAGTAAATGAAAAATTCAAGATAACAATGTATATAAAATATAAACAAGATCCAGAATGTACGAAACACAAAACAAAATCTAAAGGTACCATTCTTAATTCATGGGCTGACTCCCAAAGCGTCCCCAGGTCACCTACTCCAGTTCAGCCAATGGCTCCAAGACCACAATGACTCTCACTGTGTCCCCAGGTCCCCTTGTCTATTATAGACTCTGATTTTCAGTGTGTCCCCAGGTTCCCTTATTATCTACTTTAGAACTTGATTCCCAAAATGCCCCCAGGACCCTTCACCCAGTTTAGAGCCTGATTCTCAATATGTCCCCATGTCCCCTTGTTTATTTTAAATCTTGATTCTCAGTGTGTCCCCAGGTTTCCTTCTCTAGTTTAAACCCTGATTCCTAATGTGTCCCCAGGTCCCTTCTCCCTCCCTTCAGACCCCAGTTCTCAGAGTGTCCCCAGGTCCCCTCACCCAGTTCAAGATCCTGACTCCCCAGTATTCTTTGGTTCTGACAGTGCCTCACAGCACGTCCCTGAGTCACTTGTCCCACGTCCTACAATAAGTCACCACTTCCAATCCAGATGATGGCTCCCAATATTCACTTTAGTGTACTGCGTTTTTATATAGCGCCCCCTCACTGAGTGCAGGCAGGCATGGGGTGCTGTGACTAATGAGTACACACAAAGACACCGTCAGGAAAACAAACAGAATCCGAGGCCTGCCATGAATTCATTGTTGAATTCTGGGACACGCTGACCGTGCCCTGAAGCCAACTCTGCCAGTCCGGAGACTGATAGAGTTCTTTAAAGAAAGGCGCTATACACCATGTGAAGTAAAGCTTGTGGACTGGGCACACGCTTTTGACCTCCATGGACTTTTTGCTCCTAGACGGCTCCTTTGGGGTTTGTTTTTTTTACTTTTTTTATTATTTTATTTTATTTTTTTTGATTTCCTGATTTAGCCTGAACCGATAAACTAAACCAGTAAAGAGTACACAGTGAATGTTGTATTGCGCTGGCCAACCCACCACACTTTTTTGATGAAAAGTCATTAAAAACAAAGCTCGCTTCAGCTGATGTTATTTCATTTAGCTGGGCCCAATATGCCATCTTGTCAGCCGTGGTCTCATTTCCAGTACATCACAGTGTTTGCCATCAGGAACTGATGGGTGAAATCTCAGAGCCGGGCACAGAGGAACCAGTCAGCACTTTAACTCAAATGGCTGTTATGATGAAAAAAGACAAAAATAATAAAAAAATACCTGAAAACGTACATCTGTGCGATGTCCTTGGTGTTGTTTGGTTTAAATATTTATTAACAATAGATCTGTACAGAAGTTGTACTACATATTATGGATATAACCATCAGTGTTTATAAGGAAGCACTTTTACTTTGTTCTTTTTTTTTTCCCAGGATGGACTTTTCAGCATTATATATATATATTAAAAAAAATTAATCAATATTTGAAAAAAGTGCTTTCTTCTGAACAGAATTTTCTGTTCTGGTAAGGCTGTGTTGCACATTTTATGGTAATAGAAAGGGGAAAATACATATAAATAAATAATAAATAAATAAGTACATAATGTATGTATCAGGATCCTCCTTGGCCCCGCGCCAAAACGATGAACATTCGCTCTTACTTTTGTGCATGTTATGGCATAGTTGTATCTTTTTCTATTTGAGAATGAGTAAGAGATGGTTGTATCTGTGCAGTGTAATAAAGTTTAATGAAATTTTTACTCGCGGCTGTCTCCACTTCTTACTGGGTCCAAAGAGTCTGCGGCAACGACTGCAACGGGACACTGCAGATCCAGCAGAACCAAACCACCTTTGACTTCCACTGTCGGGCAGTGGCGTAGCTCGTGTTTGTGCCACTTGGGTCGGGATGGTACTTCAATTTGCTGCCTTCCAACATATCTGAATATGTTAACCCAAATTAAAATGATGTATAGAGAAAAATTAAGATACATTTTTCATAGATTTATTCATATATAGAGAAACAGCAATAATTTTTCATATATAATTATTTATAAGCATCAGCTAGAAAAGAAAATAATACAGATGCACTGATAGGCCGTGTTCTAATTATTAGTTTAATATGCTGTAATTACGCTGTGAAAAACAGAACCAGTGTAGTGTATAACGAAACAAAATTATAAATTGTAAGTTAGTTGTTTATCTTCCTAGAAATTATTATCGGTGTAATGTTTGTTTATTTTTGTTATTGCCTCATAAGTTTCAACTGCTGTGTCTGATGCCGTCACAGGAGGACAGTCTGAAAATTATTTTTGAAGCATTTCTGGATAAAAATCAGAGAATTTGACTTTTTTCATTCGTGAGTGATATTTTAATGAACCCTGCTGCTTACACACGAATTGTACTGAGCTTTTTGGCCAATAATGCCGCCTCCAAAAATGTGCCGCCCCAGGGCAGACCATCCTTAGGTACGCAACTGCTGTTAGGATGCCGACTTTTCTACCTGAAAATCCGTGGTCAATTCTGACATATTCTTTAATGAGTTGCGTAACGGTTTTGAAGACTGTTACGATTTTGCATAGCGTGTGTCTTGGTATTAAAATAAAACCATGAAAACTGAAATTGAAAATGTCATCTTCAAAGGGTCAAGTGGAGTAGCCGCCATGATGAGGCAGCACAGGCAGCTCTTGAAATGCGGGGCAGCGCATCGTCAGTAGTGAGAAAAACGCTATACAAAGGTAAAGAATTTGTATTACTATGAAAGAGCAGCTGCCACACCACTTTATTAAAGCTTTAAAATCTGTACAAGCGATATCACAGCATACATTAGGGCGGTGCACATGAAAACGTCCTTCTCGTGTACTCCATTGTCAACGACCTTTGTGTCACAACTGGGGAGATGACAACAGAGGGGACACAGAGACGCTTTACTGTCTGTTTGAACCCATTAACTCAAAATGATCCATTTGTTTTGTACTTTATTAACTGGAACTTTGGCAGACCAGTGCTAAATGTGGCCATAAAAGCCAACTGTTCTTCTTGAAAAAATCAAAATAGGTGTAATTGAAAATAAAATAAAAAAGATGTGGATTTGCGCTTTTACTGCTTTAGTTCAAATCAGAATGCCAACCATTGGGGAAAAAATAATAACAATAATTCCAAGTATTGGGTATTTATTGGGCCAGAAATCAGTCATAAAGAAAATTTCTGGTATGTGTTCCACTTTGGAAAAGTCAGACGAGACAAGCTGGACAAAGTGCGTCTTCAGCCGATGTCACATTCCACGACTTCTAGTCATTGTCAGACTTGCCTGTCAATTTAATCCACTGGGAACCACTGGGCGGGTCACATTTAGGGGCCGTGTTATGGGTTTTCAGCACAGATGTGACCCCCACGTGTCCCAAGGTGCCCTCTGCCAGTTTGAATTCTTGACTCCCAGGTCCCCCAGGTTCCCTTTCTCAGTTTGAACCCTTGACACCAATGTATCTCCAGATGCCTTCTCTTAATTTAGACCCAATGTGTCCCCAGGTCCCCTCTCCCAGTTTGAACTCTTGACCCTAATGTATTTTTATGTTTCTTCTCCCAGTTTAGACCCTGATTTCCCACATGTCCAAAGGTCCCCTCTCCCAGTCTGAAGCCCTCACCCCCAGCTCCCCTTTCTCAGTTTGAAGCCTTAACACCAATGTATCTCTAGATGCCTTCTCTTAATTTAGACCCTGATTCCCAATGTGTCCTCAGGTTCCTTCCCTCAGTTTAGCCCACAATTCTCAGTGTGTCCCCAGGTTTCCTTCTTTAGTTCAAAGCCCAATTTCTAATGTGTCCTCAGGACCCATCTCTCCCTTTAGTCCCCAATTCTCAGAGAGTCACCAGGTCCCCTCATCAATTCAAGACCCTGACTCTCCAGTATTCTCTGGTTCAGACAGTGATTTATAGCATGTCCCTGAGTCACCTGTTCCAGATCTGACACTAAGTCACCACTCCCAATCCAGACAATGGCTCCCAATATTCACTCCAGTGTACTGTGTTTTTATATAGTGCCTCTCACTGAGTGCAGGCAGGCACGGAGCGCCGTGACTAGTTAGTACACACAAAGACACTGCCAGGAAAACAGACAGAAACCAAGGCCAGCAGTCTGTGACCGCCATGCATTAACCGTTGATGTGCTCGCCCCTTTTTCCTGACAGCCAATAGCGTGCTGCCTAATGGAGCAGGTGGTTTATGAATGGTTCAGCCATATTTTTTTTTCCATTCTATCGTGGTACATAAAACACAGGACTTCAGACAGACGAGACTGTCTTCTATTTGTGAGGTCCAAATCCCCCACATTTCTTACTCCTCACTTTCATTGGCAGTCAACTCTCATTCACACAAAGCTCACCCTTTCGTGCACTGGTTGGCATGAGTCACTGGACATACCAGACTAGAGGACCACCGCAGACTAAGATTACATAAATGAGAGCTAGAGAGACGCTGGAGAAGTTGTATAACTCAATGTGGCCTGCAGAACGTGTGGACTGAGGACGGCCATTGCCGTACATTTTGTATTAGTAGGGTTTGTCATCTTTGAAGGAACCAAGTTGTGTGCATCGTGACAGAGAGTGGTGCCGCTCACCAGCACCTCCTGTGTGCCAGTGGAACTTTACCTGTCAACCACCCAGAAAAGCGCTGGCCCCCCTAAGTCAACTACAATGAAAATTGGCATCGGCAGAACAACCAAGGATAGCAGGAAATAAGTGCAGAACATTGGAATGTCCACACTTGGGTTTACTTTTGTAAATGGTGGCATTTGGTGGGCACCTGATGGAGGATGAACACCTGGCATGGCTTTATTGTTCATATTTTTACTTGCAGTTTCATAATATTTTACTTTCCATGGCTTTCACTATGAAGTGGTGGGCACCTCCAGTTTCTGGTTTAGTGTTCCCGTTTGCAGTTTCTCTAAACAGCTGCCAGCCATGGGCTTGACGCAGAGTTCCACACGATGTCAGTTTCCTGACGGGATCAAAGATGGAGACGCACAGCACCCTCATCCAAGAGCTCAAATGAAAACTACAGCCATTCAGCTACTTGAGTTCATCTCTCCCCTTCATCCTCTACATCATCTTTGGACGTGCCGGGCAGCCTTTGCATCTATCTTTACAGGTAAATAAATACAAATACTTGAGAAGCTGAATAACAGAACATGTGAAATGCGCACAAGAAGTAGACGTAAGGCCACAAATACAAAAGGCCAAAGGTGCTTTTTAGAAATATAACCAATTTATGAAGGAAAGTTTAGAGCTCAATCTGAAAAAAAGATTGCTCAGGTGTCCCAGTTTGGGCTATGGGTATGAAGTGAAGCTAATAAAGGGTCATCAATCCCCCACCCCACACACACGGATTGAACCCAAAGAAGGATGACATTTGCTGGACTTGTGTTGATGGGATCAGCTGGGGGTCACGTCTTGAACATCTTAGAGGCAGACATGGACAGTAAAGAAGTAAAAGAAGACTAAGAATTACCCGGCTAGATGAAAGATCAGATGTAAAGACAAATATGGAGAAATAAAAAGGCTAGCTTAAAGCTGAGTAGTAACTGATGATGATATACGAGGGATATCCAGAAAAAAAGGTTACAACAGCTGTTAAAAATCGAAAAATGAATATATTTCAACCAAATTTACAGGGTATGTTTCAAAATATGTGTTTATTTCTCAACATAATCGCCGTCAACTTCGATGCATTTCTTCAGCCTGGGCACCAGCTCTTTTATACCCTCGTCGAATACGCTCCGCTCCACCTCCGAAAGCCACTTCTCCACTGTCTCCTTCACCTCCTCATCGTTGGAAAAACGTTTCCCACCCAAGAATTCTTTCACAATTCTTCCACAAGCTGACGATGGATCTCGGCCGCGGATTTGCGACGCAAATCTCGCATCGGCGGTAGGTGGAGCAAAAGGCCTCAGCAGAGATTGATGAACTCGCTTGCTGTGATGACATTTCACAACTGACTGACGCGGTCCCGGGCTTATTTTGACCGTTAGGACCCCCCTACACGCAGGTATGCCAACCTTCGAAAAAAAAAATTCCCTGCACCCTCCAGGGCACTTGTAACCTTTTTTTCTGGATATCCCTCGTATATTTATTTATATCAGTTTCTACCTGCAGGTATATCTTAAACAGCAGCTGTCATGTCTAACGGTATTAGTGTGTGTGTGTGTGTGTTTATACAGTGTGTATATTTACAGTATATACGTACATTATTAATACTGTATATTGCAGTGGTCGAGGGTATAAGGGTTGATAAACAAAAAGCAGTTTGGGGGGCCAGCACAGCTAGGGTTGCCACCCGTCCTTTAAAATACGGAATCGTCCCGTATTTGTGGTCTTGGCCCCCAAGGGATGTGGCCCCCGCTGCAGTATGCATCCCTTATTTTTTTGTATTAAAAGTGGTAACCCTAAGCACAGCCCTCCCGGTTTAGTAACGTTTCTTTCAAACAAAGTAACGCACGATGGTGTGAAAATAACAACAACAGTAGCTGCCACATAACAACGTGGCCTTGATCACCTTGCTTCTTTCGGTGATGCTTGTTCTCCAGGTG
The DNA here is from genome assembly GCA_026402145.1 of Polypterus bichir lapradei. Taxonomy (NCBI): domain Eukaryota; kingdom Metazoa; phylum Chordata; class Cladistia; order Polypteriformes; family Polypteridae; genus Polypterus; species Polypterus bichir. The sequence continues at coordinate 28,164,484 of JANRMT010062802.1, forward strand.
GGGTCATTTGCCCTCACTGGGCATTTTCTCCAAGTTGTAGTGCAGTGGTTCTCAAACTTTCGTATTTCACGCCCCCCTTTTCTACCTGGTATAATTCTGCGCCCCCTGCATAATATAAGATAGATGAGAATAACCCATGATACAACTAACAAAGGTATGATACTCGTGCGGTGTCGCGGTATCCTATCATTTTTACTTCCATAAGATTTGCATGCGTTTGGCTAACTTCGATGAAACATTTGCAATTTATTAACTGTTAAAATGCCTTGTGTGGTTTTTGGCAGTAATTCTAATCCCAAAAACAAAAAATAAATTATTTATTCTTATTTAATTATTTTTTATATAAAGAAACGATTAAATATGTTTTAATTTTTAAAAATCTCGTAAACGAGGACACCGATGAAGTCAATCTGTGAGAGACGAACGTATTTTCATCTGACAAATATTATACCGCTGTTAGTTGTATCATGAAAATAACCCAATACACAGTAAATTATTTATCTCAATTTGGCAATATTGGCTACGCTGCCAATGTGGTGCAGTCGCACCGCATTATCACCTGATCTACTGTTACCCAAATGTTCGTGACAGATACCGATACATCTCAAACTTTCTGGATTGAAAATACGCGACTATAAAAGCAGCAGCAGCGGCGCCGCTCATCATAGAAACAAACTTCAAATAGAAAAGGAGCTCAGAGTGTCTCTCGACTATCAAACCAAACCTGGACAGGCTGTGTACTTTAAAGCAGTCACATATTAGTCATTAGATCTATGCCTTAGAAATGTTTTATTTTAATTTTAGTTATAATGCATTCGTTGTGATTATATGCTTGCAAATTTACATTTGAAATAAAAATGTAAAAAATTAATTTTGACGTCTTTTTCATTTATTCGACGCCCCCCTTGTACAGCTTCAGTGCGCCCCACAGTTTGAGAATCGCTGTTGTAGAGGAAGAACATGACAAAGATGTCAGCAGGAGCAGCGTTCCCTCTTGGCCCTGGGTGGTACTACATACCTGGGAAGAGCTAGGATGGTGATTCTTAGATGTGCATGTGTAACAATGTGTAGTGGCTTTCTGAGAGATTGATAAGTCATGACAGGTGATAAAGAATTGGGCCCTGTTAACTTCAAGTTTAAACAAAATATTGTGACCACCAGAGGGCGCCAGAGAGCCCTAAAACACACTAACAGTAATACTGTACAACACACGTTAATAGAATATAATAGCAGATTTTTATTCTCCTTCCAGACAGTTTATCTCACTCCTTCCTCAATAAGAAGACACAAGTATACAACAAATATTCGATATGTCACAATTTTCCTCCACTCAGTTTCGCCTGCTACCTCCCGATTCTGATTCTCTGAGCTATGGCAGTGGGCTCCTTATAAAGAGAACCCAGAAACACTTCCGGTAATGTAATGTGGCCTGTTGGAAGTATTTCCTGGTTATATCAAAGCCAGGGAGGTCCTCCCCCAGCAGCTCCCTCTATTGTCCCACAGGGATCCCAACATGGCTGCACTTCTGGACTCCAATTCCCATGCAGCCCTGCAGGTGTCCAGACTGGGACCCCATAAGAGGGTTACTGCCACCTAGAATGATGGGGGATGAACTGCTTCCCTGTCAGTTTCTGCAGTCTTTGGAAATCCTGATCAGGGCAGGTATAGTAAAGTGTCCCGGCTGGGTATTGCCCCCACTTATTCCATCCTTCCGTTATGGCATCTGAAGCACTTCCAATTTATTTTCACACATGCATACCAGAATGTCACCCTCCTGGCTCCTCTCAGGTATATAATCCTACCACGGGCTGAGAGGGGGCGCTGCCCACTAACTGGGTTGTGTTTCTTTTCCTTCCACAGTTCCGAGAGACCACCCAGTGACGGCAACTGACTCCGCCCCTTTCCACGAGTGCCTGACGGGAGGCGCCACTTGCTTACTACACGGAGCTCCTTCACAGCCTGAACCATTTAACGTGAAGTGTCGGTGTTTCACTGTTGATTTCACCCCACTGTGCGTTTGTTTTTTGTTTGAACTTGAAGTAAGCTGGGCGCCCCGGTTGGCACCCAAACATTTATCATTTACCATGACCTGTCATCACCTCATACGACTGTAATATATATTGTGAAATGATCAGACTCGACACACTTAAAAAGGTTTGGGCCAGCCACCCACATATATTCCCACATCCCTGGCTGCAATGGGTTTGGTTTTGAAGACAGAAGTGTATTGGTTGGAGTCCAGACATGAACTGCCTGAGGTCTGAGAAGATGGCAGTTTTAAGTGGGAAGACCGGAAGTGATGTAGGGGAACCAAAAGTGACCTTCTTCTGATGTCATCTCAGACATCAGAACTGGAAGTGACATTGTCTCAGTCACCGGAACCGGAAGTGACATCATCTTAGGTGCCAAAAGTGGAAGTGACATCAGCCTAGCTACCAAAACAGGAAGTGACATCATCTCAGGTGTCAGAACCGGAAAGTGACATCTTCAAGGATGGGTCAGACAGGCTTTAACATGTCTGGTCTGCTGAGATAACAGGAGAAGGTTTAATGCACTCTGCCACCCCCTGCCCTAGCGTGGAATTACCTTTACTTGGTCCATACATCATTCTCCTACTCGCACGTGATTGACACTAAATATAAACACACACACACACTGCTAAAGATGGAGATGGAAGATTAAGATAAAGGCAGACAGAAATGGATGACAGGTGCTATAAAAGATTCACAAGCAGACTTCCAAGGCATGTGTCAGATAAAGATAACAAAACAGACGGACAGATTCTGAAGCAAGTGTTGCTATAGTGAGCAGCCGAAGACGCCTCAGAGCAGCAATCCAAACTACACTTCAGATACTTCTTAATGTCGCCATTTCACTGAAAAACAGCGAGCGAGTCATTACAGAATGAGTGCCAATTTCTCCCTCAAGTAACGTCTGTGCAGATTTGGCTGAACATGTTTTATTTTCTTCTCCCTTTTAAATAAAAACCCAGCTAACGGTAAGAAGGTAACCATAGCAACCAGAGCAGTAACACAGGAAATGCAATGTTTGATTTTGCTGAGGTTACGTTAAAAAAAAAAAAAAAAAAATGCCTTAGTTTTTTTTTTCTTTTTGCTTTAGATTTTTTTTTCTGTGGGTTTTTGTTTATTTTTGCCTTTTCTCGCTCTCGCCTTTAAGTGTCCCCTCCAAAAGTCTCCACCATAATAATTCATTTTATTCAATTTTTAACAAATAAAGCATCGTCACTTTGTTCTACACTGCTGAGCCAAACTAGTCTGAAGAAATACAAGTGCAGGAGTAAAACACAGAGAAGTGTCTGCTGTCAGACCAGACGAGGAGGGCATCTGACCTCCTACCTTTCACGGGTTTTTAGGTGGTCTCTTGGTCCTGTCCCTGGGCTTAAACTTCAAAGCTAGGGTGTACAAACAGAAGTGAGATGCCCCTGCCAAGTCATTTAATTCATTCTGTTTGCTTGAGATGTTTTTTACTGATGCCCAGAGGTCCCCATGCCAGGCAGACAGGTGAATCCCAAGCTTGGTGCACTTCAGAAATGATGATGATGAAGCAGATAAAGACCAATACTGAATTCCTTCATAACAGATTTACTTGGGGGAGTGATTTTGGATAACTGTTGGATTCAGACATGGCTGACGCCCTCTTTTAGAAAGGAATTATGACTGATGCCCTGGAGGACCATCTTGGAGCATTCAGCATTGCAGGCAGGACCATCAAGAACATTCAAGTCCCTAACGACATTGATGGTTTGGCTGGCAAAGAAGAAGACCCTTCAGAAACGTATGGAGTACCTGAAGAGAACATCAAAAGCTTGTGGCACAGCTGTAGCAGCACTATGGATTAATGGACTCCATTTCCCAGCTGCCCCGAGGGTATTGCCCTGATTGGACGTCTGCAAAAGGCGACTGTGGACAAGAAGGGCCAGAGGGAACTTTAAAGGGGACCAGTAAAGCATTAAAGGCAGCCCGTTGTTTGTGTTTGTGTTCACCCGATTGTCTCATCTGCAATACCACCCTGTGGAATGTCATTTTTATCCTGTAAGGATGTATGGACTGTCTCTTGCCCGCCTGTCATCTGAGTAGTCTTCATCAGAGGGAGCGCTCCCCACATTTCTTCACCCCTCACCACATCAGGACTACCAGTTTAATACATTACTTACAAAAGGCTGTTCCCTGGTTCATCATTTCCTCCATTCCATTTCATTTGCTACCATTGCATTTGGATTGTTTATGGACTGGGTCATTGGCGTTTATCGTTGTGTTAGTATTTAACATCGTCATGGGGAAAGGGGAAGGTTAGCTTAGTTTGTGTTTTTGTTTCCTTCAGTATACCTTATAGTTATTTATTTGATTCACCATTAATTTGTGTCTCTGGGAGTGAGAGGTGCAAGTCAGGCCAAGGCTGGGTGCGTTCCTGGGATCACCACCAAAAAAATAACAAAAATCACCGTCCCTACAATGGTGTGAATCTGGGCGACACCAGACCTCTACACAGCAATCAACACTGAAAGGACCAAACTATTAAACAACATAAACGGCATCAGAAAAGGCATGAAAGTAAAAGAACAAAAGCTTGAAACAGTGCAACAGCTTAACTATCTCAGCCCACTTGTCACGGATGAAGGATCCAAAGCAGAACTGCAGTTTCTGGAAAGCTCAAGACATCCTTGAATGACGAGAATGCCACTCTCAATTCTAAACTGAAATTGGTGGGGACACTTGTATAATGTCACTCTTTCCTCATGCTTGTGAACCATGAACCCCTGACTGCGGACCTCCAAAGAAGAATTGCCGCCTTTGAGATGAGCTGTTACTGTTAGATCCTGCATATCTTCTGCAAGCACCATACCACCAGTGAAGGAGTCCATGCAAGGATTCTAGCAGCCATTTTTTAGACGTACTGAAAGTTGTAAAGAATAGGAAGAGTAACAGGCAGATAACTAGATCATCATTTGTAAGAACAATCTTACAGGATGTGGACCAAGGAGGAAGGAAACAAGGAAGGCAGAGAAAGAGTTGAGAAGATGACATCAAAGAGTGGACTCTCAGAGACAGCAGCACAGGACAGGCAGGATTGGTGGAAGGTTCTCAGGACATCCATAACACCCAGATGACCAAACGGGCTGATGATGATGATGATCATGGTGAAGGCTGTGCTTCTTAAATTGCAGGTGTTAAATTTGGTCTTTTTTATGTCCCTGTTAGTTGACCCTATCACCAAGTAATACAAGCTGCCATGGCCATCCCACTGGACTTAGAGAAAACAAACATGCTGGCCATTTTGCATTTAATGAGCCCGGCATGAACCTCACGTACCATACAGGGAGGCCAAAGTAAATATAAGCTGCATGCTGAAAGATTTATTTTAAAGATTGTGTTCTCTTACTGGCCACCTTTATCTCCCCAGTCGGTGACCCTCTCCTTTTCACCCTTCTCTCCTTCGCTGTGACAATTTGCAAATCAGATTGTGATATTCATCCAAAGAATTCTGTGATGTGAACAATTCAACCTTAACAGTGCCCTGGAATCTATTAGGCCAATTCTAACAATTTGGAGGCCGACTAGGCCTTTGAAATGCCTGGCATTGCTTTGATTCCGGGATGCCCAATGATAGCGACGGTCATTTGAACTCTGATCATGCAACGCGTTTTAAAAATGTCTTGAGATGAAATGTAGAAATGTACACTGACTAAGCAAATTATTAGGAACACCTGTAAGCCTGATACAGTACTCAATACAATACAGTTTATTTTTTGTATAGCCCCAAATCACACAAGGAGTGCCACCATGGGCTTTAACAGGCCCTGCCTTTTGACAGCCCCCCAGTCTTGACTTTCTAACAAGACAAGAAAAAACTCCAAAAAGCTGGAAGAAACCTTGGGAAAGGTAGTTCAAAGAGAGACCCCAGGTAAGTTGGGCGTGCAGTGAGTGACTAAAAAAGGGGGTTAAATACAATACAATACACAGAACAGGACACAAGTAATCCTCAATACAATATAATAGAGCAATAGAAATATTACAAGTACAGAGCAGAATTCAACAGTAGATGATATCACATAATAGGATTTTGATTAGTTCAGAGTCCTGGAGACCTCGGCCATCAAGCTGCCTCCACCTATTGGCCATTCCATAGCTGACTAAGCACTGGGCCAGCCAATCCAATGAAAGGACCCCTCTACCCAAAAATTCCTGCGATCCTCCATCAGAGATGACTTTACTTTAGGCAGGCAAAACAACTTGGCAGGTGGGCAGTGGCACCAAGTGCCACATTTGAGTACAGAGAAGAGAAACAGAATAGATGAGGGTTAGTAACAAATTAGAACTATCATGTTACTTATGTTTTAGTGCTAATGAATAACAACAGAGGTGCAGTCTGTACAGTCAATCAGCAGCTTTAGTCAGGGTGTGCTAAACTGAAGCAATTAATCTACTGCTGAGATTTGAAAGCTGAGACAGAAGGGGCATCTCTTATAGTAGCAGGCAGACCATTCTACAGTTTAGGGGCCCTGGAACTAAAAGCTCAACCTCCCAGTTATTTTATTAATCCTTTCAATCATAGGTAGACTGGCATCTTGAGATCTTAATGTATTTTCTGGTTTGTAAGTCATGATAAGTTCAGATGAGTAAGCCGGACCTTGGCCATTTAAGGCTTCATATGTTAAAAGTAGGATTTTGAAATCTGCCCTAAACTTAACCAGGAACCAGTTTAAGGACTTCTGAACTGGTGTTATGAGTTTGTATTTTCTTGTTCTTGTAATAATTCTTGCAGCAGCATTTTGGATTAACTTGAAGCTGTATAAAGAACAATTCGAACATCCAGTGAACACCGCATTGCAGTAGTCAATCCTACTAGAAATAAATCTAATCAACCAATCACATGGCAGCAGTGCAACCACGCAGATAAAAGTCGGAAGCTTCAGTAAATGTTCACCAGAATGGGGAAAAAGAGATATGACCATGGCGTGCTCATTGGTTTTCAGACAGCCTTGTCTGAGCATTTCTGTAACTGCTGAGATCTCCTGGAAGTCTGACACAAACAATTCCTGGAGTTTACTCAGAATGGGGTGGAAAACAAAACCAATGTAGAGATCAGCGGGACTCGTCGTTTTTGAGAGAGTTCAGAGAAGAATGGCCAGCCTGGTATGAGCTGACAGAAAGGCAACGGTAACTCAGATAACCACTCTGTATGGTGGTGGTGAGCAGGAAAGGATCTCAGCATGCACGACGTGTTGAACCTGGAGGCAGATGGGGTAAAACAGTAAAAGACAACAATGGATTCCACTCTGATTACCCAGGAACAGCAAGCTGAGGCTTGTAGTGAGCAAAGGTTCACCAAAACTGGACAGCTGAAGACTGGAAAAAACATAACCTGCTATGCTGAAACTCGATTTCTGCTGAGGCACACAGATGGTAGGGTCAGAATTTGGTGTCAACAGCATGAATCCATGTAGCTAAGCTGCCTGGTGTCAGTTAACATGATTGGAGGTGGTGTGATGGTGTGCATAATGTTTTCCTGGCATACATTGGACCTATTGATACCAATCAATCATGAACTATCGGAATATAGTTGCCTTCTGACCAAGTGCAGCCCTTCATGGCCACCATTTACCTATCTTCTCATTGCTACTTCCAGCATGGCAGTGCACCATGTCACAAAGGGAAAGTAATCTCATACTGGTTTCATGACTATCACGATGAGTTCAGGACTCTTCATTTGCCTCCCCAGCCATCTGAACCCAGCAGAACCCCTTTGGAATGTGGTGGAACTGGAGATTTTATTTATTCTCTATATACCTTCACCCTATTGGAGCTATTTTTAGGAAATTTAACATTTCTTTTCACTGCTATGCTGATGATACACAGGTTTATATTCCCATCTGCAACTCTGCAATGAATCAGATGCACAACTGTCTTTTTGATCTAAGATCCTGGATGGCTAATAATTTTCTTGATCTGAATGAAAATAAAATGGAGGTGCTTATAGTGGGTCCATCAGCTAAAGCCCAAATTGGTCTTGGACTTCTCGGCTCTTTCTCTGTTTTGCAAACCTCAGGTCCGTAATCTTGGTGTAATTTTTGACAGTAACCTCTCTTTTGAGAAACAGATTAATTCTGTAGTCAAGAGCTGCTTTTTCAAGCTTCGTCTATTAGGTTAGATCAAGCCTTTTTTATCTTCTAGGCATCTTGAGAAAGCTACTCATGCTTTTATCTTTTCTCACCTTGATTACTGCAACTCGCTGTATTCTGGAATTAGCAAATCCTTGATACGCAGGTTACAGTTGGTCCAGAATGCTGCTGCTCGCTTCCTGGCTGGGGCAAGAAAGTCTGATTCTGTCTGTCCAATATTAGCTTCTTTACACTGGCTGCCTGTCAGTTTTCGAATTGATTTTAAAATTTTGTTGCTAGTTTTTAAATCTTTACATGGGTTTACTCCTGCCTATTAATCTGAATTGTGTGCTTTACACCAGCCATCTAGAGTGCTTAGATCTTCTGGTCAGTTGTCTCTTGTTGTCCCTCATACCAAGTGTAAAACTAAGGAGGACAGGGCTTTTGCAGCCGCTGCTCCTCGCCTGTGGAACTCTTTACCTCATCACATAAAGAAGTCGTCTACCATTGAACTGCTCAAAATGAGATTAAAGACTCATTTCTATTCACTTGCATTCCATAACCTTCAGTAATACTGATGTTTTCCTCATTGTGATTATGGAATCTGACTTCGATTTATTATTTATTTTATTTCTACTTATGTTAATTGTATGTGTTTTCTTCTTTTATTGTAAAGCACTTTGGCCACAGCATTCCTATGTTGTTTTAAATGTGCTATATAAATAAATTGACATTGACATTGACATGAAAGAGCAACGGACCATCCTGCAGGAATGGAGTGATGCAATCAGGTCATCAGAATCCCAAAGGGATGTTCTCAACATCTCAAAGAATGGAGGCTATTATTATAATTTAAATGGACTCTGAAAAGGAGACAATTGATTAAACAATCCAAACAAACACACGAAAAGCATTCACCTCAGGAAGCAACAATTGAAAAGAAATCATTTAACACGCGATTGGTCAGGAGTGGCAGTGCAACTGAGGCCTACTGGGTGCTCAGTGCCGTGGACTTCACTCGTTTCTGATCGTTGGTAAAGCGTGTCTGATGGCTCTGTGATTGCTTCTTTATCTCAACTATTTAAGTGTGAACTGATTTATGGTTATTTTTGGTATTTTGCTTGTTCATTTTGTTTCTTATTTATTTCTAATTTGTTTTTCTTGCTATTTCATCTTGTAAAGCATTTTGAGCTACATGTCTTGAATGAGAATGTGCCTAAAAAATAAATGTCATTGCTGTTGAATTATAATTTTTTTTTAATTTTAACGAATTGGGAATTAATAAACTTTTTACAAATATATATTTAGAAAAACTTTAATTAAATATTATAAGCTCATCAAAATACATACAGTTGTGACTAAGTGTGTGTGTGTGTCCACAGTATGAACACCAGTGAAAAAAGCTCTTAGAAATGTTATGGCAAATTATTTTTTAAATCCTTCTCAAAGCATCAAAAAAAAAAAAAAACAACCACAGAACATGTCACAGTGTTTGACAAAAGGTGCAAATATTTATTTTTCAGGACATGTCTACAAAATCCACTCACAAGTGAATTTCCATAAGATGCCATAAAATGATGTCTCCCAGGCACCACTTCCATCTGTGGTGAGGAGTTTTATGATCAAAAAATGCTCAGTTTGTCATTGATGTGTTTGTGTACGTGTAGTCAAGCCACATCTCCAATGAATAATTACAATTATGTTATTAGCTACTAATTTAATCTAGACATTTATTTTAATTATATATTTAAGTTATTGTTCCCTCTAGGATGGAAAAGAAAAATTGTGTAAAACTTCCATGTTATATCAGTTTTATTAATAGCATTTCTATAGAAAGAATTATAATATTTAAGAAAGAAATAGATAGATAGATGATAGATAGATAGATAGATAGATAGATAGATAGATAGATAGTGTGGACTCGGACCCGGACACACACAGATGGACATCATAAGTTCCACCACACACCATTTATTTACACTATTTACAAGTCCATATACGTGCACCACAAACCCCAGTGCCTCTTACACAGCTTCCCCAATGTCCAGGCCTCACAGTCTTTGTGCCTTCATGGCCGCCTCCAGTCCTTTCTCTCCAGCTCCGTCTCTCTTCCACCCGACTTCCGCTTTCGACTGAAGGGAGGCAGCCCCTTAAATAGGAACCCGGATGGGCTCCAGCTGCTTCCCGGCACTCCTCCGTAGACACGCCCCACTGTGGCGGAAGTGCCGGCTGCGCACCCGGAAGCCGTCCGGGTGTCCCCTGTCGTCTTCCCCCCAGCACTTCCTAGTGTGGCGGAAGTGCTGGGCTTCAGGGATATTCAGGCACCGGGGCGCTGCCTGGCGGTGGCCACGGGTCCCTACAGGGCTGGCCTTACAAGCCCTTTACCCGAAGCCCCCAACACAACCAGGGCGGACGCCCCCTCGCGGTCTGGAGGAGGTACAAGCCCTCCTCCGGTCCTCCTGGGCGTTACGGCCGGGCTCCAGCCCCAGCCGGATGCCACAATAGATAGATAGATAGATAAAAAGCACTATATGATAGATAGATAGATAGATAGATAGATAGATAGATAGATAGATAGATAGATAGATAGATAGATAGATAGTGTGGTGAATGGCTGGCACTCTTAACTGACTGGGATGTTTCGTAATGGAAGAACTGTGGGAGAAATTCTGCTCAGGGCATTATCTCCCCCGGATATCTAGATGGCAGCTCCCCTGGGTGGTTACAATGCCACAGATTCCCACAGGGCACACTGAGAGTTGGATTTTAGTGTCTCAGCCTTTTTGTTTTCCAGGGGTGCAGCCAGGGGGCACTGCAGGCACTGCTAACCCCTACTTTGCCATGCTCCAGCCTCACCTGGAAGTGCTTTCAGACAACACTTATGGGACTCCATAAGTACTCCCAGATATAACATAAAAGGAGGCAGCTGCTACTTCTCCCAGAGTCAGAGTCAGGAATGAGAAGACAACGTTTGTGAGGAGGAGTGGAAGCAGAAAGAGAGACAGAAGACAAAGTATTTCTGTGGGCCACTTTGTACTTTATTGTATTTATGTTGCTACAGTGGGAAATGTTTAGGGGAAAGTTTCCCACAAATAAAAACCTTAATGTGTTGGCGAACTTGTGCCTGTGTCTATCTGTATTGGTTGGTGGGGAGCTGGAGTGCCCCCTTCAGGCCACTAGAAGTAGATAGATAGATAGATAGATAGATAGATAGATAGATAGATAGGACACTATGTGATAGTGACATAGTGGGTAAGACTTTTGACCCTGAGGTTGTTGGTTCAAATCCCACTGCTGATGCTATGTAGCCACAAGCAAGTCACTTTACCTGATCCAACTGGAGAAACAAAAGAAATGTTACCAAATGCATCTCAAATGTTTTAAGTCTTTTGGATAAAGGAATCAGTTAATAAGTGATTGACAGACAGACTGATGTTTGTGTCTAACAGGTAACATTTTTGGGCTCACGCATGTCTGCTTGCACTCTTATCTGCTGAGACCAATGTCATATATTTGTCCGATCCTCAAATTCTAATTGGTGTTTAAAACCTGTGCCATTCACTAAAGCCAGAGCTGGTCAAAAGCCATTTTGTGCCCTAGGCAGGGTTGAGGAGCCTAACCCCTCATTGTTGGTATTATTAGCAGATAGTTGGTATTATTAGACTTTGATGATCTCTAGTGTCCAGAGTGTGTGTGTCCATTCAATAGCACAAATGGACTGGGTGTCTCTTTCTAAAGATCATTTTAACAACGGTGTACGAACCACAAGAAACGTCTCCATGAACAAAGCTGGATGTACCGAACAGGCCTTTGACTCCCCCATCTGCCACACTTGTGACCTTACAGACATAAAACAAGTCATCTCCAAGTTCACCTGACAACACAAAATCACAGACAGAAGTCACCTCAGTGCCTACAGACAGGGACATCTTTTGAGGTGGGGGGGGGCAACAGGGGTAACCACTGCAGGCCCTTCCCTTTACAGGCTCCAGAGTGAGAAGAACATTAGGTTAATTAAAATAATATTTTATTAAAATATTGAAAATAACTTACAATGTAGTTGTCTATATTAAACATAACCAAACACACTATGAAGTTATTCATACAAAAATAGTTTTTGAAAGTTGGTCAAAAATTAGTTTTCAAAAGCAAGAGATGATCCCACTGTAGTTTGTGCATGGGAAAGGCACTATGTACATAAAATGCATTCTTCTTCTTCTTATAATAATAATAATAATAATAATAATTATTATTATTATTATTATTATTATTATTATTATTATTATTATTACTTAAAATCCTCCAATTTCTTAAATCAATTAAAGGCACATTTCCAGACAAAGGGGTCACATTTCAGATTTTATTGACAGTCTCAGTGACTCACAGGAATGGAGTTTTTCTAAATTAAAATCCATAAAAAATTATCTGTAGACACCCACGTCTCAGGAGAGGCTATCTGGACTTTTATTAATATCTATCAAAGAGCGTGTTGTTGCAGCCCTCGACTGTGGTGATCTAATGTCAGAGGATTTTCCCAGCAGGAAGACCAGACAGATTGGAAAGCAGACCTTACAATTTATACATTGAAATGTTTTTGTTTATTGTAATAAATCAGTTATAAACGTAAATACAAATTCAGTTTGAATGTACTGTTGGCCTGTAAACCAATGGGTTGTCTTGTCTTGTCCTAATGCTCAGCTCAGGCCCCACCCACCCCATGACATGGCCCCACCCACCCCTTGAATGGCCCCACCCACAGAATGTTTTAGGATTCTTCCAGAATTATCGCAGTTCAAATGTCAGGTCTGTTTTTGATGCTTTGTGTCCTCCTGTGTAATAAAGCGTGGAATCCATCCCTGTTGACTGCCATGTTTGTCCTGGAGTAGTGATTTTTTGATGTTTACCATGCCAGATGGATGCTCTATTCCAGTCCTTGCATAAATTGATGGATTTGCACCCCACACTGGGCACTTAAAGGCATGGCGCGGGTGGGACTGGCCTCCTGGAATTGTAAAAGCAAAGGACTTGTCAAAGAAAGAGGGCCACAGCATGACATGTATGCTATGACCCTCTTTATACAATGAAAATGACTGGAAATACTTCAATTCTGTGGGATATGCTGATATGAGACATCTGCTTAGATGATTCCACATGGAGGATCCAGTGATGGCACCTTAGCTGCAGTGGATATCTTCATGAAGAGGAATGTCCATGCATTGTTGGCGGCATTAAAGGTATTGAAGGGAGAGATGTAATCCACAGGACTCTTGACCTGTTCCACATTTTAATTTATCCATCCCAGAAGATTACTGCATGCTCTGGAGAAAAGACATTATAATCATCGGACGGCTAACATCTCAGGCAAACATCTACTGCAGTGGTAATTCTGTTAAAGGCTGCCACGAGTGGATGGTGTCACATCACTAGCAGAACTGTCAGTCTGCTTTACCTAATCTGCCTTTTCTTGTCTGCAGAGTCAAAAGCACCACCATTAGGACATGCAAACCAGGTACCAGCTCAGGGGGAGACGGCACTGCGCTAAAACACCGAAATGCCAGCTCTCTCTCTCTCTCTCTCTCACACACACACACACACAGAGTCTTCAAAGTGCCAATCCAATTTTCTGTTCTTTTTTTTTTCAAGCTGTATGATTAGTTAGTTGCAAATTGTGTTTAGTTTCCACACTTTACTTCAGCTTTCCTACTAAAAATGACTCTGCTGTCCGGAGTTTCATCAAAAACCTGCTTCATCTTCTCTTGATGTCAATACAAGTGGCTAATGAAAGCACATCCATGTTTCTCACTTGCCACCATCAAGTGCAGGGCCTTCAGTTGCTGGCCATCGCTTGACTGCAATAACTTTGTTAACTGAGCTGAGTCAGAACAGACAGCATCACGAATGTGTTTGACAAGCGTTTAGTAAATGAACAAAAAACCTTTGAAACAGAAGCATTGTTTTCAAAAGGATTTATGTTATTGTGGATCATGCCTAAGATTCAATAAGACTGGCATTCTGAATTTTGTTTTAAAGTCACACACAGTTGTAGGTGCCATGAAGGAAGGACAGGCATTCTGGCTGGGATAAAGGAGGGATTCTTGTCAGGCCGAGAGACCATAATGGATGGACTGAGCAAACAGGGATGCAAGGAGCAGTTCATTCCCCCAATGACAGGTGGCAGTGTTCTTCAGGACTGAAACCAATTAAGATGCTAACAGGGTGGCACAGGAGTTGTGAGTCTGGCAGCCATGTTGGGGTCTTTGGGTACCACCAGAGGGCCCTGCCGATAGGGGTGAACTGCCCTGGTCTCTGCGTGACCCAGAAATGCTCCAGACATCCTGGGCATGACACCATAAGCAGTTTCTGGGTCGAATTTAAATGAGAACCCGCTGCCTCACTTAATCGAGTCACAATCGGGCAGCACTCTTCAGGAGGCGGAAGGAGAGAATTTTGCATTTGTGCATTGTGGCTGGTACTTGTGTGAAGAAGGTGTTGGAACTAAATTAAAACTTTTCATTTCGAGCCAGAATTGTTCTTGGGCATTATAGTGTCTGTGGTTTGAGGCTCAGTGGTGTCCCCTTGTGGTTACATAGTATAAAAGCATTTTGTCTTCTTTTTTTTGTTTAATTATTTCAGAGTATGCTATGTTATCTGCATGCTATGTGCACTAAAAACCTCTCCTAATGTTCAGAATCGGGGAAAGTCAGCCACCCAGAACAAGTCAGTTTAAAAGTTACCTTCTGATATAATAAGTAAGAAATCACACACATAACACACAACAGACTTCATTCACTTCAATGTGGGTGAACATTTCCAAGCTTGGTAACAAAAACATCATCCATCATCAAGCAGCTTTTCAAATGTGGAATTGTAAAGGTGACTGAAGATTATAGGAATCACAGTCCTGTGGGTGTCAAGAAGAGCAGAAGCCCAACAACATCCCACTAACTTCAGACAATGTCGGTGTGGCTAATTGATTCGTTATTCTGCTCAGTTTCTTGTATTGTGTAGCATACAGTCCCAGCCATCCAATGAATATCTAGCCATCAATGTGACAATATCGTAATGTCCCTGGGTGTGGACCTGAGAAGGACACACTGCTCTGGTGGCCGCACACCGTGAGAACATTTGAAGAAGCTGGATGGAAAAATAGCCACGTGAACAGCATAGTAGGATAGTCATGGGCTTATCGAACTACCCAATTATGTGAATCAATTCATTTGTTTCATTCATAATAATAAAATCTTGTGAGTCCTCCTGGAATGAATTACAAATTAATTAATTAGTTACTTACATGCTTGACATATCTATTTGTATAAACCTATACATTAAGAATCATTTTAATTCATATTGTATAACAAAATGCATGATTATAATAAGTGTGATAATCATGTATAAAAAATGTGCAACTCATTCTCAGGTAATGTTTCAGTGATTCAGTTACCAATCAAATGAACGAGAATTCTGTAACTCGTTCTCAGGTACTGATTCCATCCATACTGAAAAGAAATAGTGAATGATACATACTCAATGCATTCGATGAGCCATACAATGACATGAGTTTCGAAAGTAAAGTTGAAAATAAATAATTGTTAGAAATTGCAGTCACATTTTTAGAAGGTTCCGTTTTGTGTGACTAATTTGCAGGTTGTACAAAGCAATAAAAATGCATTAGTTTAATATTATATTTACATATTCCAATAAGAATTGCACAAAACAAACAATTAAAACATTCACATTAGTAAAAGGATTGTGTATGTGTATCTGTGTGCCTGTCCTGTGCTGTGTCTTTGTCATTCCAACAGAAGGTGCATCACAAACATTTATAGCAATACATTTTATTATTACAAATGTTTCTGATGACCCATCTGTTGGAATGAAAAACACAACACATCACTACAAAAATACCTACCAGTAGATGGTGCATTGCAAACATTAACACTGAAGTTTGTGTTGATTATTTAGATTTCAGCACATCTTAGATAGATGGCTCGGCAAATTCTAATATAAATCTCTTGTTACCGCATTGCATTTGTATGATGAAGGAAAGAATGATCAATGACAGAGCCCCTGTTCACCCATGATGATTTAGTTCCAACTACCTAAGAATCATAAGTGAAGTGAACAAGAATCAGACGGGTAGTACATGCACATGTGCTTTAAACATCTAAACAAAAAAGGCTGTTGCCATCACACGTGCTTTAGCACTTCCATTTAGTTTTACTGAATCAATTTGCCAAAGAAAAAAGATTTCATAGAGAATGAATTGTTTGTGAATTGTCTTCGCATAGACACAGCAGAGCACTTCTGACTCGTCTCCCCTGTTGTGTAGCCACTGGTAAGTCTCAGATGTGGACCTTGGCTTCGGCTTGGCATACAGAGCCAGGGGATAGTGTGGCATATGGGTTGCCTCTGGTCTCAAAGAGCCAGAGTTGATTTTTAAATGAAAATACACGTCTGGGCATGACTCCCTAAAATGTGTGTAGTGAACAGCAGCGAAATCCTGTACTACAAAGGCTCCACCTGCAGAGCTTTTTCCTAAAACAGCTGGTGCCAATTTCTCCAGTCCAGGCATTTTAAGCTGCTGCAGAGACTTCAGGGACAAAGCAAAAGATACTGAAGAAAAGACTTGACATTGAGAGAACATAAAAAGCTCAGATTGCTGTAATCCTTTCAGCAGCTCAGTAACACAAGGTCTATGAAGCTTAAAGATTAATGAGCATGTTGTAATGAACGCTTCGACCGTGGAGACAGACAAGCAGACAGAAACATTTGAGAAATGTTTCTGTCTGCTACGATATCTCAGTTTAAGTATTGCATCAATATGTGACATAACAGCAAACAGAGCTTAGGCAACTAAGGCGGTCTGTGGATATACAACATTTTAAAATACAGAGGCTATTTTGTTTGCATTTCCAATTACACAACAATGTTACATTTCTTCAGTTATTTGATTAGACGTGCAGTCTGAAGTTTGACGTTGTGCACAGTGGCATAGCTTGAGTTTGTGCTGCTCGGGGCAGGGTAGTGCTTCAATTTGCCACCCTCCAACATATCTGAATATGTTAACCTATTTAAATAAAAAATTAAAATGACGTATAGAGAAAAATTAAGATACATTTTGCATGGATTTATTCGTATATAGAGAAAGCAATAATTTTTCATATATAATTATTTATAAGCATCAACTAAACAAGAAAATAGTATAGACGCACTGATAAGCTGTGTTCTAATTATTAGTTTAATATAATTACGCTGCAAAAACCAGAACCAGTGTAGTGTACAAGTGATAAGTGGGGATGTTTTCTGCACAGAGCAAGAATGCATTCGGATTGATAACAAAACAAAATTATAAATTGTGAATTAGTTGTTTATCTTCCTAGAAATTATTATCGGTGTAATGTTTATGTTTATTTTTGTTATTGCCTCATAAATTTCAATTGCTGTGTCTGATGCTGTCACAGAAGGACAGTCTGAAAAATATTTTTGAAGCATTTCTGGATAAAAATAAGAGAATTTGACTTTTCTCGTTCATGAGTGATATTTTTATGAACCCTGCTGCTTACCCACAAATTGTTCTGAGCATTTTGGCCAATAATGCCACCCCTAAAAATGTGAACTTCCCCTCCGCCCGCCCCTAGCTATGCCACTAGTTGTACATCCTCTTCTGCACATCTATTGGTGTTATTAGGCAGATTTCATGATTCGGGTGTTTTGAGTACTGAAATCTGCGTCTCCTGTGGCTCTTTGTTATCAGCTCTCTTAAGGGCAGTCCTATTGACAGAGTATGACACACTGCTTACTTCAAGTGCTTATTCTGCAGTTCATGAATACAGCTGCCAGTTCTTTCAAGCTTACTGTGGTATGTTCCAAACACAACACTTACCAGTACATTGACTCGAACACTATCGTTGTAACGCTGAACAACAAAGAGCATGCACAGCACCTGAGACAACGTATTGATCACGGTTACCATTCGTCCATTGATGTCTTCGAATACCAATGTATAATCTGATGCTACACAAGGTTTTTTTATATTGGATCAGGTTATATTTATTTTTAAAACATGCAATGTGCTCTCTACACACGCGACACTTTTTTAAAAAGGATTTTTTAGGACTGCAGACGATTCGTCTTAACCAGAAGCTTGCAGTCTGCAGGACCAGGTTAATTAAAGCCGCCCCCAACTTTGAGCGCCGCCTTTTTGTGGCGTTCGATTGGTTTAGAAATGTGACACTCGGCGAGCCCTCTTACTGGCCCCGCCCATTTTAAAACATCATTCACTCATTGTTGTCGCCTGACACGTACAAGTCTGGCTTCAGCGAGAATAGGCTGCTTTTCTGATTAGTCAAACAGCAGCTTGGAGCGTGTGGCAGTGTTGAATACCGGGTGGTGGTGGTGGTGGAAGCAGCAAGTGAAGAAGTCAAAGGACATTTTTAGGGCCACTTATCACCAACCGGCATAAAGTGGCGGATGCCATTCCTTCGTCTCTCTCACCCCCGGGTCAGAACATCGTTGAACGAAACCAAGGGACTGGCCCTCATAAAACATCGGGCAGAGAAAATAAAGTAAATAAATGGGATTTAACATGTAATTATATAGGTAAACTGGAAGGGCTGAACAGGCAGTCCTCGCCATAAATGTTCAAACACCGGAGCGCAGATCTTACTGATTATTTATTATCCGTGGCCGCGCGACAAAATAGCGTGCGCACTGAGCATTTCTCAGATAAACAGCTTGCTTTTTAATTTAAGTATGGAGTTGTTAAGTTCAGTCAAAGATATTTTCTGAAAGCTCGAATGTGTCTGACGTGACTCAAATTGTGCAGTCGCTTAAAATCTCACTCTTTACATGCGCGGAGCCCTGCTGTGTAGGTATCGGTTTCGTCTCCCTCACAATATGTAATTTGTTAATTTCTGGAGAACACCAATCATCTGCAGAGATCATGAATGTTTTAATCAAAACATGATATTTTTTTCTAGTTTAAACACAAGAGCGACCAAGCAGAAATAAACATGAAATTCAAAGGGATACGCTTGTCTAAATTACGCCCCTCTGCCTCCTCTGGGGTTCATTCACTCCAACGAAGTGAAAGTCGAAAACAGCGCACGACATCCACGCCGCTTCTCTCGTCCTTAATCTCTCGCTGTGGTTTTCCTTTATTTAAAAAGTAGGAAAAACAAAAGGGGAGAGACAGAGAAAGATAACGTGTAGCACGTTAGAAAGCGAGCTATAAATCTAGTTTATGTGCTGCAGGAAAGCTACGAGCGGCACTTAAAAAAGCGACTTGCTATTCACCTCATGTCAAGTACACTTGTAAGAAATAAATAATAAAGGGCGCTGGGCAGGCAAGAAGAGCTGCAGAAAGAAAGAAAGAAAGAAAAAGAAAGAAAGAAAGAAGACTTGAAGACTTGTAATACAATATACAGTAAGTGCAGTCATCTTTCAGGACAATTAAAAGCTGACATGTTGCTAAAATTTATCTTTAGAAATAAACGTACGCCACAGGTGTGTGCTGGTATTGACAATTAAACTGTTTTAGACTGATTCTCAGCATTCATGTATTCACTCTCTGAAGAGTTCAGGAGCGTGCAGTCATCAAATGTAAGGTAGAAACCTCACCTGCAAAGGATGTCAGTCCATTATGTCAAGAAACAAAGAGTTTATTTATTTTATTAAAATAAAATTATCATCAAATAAAATTAAGAAACTATAAAATTCAATTTTGCTATGTACTTCCCTGAGGAGAAAAACACAGCACAGTAGCAATCAATGAGGTGAGACTTATCCCAGGATCATCATCAATGGCTGGAGGTGCTCCTCCTGATGTCTGCTGTTGTGTTTTTTTGAAGAAATCGTTTCTTGGTGTGCACCTTGAACAATTCAGGTAAGGGTGAGTGTCGTCTGTGATAGCTTAGTTCACAGGACTGTAGTAAAACAGGCAGTGGTGCAACTAGAATTTCATGTACACAGCCTTGGTGAGGCCACCGGTTGTCCTTCACTGACCCGTGTTGCAGTGGCTTTTTGGTTTTGTAGATCCACTCAGTACAACATCCACGAGGTGAAACTGTATCTGATGGAGTACGCAGCACAAGTTCTGCTCCAGACTTTGGTCTTGTCACGTCTGGGCTACTGCAGCTCTGTGTTGGCAGCAGTACTGTCATGTGTCACCAAGACAATGCAGGCGATTCACAATGCAGTGGCATACATGTCACTCCTCTCTTTAGGCTGCTACTCAACTGACTGTACCAGTACATATTAAGTTCAAATCCTCGATGCTTGCCTCACTCATGAGGCCCTGTGCGTCTTAATGACCACTCATGTCGGCAGATGAATGGCGAGACAAGGTGTCAAATCTCAATCCAGGTGTAGCTCCTAGCCGGTGGAATAAGCTGTCCACCTCCACTCGTACTTTGGTGTCCTTCGATGTGTTTAAGATGTACCTGAAGACTCTTGTTCTGTGAATTTCTGTTTAACTGATGCTAGCTCTTAGGGTTTTGTAACTTGCTTGTATTCTGCTCTTCACTTGTGATGATCAGTTTTGTCACCTTGTGCTGTCACATTTGTTCCCAGACAGTCCCCTTGCCTGATGTTTACTCAATTATGTTGATCTGTTTTGAAAGTTACTTTGGATGAAAGTGTCTGCTAAGCAAATTAATGGAATGCAAATGTAAATGATGGGTCCTGGAGGAAAAAAAATAAATCAGGCCTCCCTCAAGTGAAATTAAATTAAATCCAATTAAAAAATGACCACCATCAATGAGATATGTCAAGCATGTAAGTAATAATTAAGCTTTATGGAGTTGTGGGAATGAGAACCCCATTAACCTTTTCATTCCAATGTCAAGTAGACAAGTGTGTTAATGATAAAGCTTTGTGAAAAAACAACCGTGAAGGTGCAGCGGGCTCCCCAGCCCTGTGGGCCCTGGTGTTGCTATCCCACCCACAGTGCCCATGCTTGATGCCTCATAAAACAGCCTTCCTCAATTGGAAATTTGTTTAAAATAAACTCTTAAGCAACTCTCAAACATGAACACAATGTCCTCTTCATTCTCATTTAATTGGCTAATTGTTCAGTCATCTCCATTAAGTAGCAACATTTGAAAGGAACAAGTCCCATCTGAAGACACGACTATTTTATTAAGGTCGGCTTCTCTCTCTTGTGTATTGTTGACAGCACAATGGCTGCCATGATCAGAGTTGTGAAGGCAGGGTTGTAAAAATTTCCACCATCCATTTCTGCTTATTTATTTATTTATCGATCGATTGATTGATTCTCTGTGTTCTCTGTCCTGTGAGTCTCTATTCTTGTTTTTTTGTATGTATCGAAATTTCCCCATGGGATCAATAAAGTCCATCTAATCTTAGCAAAGTGGGGGCTCACAGCTTATGGTGGCTAACCTCGAAAATGTCTGCAGATCCTAATTAGCTAAGTGAGTCGAGGCTCATACATGAAAGTGTTCTGCCATGGATTAGTGTCACATCAGCTGTGTAGAAGATGGTGCCATTGTTAACACACTGGACTCTAAACCATGGGGTCTTTGATTCAATGAGTGGCCCTGAAGAACTCGGCCTGCCTCAACCAAATGTAAAATGACAACAGAGGAGAGATGGTGTACACTGTAAATGACAATACTGTGCGTGTGTGCACAGGTGGACCCTGCCCTACCTCAGGGGGGTTGGCTCCGGCCTTCATGCCCAGTGTTTTTGGAAGAGGCACTGGCCTCCTGTGACTCAGTGATAAAATGGGACAATAGACAAATGAATCAGTGAGTGTGCAGATGTGTAACATGAAATGGTCTGGTGTCATTAAAGAGCAGACATACTGTCATATACAGCATAGGTTGTTAGGATAGAGCTGGGTCAGAGTGCATCTGCAAAGGAAACAAAGGTTAAAGGTCATTACCATGCAAAAAAGGTAGGAAGGTAAAAGACAATATTTCGGCTGTGCACGCTTCATCAGTGTGTGTATTTAACCTTTTTTCTTTCAACATGGAAATGACCTTTTAACATTTTTATATATACAGTAATCTGCAAAAGTCCAAGGGAGCTGCAAAGCAGGAATGTTTCCAAAAATAATAGCATGAATAGTTTTTGAAAGATAGATAGATAGATAGATAGATAGATAGATAGATAGATAGATAGATAGATAGATAGAT
>JANRMT010062802.1:28191952-28211746 GCA_026402145.1 Polypterus bichir lapradei
TATCTATCTATCTATCTATCTATCTATCTATCTATCTATCTATCTATCTATATACGAGGGGGCACCCAAAAATAACCGGAATTGAAAAAAAAAATTGTTTTAATAATTTTTACTTACTGAAACTTTCGTCTTCTTCAAAGTACTCTCCATGTGAATGAATGCACTGGTGGAAATATTTTTGGAATTGCTGAAGAGGAACGTTGTCCAATGCCTGCAGCAATTTTTCTTTGACTTCCTCCATGGTACAAAAACACTTCCTTTGAGTTCTTTTTTCAAATGCGGAAAAATAAAAAGTCCTATTATTAGGATGCACGCTGAGAATCGCCTTTAAAAATGGAAAAGTATAAAAGCAGGCTTTATGGGAATGCGATTAAGAGAAGAAGTGCCGGGCACGAGGATATCTCAGAAAGGTGCATAAGGTATATATTTAAATGTATTCTAATAACTATTTTTGACTAGTAATTTGTCTACTAGATTTTAATCCAACAATAATGATAGTAATAATAGTTTGTCACACACATGCGCATTGGAGGCAGCTAAAGGGCTCAAATGAGGGTAATTCCACACCAGACCAAGGGGTGGCAGAGTGTGCTAATCCTTTCTCTCTTTCCAATGCAGACCAGTTTCGGGAAATTCCACCTGGTCCTGATGATGTCACTTCTGGTCCCAAAGACATCACTTTCCTATCCCGAGGACGCAACTTCCGGTCCTGACCCCGATGACATAATTTCCTCTGCCTTACTTTAAAACCACCATCTTTACCTCACCCAGTCAGGACTCTAGTCTGTACACTGCTGTACAATTTATTTACCCATTTTACAGCTGGGTTCAAGTACATGGGAGGCTGTCCCAAACCTTTTTGTGGTTCTCTTGTCATTCTTATGACAAGTTATAATAAAAAGAATAATAATCCTTAAATCGGGGTAGTGTAGGACACACAGACATGGCAAAATAAAATGCAGTGATCAAAAAAGCAACAGGACTGCAACTCCTGGCTGCTAAATGCTGATTTAATTCAAACTACAAATCACCTCCCAATGGGCTTACATTAACATGAGAATTAAAACTTTGCAAATATCATTCTCTGTTGCTCAACACCATCTATGACATTCACTCTTGGCCTGCTAAAAAAGTTCTCTCACTAGAAAAAAGTTCTCTCAGGTCGGGCACTGATTTGACAGTTAGAGTCCATTATTTGCATACATTAATAAGAATAATGTAAATGTTTGAAGATGATCATTATAGTTCAATTTTGTTGGAGTTTGTGATTACTTGTCAATATTTTTTAGTAGCCTAAATTAAATACATATGTTTATTGAGCTGCCTTGGTAAGATTATAATTAGATTGTCACTGTCATTGTAAACTACCTGTTAGGCTTGCAGTTTAAATACAGAGCTGCAGGACATACGTAGTTAGAATTTGAGTGGTAATTTGATTATGTGATATAATTGTGTGTTTTTTTTTATTTTAAGAAATGTTAAATGCAAGAAAACTAAATAATTAAAACCTGCTGAAACAGTTCAGTTCCTCTGTGTTTTCTGAAATGGCACACCTCAAGCATGTAGAGTCATAAAAAAGTCAGTATACCCCAAGGAAACTGTTGGCTTTTTCAACATATTTGAACAGGCAAACAGATAAAAGCACCTACAGATAAAGGTGATATACTTGAATAAAATTTGCCTTTACAATCATCTATTCAACAAAAATATCAATAGTTGCAATGGTCTACAGGGGAAAAAATACGTCCACTGTTCGACTCAGAAGCTGGTTTTTCCCCCTTTAGCACAAATGACTTTTTGTGGGTGTTTTCCATAACTGAGATCGACTCGGCGAAATTTTCACCACTCCTCCCTGCAGATTTCTTCAGTTGCAAGATATCTGTGGATTTTCTTGGATGAACTGCCTGCTTCAAATCCCCTAAAACATTTCAAATCAGGGCTTTGACTAGGCCAGTCCATAACACTCTATTTCTTCATTTGGAATTCCTAGTGTGCTTCAGACCACTTTGTGTTGAAAGGTTCATTTTCAGTTCAACTTCAACTTTTGGGCTGATGGCCTCACATTCTCCTCAAACTGATATGATGCAGATTTCATAGTTGACTTGGTGACTTTGCCCCGTCAGAACATTTGTACCGACATGCTTCACAGTTGGTTTGGGGATGTTCTCCTGAAGCACTGTACACCAAACCTGTCTGTAACTGTATCTCTGATTCATCTGTGCAGAGCACATTGTGCACCCTGATGGCCTGGTCTCTGCCTACATGTTACAATTGCTCACTAGTCATTCTCTAATGTTCGTTTTGGGTTTTCTTGGCACACATTGAATGTTTGTCAGATTTGTGAAATTTCTGACTGTTGATGCATGCACTTTGGCACCAACTTTTGTGAGGATTACCTGCAGACCTCAGGTTAAAATCTCTGAGGCTTCTTTAAATATCTTGGACTAAATTTACTTGTCCAGTCTTGGACAAATTAGCCGTCATTTGAAATCTACACTATTAGTAGATGATAACCATGGAATGTCTGATTTCTTTTTAAACCCCTTGGCAGACTCATAGACATCCACAACCTTCTTTCTGAGGGCTTTAGATAGCTCTTTTGACCTTGGCATGATGACACTACACACCTCAATAGCAAAGAGAACAGCAGACCTTCGATATCCGTGGTCCACCTGCATACTCCCTAAGAAGGCTCTAGTCATTGGCACCTAATCTGGAACACCTGATTCTAATTTGGTGGTTTTGAAGGGGTGATAAACGTGACAAATCTTCATTCTTGTTAATTTAGATTAATAGGGGGCTTTGCCCCCTGCTCGCTTCGCTTGCCAACCCCCGTGTTTGGTTTTCTGGATACACACTTCTAAGATTTTTTTTTCTTTGAATTGTTGCTATTTCATTAGTTTCACTTTTATTTCAGAACTTCGGTAAAAACAATATTTGTAATTATTCAAGTCCCAACATGCTGAATCTTTTAAATGAGGTCCGTGAGACATGTGTTTAATGACTTTGTACCATAATTCAGGATAGGTTTCTCTGTTTGGAATTTCAACACAAAAAAAACAATCGACATCATCAGCAGTTAATAATTATTTTTGCATAGTAACCAATAAATGCATGTGCGGTAAACCCCATTTTTGAAATTCTCTGACTTAAACTTCAAAGCCTTACAATATTTACTTACTTCTGTACTTCTGACATATCACCTATTTCCATATATTCAATCTCTATTCACCATTTTGTTATTTCTCCAATAATTGTTTGTGCTAATGTGATGTTTACTGTCTTTGTTTTGACACTGTTGTTTTTTTCTGCTTTCATAGTCTGTATCTTGCTCTGCATGTGTTTCGCGCCTACGTTTTTTTTGAGCATTTTGAATTCCACTGTTTTCATTATCATTATCATTCATTATGCATGTGTTTGGCCACCTTGTTTTTTAACGTCTTTATGATGTTTATTTTGTTTTCTACTCTTTGTCTTCTATTTCTGACCTCGTTTTGTCCTGCTTTTTTTCAATGACACCTGGGGCCTCATGCATAACGCCGTGCGTAGAATTCGCACTATAGCATGATGTAAGCACAAAAGCCGAAATGTGTTTATGCACAGAAAAATCCAGATGCAGGAATCTGTGCGTACTCCAACTTGCGAGTTCTTCAGCTCCATAACTCATGGTCAGCATGAAAAGTAACGCTCGTGCACTCGCCTGCTTTCCTGCCCCAGTTCATCCCAGAATTACGCCTCTTTGAATATGCAAATTAATATAAATAGCCCTTAAGCTCAGCATTCTGTGAAAAGACAATGGGAAGACAAATATAAGAATTTCAGCGAATACCAAGTGGAGGCAAAGAAAAACGTACTATTTGTTGGTTTAAACATTGGTATAAACAACAAAAGGAAGTTGATCGAGTGACATAGCGTGTCGGAGAAACTCGAAAGCTCAAGTTCACAAAGTCACACAATGCCAAAATAAAATAGAAGTCACATATCAAAGTCGCCATGAAAAGGCGAGTTGTAGCCCACCATCTGAGCTTATTAGGGTACAGACAAAAAAAAAAAAATAGGCACACAGTGGGAAAAAAGCATGAAATGTCAAATTTAATCTCGAAATTTCCACTTTAATCCTGTACTTTATTTTGTCATTAAAGAAGAACATCATAAATTTCATCTTAAAATCATTTAATTTACTAGTTTCTCAAATCCCATCGTAACTAAAGTAGCATGTTAAATGCTTTGTTTTGTATTTGATCTTCAATGTGCTGTATGTTTGTGAATCACTACGTGCTTCAGTTCTTTCTCTTTCTCCGACAGGACACAGAATCCATTACATTCGTGATATTACAGCTCTCTGAATAACTAAAATACTGAGATGTATATGTGATATCATTTTCATGATGATTGGAATGAAAGGATGTTATTAAACATGGGAACACGATGGTGCAGTGATTGTTCATGTCTCACAAAAGATGCTGCTGCGCCATGTGCGACCTTCAATGAAATAATTTATTGTATTATAGTACTGTCTCTTTCAAACGTACTAACCTCCAATTCCTGTCCTTACTTTTCTTTCCCCAAATACCCAATCACCACACAATCAGCTCTGTAATAGATGTTAAGCCATCTGTAAGCTTACAATGACGATTCTTCAAAACTTATAAGGAATATTGAAATATCTTCATAGTACGTGTTTAATTATTCTATCTGTCTGTCCTTCCAGTGTCGCGCCAGCCTCAGCAAATATACAGTGCAAGGCAGGAACAATATGTGAACTTGCTAGTGCTGCGGCACCGTGTCCTCACATGTTTAATTATTAACAATACAGATTATTTAAATGAAGTTAAAGTTTTATCTTTATAATATAATCAACATATTTTGCTGCATTTCATCTTAAAAATGATATCGTCATCATATGTAAATACGAGCTTTATAAAGAGGCGCAGGTTGTGCAATATTATAACTGTAGTGCACGTTTACAGTGGGGTGATTGTACTTATAAGTACAAACAGTTCTACAAGGAGCACTTGATTGAGTGCGTTTATAGTTCTTGGGATGAAACTGTTTCTGAACCACGAGAATCGTACAGGAAAGGCTTTGAAAAGTTTTGCCATGGCCGAGGCAAGCGCTTGTGCTTGATGCTGTATACCGATAATTCTCTTTCCAATCAGCTGCTGCTGTGATTCCCCACTCAGATACAGTGATATAAATACTCTGAGTGGTGCAGTGAGAGTAATATGGAAAAAGATGATCCGCTGTGGGAACCCTTAACGGGAGCAACTGAAAGAAGAAGAAGAAGGTGCAGTGACAGTAACAACGCTAAAGCAGTTATGGTATTTGGAATACTATGGCTATTCCCTGGACCATTATATTGTTACAAGTTAATTACAATCAGATGCATTACACTAATAAATAATATGCGGTTACTTTCAGTGTATTTATAAAGCCGCGTCAGGAATGTGGATCTAAGAAATAAAGGGTAACCACACAGGAACAGTAGCACTGCTTTGACGCTGGGTGCCGCCAGTCTGCAAAACCGAGCGCAGAACTTGCGTACGACAGGATATGAGGTACCGTGGAAACGTGCGTGGCTTTATGCCAAGTGTAGGTTTTATACATCGCGATTTAAACGTGGAAATGTTCTTACGCAACATTTCTGTGCATACGCACCGTTTATACATGAGGCCCCTGGTCCGTGGTGATTATTTTCCTTTTTTTGAGTAATAATTTCCATTTGTTTGTGCTATTGTGATCTTTACTTTCTTTTTTTTGATACTTTCTCATTTTCCTGCTTTCATATGCTTTACCTTTCTCTGCATTTGTACCGCGCCGTTTTTTTTTTGAGCCCTTCGAATTCCACTGCTTTCATAATCTCTAACCTGCTCTGCATGTGTATAGTGCCAACGTTTTTGAACGTCTTTATGATGTTCTACTTTGTCTTTTAATTCTGAGCCCTTTTTTTCAGTTTTACTTGCTCCTGGCTGATTACCTTATTTTCTAAATTTGCACCTAGATTATTCTTTTTCTTTTTTTGCATTTTTTTCTCTCCTACGCTTTTAAGTCTCTTTTCTCCGCGGTGCTCTTTCTTCTTCAATTAGTCGTCGACATTTCATCTATAACGTATTGTCCTTATACACTTTATATGCGCTGAGAGCCCGGGATCTGTGTGTGCTCAAAGCCTTTACATGACTGAGTGTTTTGCTGCCCGTGGTCTTATTTGATATTGGTTGTAAGAAGGGCGTGTCTTCCAAGAATCTCATGTTCTACATCCCGCGAGATGGTCCAGGGTCAATCTCTTGGCACAAAGTCTCATGTTTAAAGTCTTTCATCTCGCAGGTCTTTTAAGTGTCTTCTGTGATCTTCACGTGAAGATCACGTCTTGTCTCCCTAGTCTTTCTCTCCCAGGATTTTTTTTATAATAGAGGGATGAGAATGCATACATCATGTCAATTATTTCTGCAATTTGTTCATCAAGTATGTCACCTTTATCTGTAGGCACTGTTTACATGATGAAAAATGTTTATCTGTTCAACTTTGTCAAACAAGTCAAAGGTTTCAATGGAGTGTACTTATTTCTTTAACAATTTTCAAAACTGCCCTGTAAAGAGATGTTGCTATAAGTAATCAAATGCCCCGTTGACATTCTGAAATTATAAATTATAAATTCATTCATATCCAAACCCTCCATATTTTGCGCTGCTCTGTCCTGGTTCCTCTCTCATCTCTCCAGTTTTCTATATACAGGTCTGGCAGCAACGATTCCACTCAAAGCAAAGGGTGTGGTTGTGTACCATTTACAGCTTCACCTAGGGCAGCATATTTGCCAGAGCTGGCCTTGAAACCATAGAAGAAAAACCAACAATGCCACCCAGATGAAGAGCATAAACGGTTGTGAAATCAGAAGTAACACAACTAAAGACAATTTGGAAGATGGTCACAGTGGGGGCACTCCAAAAACAAATCAAGTCCAACTCAAGATGTAGGGCTTTAAATCCAAGAATGTACTAAACAGGGTCTTTTCATTTTAATTTTATTATGATTTTTTTCTTATATACATTAATCAAGTATTGTCATTTATGGAATCCGGAAGCTCCTGTAGCTTGAAATAAAACCAATGACAGATTACAGTTATGGGCTTAAAGGTTTATGGTATCCATTTATAATGGAGAAGGAATCAAATATTTGTATCAAAAGGAATTTGTTGAAATTATCTTAATTTTACTTTAATACTGTCACATTTAAGTACATGAAGAAAATGCATTCTTTAATATTTGTCTTCATTCTTGACATGTTACAAAACAGTGATACTGATGATATCAAACCAAATTTAAACCCTTAATATATTAATGGTATAAACCCAAGTATTGTCCTTATATATGCTGGAAGGTACCTCAAAAAGACGTCGACACGTACATCTCTAATCCTGTCGTCACAATGGAAGTTCATCTCAGCTCAGTATGTTAGGCTGACAAAGACAGTCACTTGGTGACATCAAGCGAACTGTTATCCACCATGCAAAGTGAAAGTGACAGGCCTGTCCATCCCAATTATTGTTATACCAAATAAAAAAATCTGTTCAGAGTTTCATAATGAGTTTTGTTTCTTTTTTTAATTTTCCTAATGTACGTCTACATCTTTTTGAGACAAATAAATAGATATATATAATCTAAGATGATAGTCAGGAGGTACTTGTTAATACATATTTGCAAAGAACAAAAGCAAATACATTTTTTGAGACCTACAAAAACATCCATTCAGACCATTTCCAGACTTTTAAATATAAATACTGTCTATATATTTATATATATATATATATTGTAATGGGTGGCCCAGCAGATAAAACTGGCACAGGAAGGGGTTGGGCTCTACATTGGCCAAATGTAAAGGAAACCTACTTACATTGTTGGACTGACAGTCTCTTTGCATGATGGCGAGGATATATGACGGCCACCATCTCAAACTGGAAGATATAGCATCTATATACATGTTAATGTGGCTGTATGGGTCCATCAGGGCAGTAATACACTCGTGACTTAAGAGCCCCTTCACATGACAGTTTAAATATATGGGCCATCAGAGGTCAGGCTCACATGGGTGAATTGAGAGCTTGTTTGAATTATGTCGTGAGTATTTTGTTCTTTATTTTGCCAAATAAAATTTTTTGCATTATGAATTTGTTAGTTTTCACATACCCCTGGGGATCAGAGCGCAGGGCCAGCCATTGTACAGTGCCCCCGGACCAATTGCAGGCTAAGGGTATTGCTCAAGGTTCCCAGCAGAGTAGGTTCACTTTTGACAGTAACGGGGATTCGATCCGGCAACCTTGCAGATACCAGCGCAGATCCTTAGCCCCAGAGCCACCACTGCGCCCTAAATGGTGGCCTCTGGAGTACAATCTCAAACTATCTTCACTGCTTACATGGGTAAAGATAGTGCAGCCATATGGGGGCAACTAGGGCAGCAATAAGGTATACTGATAAATTAAGAGCTCATTAACTCTGCCGTGAAAATGGAAGGGCCTCACTATGAGGAAATGAGAACTTACTTACAAAATGGAAAGGATATATGGAGGCCACCAAGGAGCAGTATCATACTTGTGCATTATGTGCCCCTTTAGTGTGTTCCAGCCAGAGCTCTGGTTTCTCTCTATTTTCTGTGTTATGGCCAATTCCGTCACATTTAGTTTTACACCAGGAAGTGGATAAAAGAATTATTACTGGTGGTCCTCAGTACTTTTTAAGCCCTGGATGGGATTATTGTTACATCAAGACATGTGGTAAGGCTCCCACTTCCCCGGTCTTGCGTTAGGAGTACCAATATTTCATGTATGCCTGCCGGTGTGGACCATCATCTTGGACCATATTAGAAATGCTTATTTATAGCAACAATAGGTCTGATCACACCTCCAAATGAAACCGGGAACAATGTGTTTCATTATAAATTGTGTATATCAGCATGCCTTCTGATGTCTCAAGGAATACCCCCCTTCCCAAACCACCCACCCCCTTACTCAGCATGCACAACATGGTGCATTGGCAGGCATAGGTGGCCTTAGTGGTGTGCGGGACCTAAGTGTGACCAACCCCACGTGGGGCCGGTTACGTCAAACGCTGTTACCGGTATGTGTGGACTGTATAAACTTGTGCGCGAATTTAATAAAAATAATGTTAACATACATCGGATTTTCTCATTACAGTATTCAGCTACATTTTTGCAAGATAACACATGGACTTTATTAAAATATAACTGGAGAATATAAGACAAATCCGCTCGGACAGGACACACAGACCTCAAAAGCGGGGCCTCCTTAGGCACAGGGCCTGGAGCGGTCGCTCCACTTGCTACCACTAAACGCCGCTCTTGCTGACAGGTCTATTTTTCCACTTCAGGCATTAGGTAAAGTAATTATTGCCAGAGGATCTCTGTAACTTTAGTCCTGCCCGTATCGCTCAAATGGCAGTTTTACTGACATGGCTTTCCACAACGGATTAGTTTATAATCTTGGTTTGTTTTTTTACTGACATATTATAGAAGATAAATGGTTCTGTAATCTTTACTGAGATATGAATGTGCAGTTCGTAAAAAGTTACTGATATGAATGATACAATTAATAATAGTAATAATAACTTCATCTCACCTTCTAGTGTAAAACTGATCTGTCCAAAAGAGCTTTATTTTTGTTTTTGTTAATTTTGGATTATGACTTTTTCATGCTGTCATGTTATTTCAGTTAGTTTTGTTACTTCTGTACTGTTACTTTAAATGTGCTGCCACATGTGAGGGTGGAGCACCAGAAGGCGCTCCTGTGTTTGCCTTTGCATTGTCTACTGGGACATGTTCACCTCCATATTGCCCTTTTTTTGAGCATTTGATCTTCCGAAAGTATTTTCATTTATAAAGATTCTCCACTTGGATTGTTTCGCGGTTCCTCTCTCCCTTGTGAAACATTTTTTTAAAGTTTGGGACATTCTTCGTATTGTTGAAATTTAAAAGCAAGTGCTGTGTAAGCCACGGCCTGCAGGTAGAACTCTCTGGGTGAGCCTGTTCTGGGCAGGTCACTGAAGGTCCTGGCTTGTTTCATGGTTATTTTGGAGGCCCTAACCCCCTTTATGACATTTTTTTTACTCCATTATATGCCACCCTTTACATGATTGTGTGGAAAAATGAAGGCAATCAAGGGACAAATCCGGAGCTCCTTAATTTATAGTGCGATTATACGTGGGTCACCAGCAGGGTAGGCTGGTGACTTCAGGAGCCTTATGTGCACATGTGTGGACTACCGGGGAGAAGTGGTGGATTGAGAGCCGCTCTGCATGCCAGAATGGGTTGACTGAGGATTACTAGTGGGTGGTTATTCATTGGCAATGCATCTATATGACAGTGTGGGCAGAAGGGCTACTGAGGGTATTCTAATACTAGGGAATGAGCTATGCATCTACCTTCCAATGTGGGTATTGTGGATGTGACACTAGAAAATGAAGTGCCCCTCTACATGACTGTGGATAAATGAGGTGCACCAGGAGACAGTCCCATTTGGTGAATACAGAGGTCCTCTACATGACAGTGTGGATAGATGTAGACCAAAGAGAAGATAATTGATTTGAGAGAGTCACACATGAGAAAAGTGGGACTGAGAAATTTCAGCAGCTGCAAAGAATGCCCTGGAAGTAGTTAGTGCATGGGCACCAAGACAAGAAAGCAAAATTTAGATAGCCCTGGCCTGTTGGATGGCACAAGGGGATCTTCACTTGGGAAAATGTAGATGGCCAAAAAAGAAAGAAGCCGCAGGCCCTTAAAACATAAAGCCTTGGGGTAGGTGAGAAAAAGCTACTCCCAGTTAAGCTGCACATACAGTACACAGTGTAATTTTTCCAAGCAACTACACACTCTGTACGATAGTCGCCTGTCATATACAGTATGTGCTCAAAGTGTACAAATACGTTTCATTTCTATTCCTATTTCTCATTGGGAGATCAGACTACATGTGTACATGGCCCTGACGGACAGCCGTAACCATTGAAAGTTTGAAATAAGGCTTTAGCTATTTATAAAACAATATGGCCTGCTGCAGGCTTCTCATGATGTCAACAATGAAAAGTGCTGCACCACTGACTCTTGAAGTACTGTGCTCTGAAACTACAAAGAAAAGGAAAAGACATAACTGAACACGTTGAATGTTTAGAAGGTGTGGAAAATGTCATTTGTGTCTACTTTACAGAGACAACTGGAGATACATTGTCCATGTACTTTACCATTGTGTGTGTGTGTTTTAGGTCCTTCTTTAAATGTTTCCTAAGATACATTTTTAATATGCCATTTATCTGTATGTGTGTTGCTATATGATAGCCAGCTTTTTGAAATCATAAACAAGAAAATGAGCTTGACAAAGGCAATACCCAATGTGCAGCGTTCTAGGGTCAGTACACAATGAATTTCGGCAAATTTGATGGCTTCCTCAGAAAATCGGCTCATGAGACGGTTCACACTACACGGCACCCGACACAAGACCGGATCTCTTCCAATCGTATGACAGCACGATCAAATGATGCAATCGGACATCGCACCCCCTCTCATACTGCATGTGAAAAGATGGCTGGTGAAGAAGAAATTCGAGCCGACTCAGTAAATCAGTCGACGACTGCAAATCAGCCATAAGATCACACGGGGTATCGCTAGCATTAGTTGATCACTGAGTGCGTTTATATGCACAGACAAATCAGTGACCCAGTTAAGGCGGAAACATGCTTTCTTCAAACCCCATTTATATACGTGAGTCCATTTATTTAGTCCTCCTTTGGCAAAACGCTCTGTCAAAAAAATCGTTAAACATCATCAATGGCCACCATGAATCTGAAAACAAGCACGGAGTCTGTGTCTTCCGAGATTGTGCTGCTGTGTTTAGCATTGTACACATGGGAAAGGCGCTATAAAAATAAAATGTATTATTATTACTATTATAATACGGCATCAACATAAATTTAGTGATTTCTGAAATACTGAAACAGGTGATTTCAACCAGGAGAAGGAATATTGAGAACAACCGAGCATTTGAATTATCTATTTGCATGTTTCCACCATTTTCTACACGTGGCTGCTTTATCCACTTGAGAAGCAAAGACATGTGTAGGCTAACAGAATAAAATGGATATGCGCAGGCTACAAAATCCTTAAATGTAACCCAGTTAAGTGTTTGCATGGCTACATAACCGCGTTACCCACAGAGAAATCTGTGTTCATTAACGCAGTTTTTCAAAGACCAATATTCCAGTTTCTTTAACCAGAACAAGGGCATACATGGCATTTTTTAAACTGGGATTCGGTAAATAGCCGGGTTATTAAGGTGCATGTAAGCACGCTGATTAAGTCTAGAGTCAGGGGACATAAGGGGGGCAAAGACTTTGCTAGAAGGAAAGTAGAAATACTGTACATGGGCAGATGGCAGAGTTTAAAGGTGGGCAATCCAGCAGACCAAAAGAGCCAGAATTTGTCCTTGGTTAGTGTTCACGCTATGGTCATCCTTTCATTTTGACAGATTTTTGGGCAAATAAACTTAATATTCATTTGAACATGTAGGGTTTTTGGTAAGCCTTGTAGATAGAGAGGATGCTCTGGAAGAACTATCTGCAGGGGCACACAAGGGTCCTCCATCACAATATATACATACAAGCTTTCAGTTTTTATAAAGATTGACATATATTGTAGTAGCTTTGCATTACATTTACGTTGTTTTTTTTTTTTTTTGTTTTTTTTTCATGAATTACCAAATGCATTTGTTTCTTGCTAGAAAGAAATAAAAATAGAAAAGAAGAGTAATGTTGCTAGTGGATTTTTACCCATTAGCCCTGAGTTGCGAGCACTGGTTAGTTCAATAATGTCTATCATTTTGTGTCAGTAGCAAACCAATACCAAGTCGGCAATATACCCCTTTAAATCGGCTACTGCTATGGAAAGTGTACTCTAGTAGCAACAATATTCATATAATTATATTTTCAAAATCTATATTCTCTGAAAAAATTTCATCATATTACCAAAAAGAAATAGAGCACGCATCACCAAAAATACCACCATTTATAACTTCTTTATACATATCATATTAGTAGCCTGCTTGCTGCATATGTCAGAGTGGCATTCAAGACTGAGAAAGAACCAAAGAGGACAATAAAACCAACCAGAACTTTAAAAAAAGGAAATTAAAATAATAACAATTAGAATAAACAACACACCCTTCCCCAACAACAAGACATCCCCGTTTTTTGGAGGGCCTTTTTTTTAGAACGGGACACTGAACTGCAGCAACAGAGAGGGCAGTAACATATCTCTGTACATTGGCTTCCACAAATAAAAAAAAACTGTTTCTGCAATATTCAAACCGAAAATTGGGTTGCCAGAGCACATGTTGTGCAAAAGTCTGTCTTGCTGAAAAAAAGAAAAAGAAAAGGAAAAGAAAAAAACAGAATTGACCGAATCTGGATGTTGGCCCTTGGTGATGGCTTTGCATCAAAACGTGAGCAGCAGCTGCATGCAGAGTGTCATCAGCAGGCCCGCCGAAGCTCGCCCGCCGGGGGCGCCGTTCTTCCCATCTTGAACTGCTACCGGATCTGTCGGGGGGGCGAGCACAAATTGTCAGAGTCAGGAGTGGCAGGCATGAAGGGAGGTGCTAAACACAATGGTGCATGTTATTCATAGTCATAATTCAGCCATGTCACAGATTTTTGACAGCATTGCATTTTTAACAACTAAACTAAATGACAAACGATGTTGTAATAACACCCATGTGATAGAATTTTTGGATGCGGCATCTGACAGCCAAAAATCATCGTGTTGTTACAACACTACAGAGAAAACAGACACACACAAAACAAGCCACAGACACAAATGTTACAAATGCCAGGGCAAACCACTAAACCAATGAAACATTAGTTGCACTTGCTGTTTCAGCTGAGAAGAAAGAATAAAATGAATTTATTTGCGTAACCTGGAAGACATGCACTGGGAGGAAGTTAACTGGTAGGCAGTGTGTCCCCTTAGTGGTGAAGGTATTGGACCGCACAACACAAACATGCAACAGAGTGCAATTGCAGATCACAATACCTATGAGGTCAGCCGTGTAATGCCCCAACATCACGTCAACGTCACTCACATAACACCCACTGCATTAGACTATGGTTAACATTAGAGCCCCGTTACACTATGGTTAAGATTAGGACTGTGGGAAAGTTATCTGACTCAAAAGGCGTTTCGTGAGTGACGTTGTCGGCATTACCTGACCTACGTCATAGGTATTGCAGGCTGCAGTTAGACCCTTCTCCAAAGTTGACACCTTTACCTCACGGTTTCCCCTGGAGTGAGTCATTTAAACGGAGTGAAGATCACAATAAAAATAAACATACGTTTAAGTCCATGGGGATGGATTTCACATCAAAAGACATTATAAGAAGTACGGAGGTTTATTGGTTCATCATAGAAGGACGCTACATAAAATGGAGCATTGTCGAGGACACTCAAGGACAAGCCACTCTTGTGTTATCTTTGCTTCATCTTTAGAGTCATTGTCCTGTTGAATAGTGAACTGCAATAGGAAGGTGGTCCATAAAGTAAAGTTTGTGAGATAAATGATTGTTCTTCACTGGACACTGTGCTTGATATTATACAAGCATTATATAATGGATGGTGTTCACTACAGAAAACTGCTGCATACACTCCATTAATAGTGGAGATGAGTCAGAGTACAGGAAAGTCAAGGAGGTGTTTGTCTTGTGGTGCAGGGAAAACAACCTGAAACTCAACACCAGCAAGACAAAGGAGCTGGTGGTGGGCCTATGATGTGCGAAGGAGCCCCTAAGGCCAGTCACCACTCAAGGGGAAGACAAAAAAGTGGTGTAGAGCTACAAGGACCTGGGTGTGTGTGTGTGTTGGGGGGGGTCACATAAACAAGCAACTGGACTGGTCTGACAACACAGTAACACAGCACAGGAAGAACCAGCACAGACAGGACTTCCTAAGGAGACTCAGGTCTTTGAAGTGTGCAGCAAGTGGCTAGAAATGTTCAATCAGTCCATAGTAGCCACTGCGGCCTCCTGGAAGAACAAACTTATCAGGACAGTCTGCTCCATCACAGGGTGAACCCTGGGCACACTTGACACACCTGTTGTGGAAAAGTGGATGGTGGCAAAATTGGATGCCTTCATGAAAAATCTCTTCCATTGTCTCCAATAGGTGCTCACTTGGAGCCACAGGCTAATTCCACCACCTCTAGAGGTCATTCCTGCCCTCTGCTATCAGGCAATTGAATGTTTCCACCAAATAAACTTGTTAAGTTTCTTTCTTTCTTTCTTTCTTTCTTTCTTTCTTTCTTTCTTTCTTTCTTTCTTTCTTTCTTTCTTTCTCAATTGATCGATTGATTGATTGGCTGTATTATTTGTCCTGTGAGTCCATGTTCTTGTTTTTTACGTTTCTGCTGCTGTATGCATTTCAGTTTCCCCATGGGATTAATAAAGTTGTATCTAATCTAATTTGATCTAATAAAACATCTACCCTAAAATGTGTTATATAAAAATATTGCATTAAAGTTGGTAAGATAAATGGATTGATTGGTTGGTGTTGCTCAATTTATACAATAAAGGTGCACAATAAAAAATATTGCATTGTGTTCTGTATACAAAGGCACTATAAAATGTAAAGGTTATTTACATAGGTACCCTAAAACAGATGGTGGATCGATGTTGCTCTTTTTATACGGGGCCACATTTTGCTGTGGTGCTCCATCTTCCTTCTTTGTGGCTGAATATTACTACTCAGTGCACACATAAAATATGTTGCTTGTTGCTCAGCAAGGAAAGGGGCTACATAAAATGCAGGATCTTCCGTAAACCGTCTTCACTTTACAAAGGCACTATATAAAATGAGGTTCTTTGTTGGATGCTGCTCATAAAGTAGCGATACTTTTATAGGGACTGCTCCCTAAAGACAAGCACTATATAAAATGGAGGCTCTTCAGTGGATTTTGCTCTCTATGTAAAGATGATATGAGTTAAATTAAAATATTACATTCTGTTCTGTATACAAAAGCACTATACAATGTAAAGGTTGTTTGTTGGCTGCTGCTCTTTATATGAAGGGACCCTAACACGGAAGGTGTTTTCAGATAAATGTTTGTTGATTTCTAGTCGTTGCTTAATAAACCCTTAAACAAGTCAACAAACTTGTCTGTGGCTTAACATTAGTTCATGCCCCGATTGTAGCTTTTATATAAATAACTCATCATTTCTATAATATGTCAAAATGAACTTCAGCTGTAATAATATTCTCAAAGCCATTACAACAAAATGATGGCATCCCAGACAGTAACCTCTTTAAGTGGCCTTTAATGAACATTAAAGAGGCTTAATGACCCCAATCTAATCCCTACAGCATGTGAAAACAGATTTGAAAAATAATAGCAAATGATGAAATCTTTCCCTTTAAATGGTAATAACAGGAGATATGTTATTTATTATTTGCATATTCATTCACACAGTATCTGTTTTCGGACAGCATGGTGCCAGTAGCTTTAGCACCGTTATCCCTGTCGTCCATAAAGCACCTGGAAACTCTGTTCAGCTTCAAGTGTGTTTGCTTTGTATGTGGAATTCACACGTTGTCTGCATATTTAGAAGCAAACAACATTCCTGGAAAAATGTGATGTGGACATAAAACCGAACAAACTTCACAGAGCAGAAGTCCTCTAAATTAGGTGCCCACTGCACCTGCTGTGCCAGCATAAACTTTCCTTTTTGGTATGAAGGTTTATTTGTTAAATGCCACATTAGTTGTCTGTTACATATAATTTTACATTATATTAACATTAGTAAAACATTTTAGTTTAATTAAATTTATCATCACTGTGCCTTAGAGATGTCACGCATCTGTGCCTGTGGATCACCTTCTTTGCTCTGTTGAGTATGTAGTACCACACTGGAGCTATAGAGGGCACTGTCGCTAACATTGTCTTCCTTTTCACATGCAGTTCCAAGAGGCAGCCCAAGGAAGACACATAGCATTGGCCTTCAGCCCCAAACAGGATCCGCCCATTCTGGTCGAGTCACAATAAAAATGGGCAGCCTCCGGACTTCCAGCAAAGCAGATGGTGCTGCCAATGATGGAACCCTTTTTACTTTCTTTTGTTTAACTGTCTGACTGGATAAATTTAGCCTTGTTTGTGCTTAAGGATAGAGAGAGACATTCTTTTCATTTGTTTATTTGGCAAGACACTCACAATGAAACTAGGCAGCCTGGCTACACTAGTAAGACTGCATCTGGAGTCCTGTGTGCAGTTCTGGTCCCCACGCTACAAAAAAGACAAAGCAACGCTTGAAGCTGCAGAGAGGAGAGCAACCAGTTGCATCCCGGGACTTAAGGACACGTCCTGCTGTGACAGACTCAGGGAGTTAAACCTGTTTAGTCTCACTGCGTGTGACCTAATGCAGGTATTTAAAATGCTCAAAGGCATTGATAAAGTAGATCCAGCAACATTCTTTCAACTTAACGGTGAAACACATACTCGAGGACACCAGTGGAAATTAAGAGGAAGTGCATTTAAGACTGATGTAGGGTTGCCAGACGTCCCTTATATACGGGACATGTCCCATCCATCCATCCATTATCCAACCCACTATATCCCAACTACAGGGTCACAGGGGACATGTCCCATATTTGATAATTTTGTCCGCTGTCCCATACTAACCTTTTAGGGACACCCAAATGTCCCGTATTTAGTTCATTTTGAAATTTTGCAATAAACATATATATTTTTACTACTTTATTACGGTACTTAGTTGTAACTTTATAAGTATACTTTCTTTTCTCAGATTCTCTTGATGAAAATAACCCAAATGTAACGAGGAAACGGGTGTTTGCTGCCTGTTTGCAGCTTGTTCAGTTGCTATGGTTGGCTGAGGACAGCGACACTCTCACCGTTTTGTTCTCCAGCCGCGCTGCTGTGCAGTTCTGTATCTGCATTGCAACATACAGCGTCAACAAAGTGTGGTGTTGCTACTTGCCGTGTGCCCACTTTTTTTTCTAACTGCCTGTATTAAATAATAATATTTCTCTGTTGTCTGTATTAAATAAACATTTTTAAATGATTTCACATTTTTTTTTAGGTTGTATTAAATAATTTCAAATGATTTTAGTTTTGTTTTCCTCTTAACCAATTAAAATCCTTGCTTTATGTTTTTAACTTATGTCTCTTCTTTTATGTAATATACTGGTCTGGGTGTGTAGGGGGCATGTATAAATTTATATATATAGTAATATAGAGAGAGATTTTAAGAGTGTCCTGTATTTCTAATTTTCTAATCTGGACTGATGCCACAAAGCACCTCTTCACGCAAAGAGTTGGGGGACTCTGGAACAAACTACTGAAATATGGAGTTGAAGTAGAAACCTCGACAACCTTTAAGAAGAATCTGGATGACATATTGGGACAGCTTAGCTATTAGCTAAACAAATGAGCCTGATGGACTGAATGGACTCCTCTTGTTTGTCAAACTTCTTAAGTTCTTATGTCTGTTAAGGTTTCCTCTGGGCACTGCACATTTTCTTCCACGTCCATACAGAGGTGTGTTAAGTTATATGGCCACCTCTGATGTGCCAGTGTGTGGTAAAGTGGGCCTTGTGATGGATTGGCACCCTAACATTTTGTTCCTGCCTTGCCATCTGTGCTGTCAGGAAAGACTGAATTAAGCAGACTCAGGAAATGGATGGATGAACTAAATATATTGCGTTTCATGCTTTGTCATTGC
Source organism: Polypterus bichir lapradei (assembly GCA_026402145.1). Lineage (NCBI taxonomy): Eukaryota > Metazoa > Chordata > Cladistia > Polypteriformes > Polypteridae > Polypterus > Polypterus bichir. Next base: position 28,210,723 of record JANRMT010062802.1, read on the forward strand.
CATCTTTCACATCAAAACTACTTTTGTGATGTAGATGACATGGCAGACTCATAAAGCACATTGAAATGTATTAAGGAAATCTCACAGACTGAAGATACAGAAAAGGAGAGTGTTCTGTCATGAACAACCAGCTTCATTCAAGGAAGCTAATTTCTGGATGAGACGAGTGTCACTTTCTTTCTTTTTACATTCCTTTTAACTCATTTTTATAATAATTGCGACATGCTGCCAAGATCACAAAATGAAATTACAAGTTGATTTTTTTTTTTTGTGCATTTGCCAGCCTCTCCGTATTGCAGACTTGGAAAGCATTGTTGCCTTTAAAAAAATTATACGAAACATATTTTTAATTAAAGAATTATTAGACTGTATGGAAGCTGGGGTACAAGATTTGTTCTGTAATTGCATCTGAGAAAGACACAGTGACAATTTAATCACTACATGCTTTTGATCTTTTAAAAGAATTTTGTAAAATTCTGGAAGAGAAATATAAAAACCTGATGCTTGCAGAGGACAATCACCCATGCGTGTGTTTCTGCCAGATAAGAGTGTCATTTTTGTGCTCCATGGCCTAGGAGTCAAATGCAGATTCGCAGCCCCGTCACATCACAGCTGTTTTGCTGCATTTCCCAGATAAATGTGCTCAGCTATTTATTTATTTGTTGTTATTTTCTCCTTTTTTTATTTTTTGTGAGTATTGTGATTTTTCTTTCAACCGAGACTGGGCTGCTCTATCACACAAACATTAAGATGGTAGAGCCACCTGCTGATTACAGTCATGCCATGCCATCATGGGGGCCTAAGCTCATGGTGTGTGACCAGACTTGTGACAGAAGCTAAAGCATTTCTAAGCACTCTATCCACCCATCCATTTACTGCACCAGCTTATTCCAAATCACTAAACTTTGACACTTTCCATCCCCTCCTCTCTATCCACCCATTTTCTAAATCAGCTTATTAAAACTTAGGGTTGTGTAAAGTCTGTCTATTGCTAGAAGCTAGAAGTGTCAACAATGAGTAGAGA
>JANRMT010062802.1:28212146-28238774 GCA_026402145.1 Polypterus bichir lapradei
TCTATCTATCTATCTATCTATCTATCTATCTATCTATCTATCTATCTATCTATCTAACTTCAACCATTTTATGATTTTTCTGGTCTCTGGTTTCACAGCCTACCATAGCAGATTCAGGTTCAAGGTACTGCAGGATCAACCTTGAATGAGACTCCACTCTTATACAGACCTACAAGACCTTATAATGAGATACCAACCTTCATATGCGTCTTTTTGGGATTTTGGAAGAAGCCCAAGTGTACAGAAGAAAACAGACACCTCAATGGGGAGAACATGGACTTTCTGCACAGAAAGTGACTGACTCTAGAAACAAAGCCATGTGTGTGAAACTGTAGGCCAGAGGTGATAAATTACATTTTACAAGTGATAAAGAATAATTTTCTTGGTCTGGTAAGTAAATTTAAAAAGGGGACAAACTGCATTATTAATACTTCCACTACTATTACTGCTATTGCCAATAATAGTAACAACAACAATGATCATCATCATCATCATCATAATAATAACCTTATAGGTTCATCATTGTCTTTTGTACAGAGTACAGTGAAATTCATCCTTGTATGTGCTAATGAATATTCAGCACATCGCCACTCTCCAATGCCATGATCAGTGAGTATACAGTAACTACCTTACCTTGAAAGGTCTGTCTTCTTTACCTAAAATATTCTTCTTATTATTGTTATTATTATTTTTTAACATTATTATTATAGGGTAGTGTGGTGATGCAGAGGCTGCCCTACAGATCTGATATTCTGGATTTAAATTGATGTCATTGTATGCATGGAGTCTGCACAGTCTTCCCGTGTCTAAATCAGTTTTATTTTCATAGATTAGACAAACTACTCTGTTTGAGTGTGAGGGTGGGTAGGTGCATGAATGGGCCCTAATATCATTCCTGCCTTGAGTCTGGTAGTGTTGGGATAGGTTATCAATGCCGGCACTCCATACTGAATATAATGGATATAAGAATGCTTTTTATCTTTTTCTAATAGAATTGCAATAAATGAAATATACAAAAAAAAACCCACAGAGGTATGTAATTAAAAGATATAAGTAATTCCCTCCTCCTACCCTTTGAGGAACAGTAAAATACAAAATGGAGAAAGCAATTTCCTATATTGGGGCTCTGCTGACGACCAATTATGTGACCTCAAGAAAATTTATGTTATAGAAAACAGATTTTCAAGAAATGGATATGAGATTTTTATAATAATAATAATAATAATAATAATAATGGTGGTGCTATGAGGTAGCTCACAACTCTATGGGTCAAAGCTAAATTTCTCAGTGTGGCGTTTGCACATTCTGGAAGCACATCTGGTGGGTGTACAGAAGACCTGGGTCACTGATAGGTGGTCTAGCCTAATCTAGTTAGAACATATTAAGGTCATGTCACATTACATGACTATTCTGTCAGTTTTCAGTTGTAGAACTCCTTTAGACAATCTTAGCGAGTCGGCGGCAAGTCATGGTGTTCTCTTGTGACCTCTGTCATGTAGTGTGACATACCCCAGAGACTCAGTCCAATTAGTCTGCGACTCACCCAAGGAAATCCCTTGGTCACAGGGGTGAAGAGAGCTGACATTCAGTGAGTGCTCAGCTAGAAGTACAATGCATATAATGCAGCGATGGGGGATAAAAAACAGAGGTTTGGATCTTGAATACAGAAGAGAAGCTCATCTTTCTGAAATCTCATGTTTTATGTACTACAACTGAATGGCAAAACGAAAATCAAGCAGTGCCAGAACTTCAGGTGAGCTCACTGTACCCGTAAACCATTTGCACAGCACCAGCTCCATCAGGCAGCATGTTATTGGTTGTCAGAAAATGTAAAACTGTGCACATTCACATAATTTGGCACCCACAGTGATGTCTGGTAGTATAAATTGAAAGACACAGGTGACAAGACAAGCAACACCAGTCGTCAAGTTTGACATCCCCTCCAACTAAAGGTCGTGTAATGTGACATGGGCTTCAGGGCCGCCTCTGACATCCTAACTGAATGGGTTTAAAGCCATGTTATATCAAGAGGTGAGTTGAATAGAAGGTGCAAATATAGGGGATAGGCTATGATCTACAAAGATGGGTCAGGGAGGCGGACATGAGGTACATTTTGAATAATTTTTGAGGACATCAGCAACAGCAATTTATTTCTTGCATGGCCCAAAATCACACAAGGAATGCCTCAATGGGCTTTAACAGGCCCTGTTCTTTGACAGTTCCCCAACCTTGACTACTTAAGGAGACAAGAAAAAACTCTTAAAACAACCTTGTAAGAATAAAAAAATGTGCAAAATCTTTGGAAAGGCAAGTTAGAGAAAGACCCCTTTCTAGGTAGGCTGGGGGTGCAATTGGTGTCAAAACACAAAGCACAACACAAGGAATCCTCTTCACAGAGCTGGATGACTCTGCAGCAGCATCATAAATACACCACAACTCCAAATGTTTTATGGTATTGGTTACTCTGTCTGCTCCATGTGTCCATCTTTTATGTGTGTTAATTCATTTAATAAATATTCTATTTTTGAAATATGCGGCCTCCTGGCATTTAATCTGTGAAAAAAGGTCACTATAGGAACACATCCCATTGTCATAGGGAAGAAAACAAAAATAATTGCATTCATTAACTCTTCTAGTATAACATAAAATGAGCATATCATTGTCTAAAGTGCAAACCTTTGGATTGAAAGAATGAAGACATTGTGGACATCACATCCCTCCAAATATCAAAACTATAGTCCAGACAAGGAAAATATGGCTGCATTTGCGTGACTAGTTTGAGGGGGTCTGAAGTGGCTAGTCTCATCCCATCCATTTCTCTTACACTGGGGGGACATTTATTTCTGCAGTCAAGTCTCATGTTGCCTCGAAGATAAGCTCTCACTGTCACACAAATCCAGCTAATGCCACAGATACCTGAAGCGCTCACTTACTCCAAATCAGCAAGCTAAGCTGTACAGGCGCTCCGGGGAGATGTCTGCATGTCAGGTTTTTCTTTTCATGTCTGTCTGTGTGGGAAATGAACACTGGGGCTCATGTTTCCCAGCCTGCTTTGGATTTGTAGAGGCTGTGCACAAATCTTTCACTTGTTAGCTACACTTTTTTATTTATTTTTTTTCTTTTTGTATGTGTGTCTTATTATGCCGTCCTCCTGAGAAGCTGTCTCTAAAACGTAACCTGCATGTGAAACACACAGTCTCAGTGTGTGCCTGCTAGGATGGCTTGTCTTCTAGGCTGCTGTTGAGCTATGTAAGGGTTTTATATGCTGCCCTCTGGTGGGACAGAGAAACATGACTACTGAACTGCTGCAGAACATCAGAACAATTGTGACAACAACAGGCCATTCAACCCAACAAGCTTGTCCATTGTATTCACCAAGATTGTCCAAAATTACATGAAGTCGAGATCTGAAGGTCCCTAAAAAACTCTCTTGCTGATAAGGTCACATGAAACAGTTCTAACACACCAAACTGTGGAGCTCCTGTCTGACTTTCTTGCAGACAACAATATCTTTCACTTCTCCACTACTCCATCACTTTCTAATCCTGTATAGAGTACTTAAAGTGATTGTGTCCTCTCTTTTTTTCATACTAGCATGGTGTATGATGGAGCCATGGTAATATGATAGGTTGCAGTTTTCTACAGTTTAAAAAAATCAGGAGTGGTCTCCCCTAGACTTTCTCGTATACTCAGATATGGGGATGGATATTTGAGTAGTAAACCACAAGACAACGTACTCAAGTTATCGTGTTTACATACACACACACAGATAGACACACAGACATGATTCCAAAAATGGTACTTTCGGACTCGGGGAGGTCTAAAACGTTGAGATTCATTAAAATCTCGAAATGGATTTTTTGGAGGATTCCAATTATTTCCCTAGACTTCATATACGAGAAAGTCAGGGAGGTCTAAAACGCTGAGATTCATCAAAATCTCGATATCAAATCTTTGGACGATTACAATACTTTCCCTATACTTCATATACGAGAAAGTAAAAAGCGTGCCTCAGATTCCAAGATGGGTGGCCAAGAAGCATATAATGAAGGAAAAGGCTGATAATTTATTCACATGAGAGTTTAAGATCAGCACAGCCATCTCTCATTAACAACTCCTCGGGTTGATTAGGGTAGCATTGACACTTGGGGGTATGAGGTCTGAGCTTACAGAGAAGAGGGAGTGTGAAATGAAAGTTAAAAGTGAAGAAGATCACCAGAGTGACCAAGATGAGAGTAAGTGGACGAGTCCGGTGAATCTCTATGGAGTGTGCAAGGAGTGCTGGGCTGGAGAGATCAGTCAATCCAGTTGATTATGGGAAGGAGTAGGGGAGATTGTGGTATTGAGCAATGGTTCTCAAAGTGTGGTCCCTGAGAATATGCCAGGTGGTCCATGGGCTGACCTAGCCATTTTTAATAAAAGAACTTTCTTGCTGAAAAGGCTCCATGAAACAGTTCTAACACACCAAATTGTGGAGCTCCTGTTTGACATTCTTGAGGACAAGAACATCTTTCACTTCAATGCTACTCCTTCCCTCTCAGATCCTGTATACAGTAATTACAGTAATTGCTTCTTGTATTTCTTTCAGCATTTTCTTTTCAAACTTGCAGCCTCTCTCCTGTTCAACCTAACATTTCAACTATGTGGAACACTGATGTCCACCGGTAGAGCCAACCCCTACCAACAGCCATCCTTTAATTCCTCTGACTCACACTACTTCTTATGTATACACTTTATAAATCTGTGCGTTGTACACCATTCCATTGCAACTTATACAAATAGTAAATTATTTCTATATTTTCAAACTGAAAGCACTGAGAAGTTAAATGATCTGTCCGGAGTTGGAGAGAAAATCAGTATTGGGAACTGAAACGGCAGACTCAGGGTTTAAATGTAAGCCACTAGGCTCCACTACCAGAATGGATGAAGGCTGAGTGCAGAAAAATAGGACTAGGAAATGTTTTTATTCAAAAATCTGCTGCCTGGCAGGACTCTGAAAGTTGCCACCCTGGATGCCACATCTTGAAATGCTTACCACAACTTCCTCATTAGAGTAAGTGCTTGTGTGTCTCGTTATGAACAGATCCCACAGAGTCGCAGAAGCATATTCCAAATCATTATCTTCATGTGCCATACAGTGCATCCTTGACCAGTCAACCAGAGAGGTCATCCTTAATCACTACTATTTCCCACTGAAGCTAATCAACTGCTGGACAGATGGCAACGCCAGATAATAGCTCTCTTGGTGCTGTAGCTCATGCCTGCAGGTTGGAGGTTAAAGCCAGTTTGCCTGAAGCAATACAATGCGGGGATTTAATGGTACATGCTCGACCGTCTCCTGCAAAACGGAACCTTTCAATGAATTTCTGCTGTGCGGATTTTGAACAAGAGGAATATTACAGGCTTCTACTGGCAAAACTGTGTCATTTAGGTAATAGGCCATGCGTCTACACTGCATTGGGTGGCCAGAGCAAAAGTTGAAAGAGAACAATTTCCCTAAAAGCGAGGCGGGACTATAGATCAGAGATGACAACTCTCAAAAAGGCACTTGAGGCAATTGTCAGCAGCAGTGCGCCGGAAAAGAAAGGAGAGCAACACATGATGAAGGGAGAAAAGAGATTTCAGCTGCCTCTTGTAAAGTGATGCAGTTTTTAAAGAAGTGTATTATATCATTAGCCACCCATTTCCTACACCTGCTTATTTCAGTACAGCTTCACAGTGTGCAATGCAAGGCAGGAGCCAACCCCGGGTGGGTTGCTAGCCCATCAATCATCACACTTTAAGTCAGTTTAGAGTAGCCATCCAACGTGACCTGTGATTTGCGACATCTTTGCGATTTGGTGATAAATAAGAGATTCAAGGGGAAAAGCTATAGTCGTAAAAAGTGGAAAGACGAGCCAGAATTTGAACACAGCATTTCCTGTTGTGTCACGTAAAATATTAAAGAATGAGGAACACCAACAATGTATGATTCTGCTTTGTGATTTTCATTCTTGAATTGTGTGTCTGGCAGATCAAACTGTAGTTGGTCCCATTCATTTATTCTTTGCTCTAGGGCAGTGGTGTAGCTAGGGGTGGGCGGAGGGGGCGGTCTGCCCTGGGCGGCACATTTTTGGGGGCGATATTATCGGCCAAAAGTCTCAGTGCAATTCGTGGGTAAGCAGCAGGGTTCAGAAAAATATCACTCATGAATGAAAAAAAGTAAAATTCTCTGATTTTTATCCACAAATGCTTCAAAAATAATTTTCAGACTGTCCTTCTGTGATGGCATCAGACACAACAGTTGAAATTTATAAGGCAATAACAAAAATAAACATGAGCATCACACCGATAATAATTTCTAGGAAGATAAACAACTAATTTACAATTTATAATTTAGTTTCGTTATCAGTCCGAATGTGTTCTTGCTCTGCGCAGAAAACATCCCCACCTATCACTTGTACACTACTCTGGATCTGGTTTTCGTAGCGTAATTATATTAAACTAATAATTAGAACACGGTTTATACTATATTCTTGTCTAGTTGATGCTTATAAATAATTATATGTGAAAAATTATTGTTGTTTCTCTATATATGAATAAATCTATGCAAAATTTATATTAATTTTTCTCTATACATCATTTAAATTTTTTTTTAAATAGGTTAACATATTCAGATATGTTGGAGGGCGGCAAATTGAAGCAATGCCCTGCACTGAGCCCACTACTCTAGGGCCTCAGAATAGGAAGTAGCAAGGGTAGTTATCATCATCAAAAACAATGAATACTATAATGGGACACAGGAACTGAAGCTGATCCTAGCATCATTACGTATAAGGCAGGAGCAGTCCTGGACAAGATGCCTGTCCACCAGAGGGTAATGGCATGGTGTGTCACAGAGCTGCAGTAAAACAGCAGGCTGCAGTTTTCTACAGTTTAAAATAGCATGGCTCAGATTCTGTGAGAGCAGGTGTCGATGTGTGTCTGTGGGTGAAGACATGTGGCCACAGAGCATGTAATGGAGGAAAGGACGATTAGTTATTTATGTAAGAGTGCAAGATTAGCACAGTCATCGCTCATTAGCAGCTCTCTGGGTTGATATGGGCAGCATTTACACAGGGGGTATAAAGTCTGAGTTTAAGGAGAAGAGGGAGTATGGAACAAACGTTGGAAATGAAGAAGGTCAGGGTGAGAGCAAGTGATGGATCTCTAGGAAGTGCCAGACCTGACAGATCAATCAAGCCTGATGATTATGGGAAGGAGCAAAAGAGATTATGGGTTCTATGGGTCTAGCTGTGGATTTTTACAGAGGTGGTAGCAAGAAGAACGAGCTCTAAAGAACTCTCAGCCGGTACTAACAGAGGTGGCTGGGAAGAAGCCGAGAAAAATGGGGTCTTTTTTATCAATTATTTATTTCTTGTCGGATGACTACTGCAATGTGGTGTTCACTGGCTGTTATAATCATTTCTTATAAAACTTTCAGTTGCTTAAAATGCTGTTACAAGAAGCATTACAAGAACTAGAAAGTGCAAACACATAACCCCGGTTCTCAAGTCCTTGAACTTAGGGCTGATTTCAAAACCCTCCTTTTAACATATAAAGTCATAACTCTCTAAGACCCTATTTATTTATCTAGACTTATCACTACTTAAAAACCAGAATGCACATTGAGATCTCAAAATGCTGGTAACTTTAAGAGGCAGAGGATTAATAAAATAACACAGGGAGCTCAGCCTTTTCATTATAGTTCCTTGAAGCTATGGAATGATCTGCCCGTTAATATAAAAGATGCCCCATTCTGTCTCAGCTTTTAAATCCAGGCTGAAGACTCACTAGTTTAGTCTAGCATACCCTGATTAGAGGTGCTGAGTAGCTGGACATAATACATCAGTGTTTGTTAGTCATTTGCACAAACATATAAGAAATACAATATTTATGAACTGTTATTAAATCTCCTCTATTCTGGTTCTCTTCTCACTATCTTGTTGTGGCACTTGGTGCCACTGCTCTTCTGTTAAGCTGTTCTCCTGCCCACACAAAAGTCATCTGAGATACTGGGACCTTGGAATCATCAGGTGGAAGTAGTCCATCATTAGATTTGATGGCCAGCACAAAGCTCTACTGTAAAATACCCAAGAGGATGTGAGTGTCTAGTTGGACAAGGTCTCCAGAACTCTGACTGTCAGATTTTTTCTATTATAATTGACCGTGAACACCACAGAGTTTCGTGTTTTTTCCCCAGCAATGCTGCAGACTTGAGTTCCACTGTCAACTGGCCATAATTCAACAATTATTGTTGGCTTTCATGTACGTAGGAGAATTGGTTTCAATTTTGTTTACTGTTTCTAAAACATTGTCTGTCCATCCATCCATCTATCCATCCATTCACCCATTTACTGATGTTAATGCTTCCTAAAAAATCATTATTTGCAGGGTCCATGGAAATTACCAAGTTATTATATTAGTTTACCTACTGTGTTAATAGAATCAGGATTAGCATTAAAAATACGAATACGCTTTGATTTTTACATTTTCAATTATTAGAGCATACACTAATGGAACCAAACTGCTGATCAAACCTGCAGTAACACCAATCATTATTATTCTTTAATTCCAAAAATTTGCATAAACATTATACTCAATTTAATTTGAATTCCTTAATATTTTATTCACAGAACATCTGCAGAAATTATGCTTCAGAAGCCATGGAAATTATTCATATATTTTACATTTTACAAGTGCATATAAAGTACATAAAACTGTAAAGAATAGGCTCTTTTTATTTATTTTCTTATCTTTACTATATATGTTTTCTAATTTTTGTAATATGTGTGCATACAAATATATTATATATTAAGTCATTTTTATAGCATTTTCCTACTTTTTATTTGGAATGTGTGTATATACATTGTAACGCATGTTCATTGGAGGATCACCTTCCAGACTCGCTTAAGGTATGCAGTATCACTCCGGGATGGGAGAGGGTGCTGTTACTTAGAATATCATCTCTTTTTCCCTCGACAGTGCCAGGAGGATGCTCAGTGAGGGCAACTGATCCTGGAAAGCTCCATCCCTTCCATTTGAGATGGTATAAAACCAGACATTCCTGGAAGGAGGCATTACATTTTGGACTTTTAAAACGGAGCTCTCCCAAAGCCAGGCCTGCTCTACTGAGCCCTTTGAGTTTAACACCCGGCATGACAAATTCAGCAGCAACTGCCTGTTTTTGTTTCTTAGCGCCTATTTACTTTCATGTTTGCTGTGATTATATTGAACAGGGTGGCCAGGTAGGGACACCAGCTTACTTTTGGACTCCTTCTGGTTTGTTACTCATCTATTCTTAGGTATTTTTATCATTATTTTTCTTGTATGTGTGTATAAAGATACATTCTATATATGTACAGTATATACTGTCAGAAAGACTAGTCTGATGAGTGCCTTATGGGAATCAGTTTGGGGGAAAGCAAACAGAGGTGGCACCGACTCCCTATTAACACTTCCATTCCCATCCTCCAGCAAGCAGAAGTCTCACCCAGTGACAAATGATGTCATGTGTGTTCTTCCCAGGCCCCGCCTCTCCTGATGGCCAAGCTATAAAGACGCCCCAGCCTGGAAGTCAGGGGTCATTTGAACAGCATCTGCCCTAGAGATCACTTCATGGAGGGAATATACCAATTTGTGTTTCTCCACAAATTGTTTGCTATTTTTCCATTCCTTTATTGAAAGGGGATTCCCAGACTGGGATCCCATCTCTTCAACAATACTTAGCTATTTATTATTCCTTATTGTATTTATTTACTTATTTGTTTTTTTTTTCAGTGCATATATAAATACTTAATGTATATGTACAGTCATATTTTTATCTACTTTCTTCTTTTCTTTGATGTGCATTTGTGTATTATATATCTCTATACTTAGCTATTTTTTATCAGTTTTTTGTTATTGTTCTGCTGGGAATAATATGCTGTATACCTATTCATTAACAAAAAATCATCAATGCCTGATATCACTGATTCCACTCTTATAACAAGTTCATTTTCTTTTTTTCCTCCGAATGGCAAGATATCTCATTAAAATGGACAATGTGCTTTATTCTGACTTCCAGATGAACTTGAAAGAAATCTAATTAATGCAGAGTGATCTTTTTGGCTTGTATTATCAAGGGAATAAAATGAAAGATTAAACTGGTAAAAGAGGCTCATTTCAAGCAAATGAAAGCATGATTTAAAGTTGAATAATTGAAATATGAGGTTTTGGTTGAAAAAGGCAACTTTCGAAAGTACTGCCAGGTAGGACCTGTTTAATGGTGCAGGTACCTTGTGTGCATAGTGATCTTTTAATGCAATGATAAAAAATACTGTAAATATATACTTCCTCTTTCAATCCATCGATCCATCCTTTCCTTTCAAGAATCTATAGAAACAGCTGGAGCCAACATCTATCTCCAAATCTATGAGCACAAGGCACAAAGAACTCCCAGACAAGATGCCATTTTATCATACTGTAGACCTCTCCCACTCACTCTCTTTGATGATTTATAGCCACCAACCCAACAAAAGGGAGAAACCTGGGGTACCATGAGAAAACCTACACAGATTTACACCAATCAGCCATAACACTACAACCACTGGGGGGTGAAGTAAAGAGCATTAATGATCTTGTTACAATGGTACCTGACAGTGAGTGAGATATATTTGGAAGCAAGTCAACATTTTGTCCATGATGTTCATGTGTTGGAAGCATAAAAAGTGGCCAAGCATAAGGATTTCAGTAACTATGACAAAGACCGCATTGTGATGACAGGATGACTAGGTCCAAAAACTGCATCTCTTGTGGGATATTCCTGGTCTGCAGTGGTGAGGATCTACCAAAAGTGGTCCAAAGAAGGAGAACTGATGAATCGGCGATGGGGGCCGAGGCTCATTTAGGTACAGTAATCCCTCATTATATCGCGCTTCGAGTTTTGCGGCTTCACTCTATCGTGGATTTTATATGTAAGCATATCTAAATATATAACGCGGATTTTTCGCTGCTTCGTGGACAATGGGTCTTTTTATTTTCTGTACATGCTTCCTCAGTTGGTTTGCCCAGTTGATTTCATATAAGGGATGCTATTAGCGGATGGCTGAGAAGCTAACCAATCAGAGCACACAGTTAAGTTCCTGTGTGTTGAATGGCTCAGCGATGGAGCACTGAATTTGATTCCGCGGCGTTAACCAGGAAGTCTCGTCTCACTCATTCAGCATCAACGTGTTTCGCTGTGTAAAGAGTTAACTTTTGTGCACTTTTCTGTTTATCTTTGTGCATAGTCAAGCCCTTCATTATGGCTCCAAAACGATCTGCTCCTGCTACTGCTTCAGGAGCCGTGCCCAGGCGCCGATGGAAGATGTTAATGACTGCCGAAAAGGTAAAAGTTTTGGATATGTTGAAGGAAGGGAAAAGCTACATCGCTGTAGGACGCCATTACGGCATCAATGAGGCTACGATTCTTTTTATTTAAAAAGTAGGAAAGGAATATAAGATCTACGGCCGCAGTGTCCTTTTAACCAGGGTGCAAAACGAGTTGTAAGTGGATGTAATAAGGCAGTAGTCTGGATGGAATCTGCTTTAGGGATTTGGATTGAAGACTGCCAGAAGAACAACAATGGCGGTGCTACACAGTCGCCAGAAGAGGCTCCTTTAGAAGAGCTGTAACGCTCTCTTTTGTTGTGCAGTAAAACTAAACTCATCGTTATCGGACAAATCGTCGTGTCATTGTTGGTGAGTAACCATAATTAATTTTCTACTTACAGTACTTAGTACATGTACGTACGTTTAGTGTCACTGTACATACATTTACTGTATACAATTTTTCTTGCATTGTACGTATTTATTGCTGGTGGCCTGTCTATCGTAATGGCTGTAACATATTTGATATCGGAGACACTCGATATCTTTAAAATAATATTTAGGTTTTACTGTATATAAACAGTGTGTTTACATACATTATATCAATGAATCTTACCTAATATCTAAGAGAATACAAAGGGTTTATGCTGTATAACTGTGCAGGGAATATTTATAAACAGTGTGGGAGAGTTTATAAGGGCTTAAAATATATAAAAATAACCATACAAACATATGGTTTCTAACTCATGGATTTTCACCTATCGCAGGGGGTTCTGGAACGCAACCCCCACGATCGAGGAGGGATTACTGTATATGGGGAGCAAAGGCTGGCCCATGTTGTCTGATCCAATAGAAGTGCTACTGTAGCTCAGATTGCTGAAAATGTTAATGCTGATTCTGATACAAAGGTGGCAGATCACACACTGCTTTACAGTATGTTGTGTATGGGGCTGCGTAACCACAGACAAGTCTGGATGCCCATGCTGACCTGTGTCCACCATCAAAAGTGCCTACAATGGCCACATAAGCATCTGAACTGGATCATGGAGCAATGGAAGAAGGTAGCTTGGTCTGATGAATCACATTTTCTTTTACATCGTGTGGAAGGCATGGCAACAGGATGCACTACGGGAAGAAGGCATGCCAGTGGAGGCAGTGTGATGCTTTGGGCAATGTTCTGCTGGGAAACCTTGGGTCCTTCCATTCAGTGGATGCTATTTTGACAAGCACCACCTACCTAAACATTGTTGCTGACCAAATACACCACTGCATGGCAACAATATTCCCTAATGGCAGGGGGATCTTTCAGCAGAATAATGCGCCCTGCTACACTGCAACAATGGTTGAAGAATGGTTTGAGGAAAATAACAGTGAGTTTGAGGTGTTGACTTGTCCTACATATTCTTCAGATCTGAGTTCAATTGAGCATCTACGGGATGTGCTGAAGGCCTCACCTCTTACAGAACTTCAAGGATCTGCTACTGATGACTCTGTGCCAGACACCACAGCATACCTTCAGAGGTCTAGTGGAGTCCATGCCTCGACAGCTCAAGGCTGTTTTGGCAGCAAAAGGGGGACCTACTCAATGTTAGGTGGGTGGTCATAATGTTATGGTTGATCGGTGTAAGGAGAACTTAGCAATTAATCAGCCACTGGACCATCTCAGATCTTAAACATCCCCTTATGTTAATTTAATTACAATGATCACCATTATTTACAATAGACTGGCCTAATTGCAAGGGACATAATAATATTTATGTTTTCATAAACTGTAAGTAATGGAGTAACAGAGAAACAGATAATCAACACAAACCAAAAGACCTTCACTATGTTTCAATCAAGTAAGGCCTGACTGAACACAGGTGCCACTGTTATACTGACGGACCTGATCAAGCCATGCTTACATTTGAACCAAAGTGTAAATTAATCCACAGTAACACTTTCATTTAGGTACTGAAAAAATGCCTCTATTACTCATTTACCCTTACATATCAAGGCCTTACCAAAGACTTCTTTTGGTTTTAATGGCACTTATAAAACATCAGAAGACAGGTCATTCTTCTCTGTGCTGTGTGGCATATTGACATACGGGTAAATTACTTGTTAATATGTAGGATACACAGGTCTTATACTATAATATAAAGACAAATGTGTCTCAGTTAAGCCACCTCAGATTAGGTTAGGTCACATTGCACAGATGAATAAACACTTTTCTGGTGCTTTGTAAGTGCTTTGAATTCCAAACCAAGTGTCTATTAAGGTCTTGTTACATAGTAGTAAATGAAAAACAGATGTATTTTTGCAGTATCGAAACCGAAGTGTTACCTAATATGCTAATGGGATTGTAATCCCAGTTTCTTTTCATGCATTACTGCTGATCTGCAGGAACATTCTTATAGTCCAGAAGGCAATTAAAGAGTTTGTCATGGCCTTCTGAACTACTGGCCGGTAGTAGTTCAGGTCACTAGGCATGCTTGGTTAGCTATTAGCTAATTTCCTCCAAAATGTAATTCAAATGCTTTTTAAAAGTTGTCAAGGTTTCTGGTTCAAGAAAAAGCTAAAGTGGAAAAGTTTGATCTGTGTGCTTCTGTCCAGATTCATTGTTTTGAATGTACCTTCCAATTTGAAAGGTATAATGCCACTTTTGAGAGATATAAATGGCTCGTATTGCACTGTTTCTGAAATGACTAGTAGTGGATCAGTATAAAATGGTCTGACGTGTGTCATACACGTGCGCATGGGAGGCAGCTAAAGGGCTTGAATGAGAGTAATTCCAAGCCAGACCGGGATGGGGCAGACTGAACTGACTCTTTTCTTGCTTTTCTGCAGATCATTCACGGGAAATTCTGCCTGGCCCAGATGACGTCCAGTGTACTTCCAACCCCTTTGACGTCACTTCTGGGTCCGAGCCTATGGATAAAGATCCTTCCAGGTCTGGCCCCTCTGTTGTCATTTCTGGGCCCGAGCCTATGGATGAAGACCCTTCCAGTTCCAGTATACGGGTGGCTGCCCCAAACCTTGTTATGGCTCTTTGTTGAGTTTGTGACACGTGTCATAAGGCATTAGAAAAAACATCATTTTGCTGGAGGAAGCATGTCCATACTCTTTAAAACTGTCCTCTGGAGGACCCCAATATGAATAGCTTTTAGTGATTATTTACTGATGCAGTAGCATTTAAAGTTCATCTTTCAACAGTTTTGAAGATGCCTTGATTCCATGACAGGTTGTTCTTGTACATCCCCTGTTTTCCTAAATCTGTCTACAACCATATGGAGGCTGGTGCATTTTTTTTCATTGCAGTCTTTGCACTGAGACAGCTCATAGAGAAACATTGAAGAAAACCGAAAGGTTTACATATGGTGTTTATTGATTTGAAGAAGACTTATGATAGAGTGTCATGGCAAGATGTCTGGAGGTGCATGAGAGAGAAAGGAGGACCAGAGAAGTGTTTGAGGACTGTCCAAGATATGTATGAAGGAGTGAGGACTCGGGTTAAAAGTAATGTTGGGGTAGCAGGGATCTTCTAAATGTCCTGATGTCTATCTGATTATGGATTCGCTGAATCATGGGATAAATGACCAATTCCCTTGGTGCGGGGTATTTGCTGATAACATTGCATTGTGCAACACCAGAAAAGAGAAAGTGGTGAGGAATTTGGAAGGATGGAGAAGGAACTTGGAAGATTGAAGACTGAAGATAAATAGAAAGAGGAGAGATGGTGATCAGAATTCAGAAGTTAGTCAAAAGGAGTGGATAAATTTAAATATCTAGCATTAGCGGTAGAGCGCAAGATGGAAAATTAGATGCAGAGATAACCCACAGAGTACAGTGTGGATGGAACAATTGGAAGAAGTTATCAGGAGTGTTGTCTGATGGAATGATTTAACCTTTAAGGTTAAGGTTAAAGGTAAGGTTTTTAAGATAGTGGTGATACCAGTAATGATTTATGGAGCTCAGGCCATAAAGGGAACACAGGAGAAGAAGTTTGATGTGACAGAAATGAAAATGTTGAGATGGATATTGGGATTTACAGAATAAGAAATGAGACAATCAGAGGTATAACAAAAGTGGGAGAGATATCTAAGAAAGTGTACAAAAGTATGTTGAAGTGGTATGAATCTGTGATGAGGAGAGACAATGAATATGTCGGCAAAAGAGTGATGGGAATGGAAGTATAGGGAAAAAGAAAGTGAGGGAGGCCAAAGCAAAGGTGGATGAGTAAAGTAAAAGAAGATTAGAAAGACAAGTATCTGATTTGCAGGACCGAGCTGGTTGATCAAGCACACTGTCCCCCCATAGAAGTGGGAAAAGACGAAGAGGAACAATAAGAAATCTGCAACCACTCACATCTGAAAATGCTGTCTTGAGTCTTGGATTTTTTTTTACTAGTAAGACACACTCATGATGGTATAAATCCAGAGAAAAGCTGTGCTTTCATATACAGTATGTGCCACCTTCACGCTACCACTTTACTAACTGACAGGGCAGGCCAGCCTTAATAAACCTCTTTGGCACCACTGCATTTAAATCAAGTTTGGAGGCTCATTATTTTAGCACAGCTAATGTTTCATTTCTCTTAAATTGATTTTAATTAATTGCATTCACTGTTTGGATTGGCTGTTACTAAATATTTTGCTTTTTGTCTTCAGACCTTTTTGCCTTGGACTCTTTTTAATATGTTACATATGCAAACAATGTTGTTGTTTTCTTACAAATGATTCTTATACAATATGACTGAGCTGGAATTTAAAATCTGTATACTGTATATGACCAGACATATGGAATGGAATCATGGAAAAGCTTCAGTTTTGGTTATTTCCCAGAACTAGAGTTGGAAAATTGCCTTTATTGTTTCACTTTTATGTAAATCCACCCTAACAAGTGCTTTCTTATCAGAGAAATATTCATACATAATGGTTAGAACATATTCTGGACAGGTGGGAAATCGCTGAAATGGAGGGTAGAAAGAGAGCATGAACTGAAGATGGGGAGAAATAATAGAGAGATAATAATAATTATTAAAAAATTTACTGCTCATTGTATGCAGTGTATTAGCAGGTTCACAGAAGAAATAATAATCAGGCTTATTGATAAATAAATCTTAATGCCATCAGCATCTGAATGAACCTGAATATGTCTCCTAATGGTAGAAAGACAAAGGTTCTAAGGTAATGCTGTTATACTCGCTAATCATAGTGCCAGAAAGTGATGATGGGTGGCCTGTTGATTAAGAATTTCAATGGTCTGTGCACACATGACAATAATGACCCATTACAGTGCATTCAGAAAGTACTCAGACCCTTCACTTCTTCACAATTCGTTATGTTGCAGCTTTGTGCTAAAATCATTTCAATTCATTTTTTTTCCAAATCAGGAAATACTTAATACCCAAAAAAGATAATGCTAAAGCAGGATTTTAGAAATGTTTACATAGCTATTAAAATTTAAAAAATATTCATACTTTTTACTGGTGCTGGAGTCTTCGTGGCTATGACGCAACCAGCTTCGCACAACTGGATTTTGGAATTTTCTGCCATTCTTCTCTGTGGATCATGCTTGTCAGGTTAGATGGAGATTGTAGGTGAACAGCTGTTTTCAGACCTCTTCAGGCATGTTTGATTGGGTTCAAGTCTAAGCTCTTACTGGGCAGCTCAAGGACATTCCCAGAGGTGTCTCTAAGTAACTGGTTTGTTATCTTTGGTCCAGTCTGAAGTTCAGAACTGTAGAGCAGGTTTTCATTAAGGAGATCTCCAAACTTTGCTTCCTTCAGCTTTCCTTCAACCCTGCCTTGTTCCCCTAATTACTGTCACTGGAAAACAACTCTACAGAATGAGGCTGCCACCGCCATGCTTCTAAACTGGAGTGGTACTGCATAGATATTGAGCAGCGCTTGGTTTCCTCCAGACATGACGTTAATCTTGGTTACATCAGACCATCAAATCTTTTTTTCTGACAGTCTGAAAGTTCCTTAGGTGCCTTTTACCAAACTCCAAGTGGACCTCTAGGTGTCTTTTACTGAGGAGAGTCTTTTGTCTGGTCACACTTTCATAAAGCCCAGATCAGCGGAGTGTTGTAATGATGGTTGCCCTTCTGAGGTTTTTCTCATCACCACACAGGTTCTCTGAAGCTCAGCCAAAGTTATCTTTGGGCCTTGCACACCTCTCTTGGACAGCTCTAGAATGAGTCATGGTTGTTCCCAACTTCTTCTATTTAAGAATTATGGAGACCCCTATGATCTTGAGAACCCTCAATGTTTTGTAGGCTTACCTAGGTCTGTGCCTCGACACAATCATGGCCCTAAACTCTGCAGGCAAATTCTTGGTTTGGTGTTGCCCTGACACACATTCTGAATTGAGGGATCATCTATAGACAGGTGTGTGTGTGACGTTCCTAATCATTTCCAATCAACTGAATTGATGACAGGCAGACTCCAAACAAGGTGCAGGAACATCTCAACTATGATCAAGAAAATGCGATGCATTTGAGCCAGATTTTAAGTGTCACAGAAAAACATCTAAATACTTGGGTCAATATGACATTTGCCCAAAATTAAAAAATCCTGTTTGCACTTTATCATTCTGGAAATTCATTTTTGCTTGATAAGGGGAAAAGTAAATTTGAATGATTTAAGCATAAGCCTGGAACATAGTAAAATGTGAAAAAAGTGAAGGAGTCTGAATACTTTCTGAATCCACTGCAAATCTATAAACCTATACGAGCATTTATCTATATACTAGCCATACCCCGTGGCTTCGCCCACGGAGAAATGAAACAGGACAGTAAGGTGTGCCAGGCCAGGCTCCCTACTCCTGATGTCACAATTCCCCGTCCTCTCGGCCCGCAGCCTCTGTCTCGGATCAGCGCGAATATATCATTCCTGCTTGTGAACTATGATTCTTAGTGTGCTGAGAGAAGTCGCAAAATCAACTGGAATATTCAAGCAAATTCAAGAAGAAAGCCCAATCTAAATTCGTTAAGTAGTTCTCTCGTTCGCTAGCCAAGAGGCTGGTGCATGAGTGAGGAGGGCCCCACCCCCTTCCCCTCAGGCCGCTGCATCTCTATGGGATTCATGCAAATCAATCGGTACTACAAGCGAACTATGATACTTAGCATGATGAAAGAAGTCGCAAAATAAACCGGAATGTTCAAAAAAATTATAGAAAATTAACCTGATCTAAATCCATTAAGTAGTTCTCTCGTGAAAAGCGGGCAGACATACAGACAGACAGACGTTGGATTTTATATATAGATATATACCGTATTTAAGTGTGTACAACACGCACATTTTTTCCCGAAAATTAGCATTAGAAAATTTAGGTGCATATCATACACGAGGAAATTTTTTTCTGTAATGTTTACTTCTTCTGCTTAGGCTCGCTTGCACTCTCTCTCTCTCTCTCGCTCGTTTGTTTGCGCATGCATGCTCTCTCTCTCTCGCACTCGCTCTTTCGTCATGCAACAAAAACAGAAGTGCATTTCGCGGAAAACGTGCCCTAAATGCTTCCTATACAATCACAATGCGTGTTGTACACAGGGCAATTTTTTTTCGCGATTTTCTTTGTAAAAATTAGGGTGCGCGTCTTACACGAGGGCGTGTGGTACACGAGTAAATACGGTATATATATATCATGTGACATAAGGCTTAGAGAGCAGGAAAAACTCCGGAGCAACTCCAGAAACCTCAGAGGGTATTTTATGACCTTTTCAGTAGAGGACAAGAAATGATCCACAAAAGACACTAAGAGATCCAGAAGGGCCTGGTGGTGGAGTGAGCCCAGTGATGTCAAGAACACCCATAAGAAGCTCTACCTCTTCCAGGAATCTTAATAAAAGGAAAAGCTGGACCACACCCATGAGTTTACTTCAGGATAATAGATCAGAAAGAACAACACCAAGAGATGGGCGAATTTAATTGTGCAAGCTAGAGGGACTACTGTATTTTGTCTGCCATAGGAAAACATTGTGATAAAGGTGAGGGAGGCCTACATGAAGCCTATTGCTTAGAAAGCCAAGAGTGGCTAAAATAGACTAGGATTGTGTTTAGCAAATTATCTGTTTTCTGTGCTTCGCATATTGGGATGGAAAAGCTGATACATAAGTTTGTGTTCTGGTTGGCTGAGCACCCCACTGGGGTCACAATACATATTGTGCTGCTACTCTTTTAAATATGTATAAACAAGCTGGATAAGAATATAAATAGCAAGGTGTTTAAGGTCACAGATGATACCCAACTAGGAGGAATGGCAGGTACTGAAATACTTAATCAGACGGATCATTAGAGGGGGGACTGAGACAGAATACACGCTTAGGCAGATTTGTGGCAGATGAAGTTTAGGGTAAGTAAATGTAAAATATTTCATGTAGGCAGTAAAAAGGTTAGATTTAAATACACAACAGGATGTTTGAAACTCTGAGGAGTTGTATCAGACCTGTCACTACCTACATCCAGATAGTGTTCAGAAGACATTAAGAAGGCTGTCAGGATGTTAGGCTGCATAGCAGGAGAGTGGAACTCAAACGAGGTCATGCTTAAACTTTATAGCGCACATCACTGTACAGTGTGCAGTTCTGGTACTGACTACAAAAAGACAAACCAGCATGAGAGAAAGTCCAGAGAAGAGCGACTATGCTGATTATAGCTCTGAGAGGTATGAGCTATGAGGACAGACTAAAGGGGTTGAACCTTTTTTAGTTTAAGCAAATGGAGATTAGGAGGTGACATGATTAGAGTGTTTAAAATTATGGAGGGACTCGAGTCTGTTACTTTAAAAGGAGTTTTTCAACAAGAACACATGGTCAAAGATGGACACTTAATTTTCGCACAAACGTTACAAAGTTTTGGTACGCTCAGAGATCCATAGAAACACAGAGAATAGGTTACCAGACAGAGTGATAAAGAGTAGGATTTTTGGGGCCTTCAGAAGTTGTCTTTAGAGGAATTACGTGGATAACATGGAGACATGGTAAGATTTCTTGGGCTGAATTTCCTGTTCTCATCAAAACTGTACTAAAGTTCAAATGTATATAGGTGCTGTGCCACTTGTGCTATCAATTTAGACCTTAACATAGGCAACACCCACCCACTTTTTAAGTTCCAGCTGATATCCCAGAATAGCCTGCCGGAAAGAGAGGACGACACTTCATGCAGGTCCAGGGAAATATGCATTTGTTTGGGAAACTGTAGCAAAGATCAATATTGCAGGTCAGAAAAGCTATTGTCAAAAATGAAGCATTAAACTATGAATGTAGCCAGAATCTGAACAACCAGAAGACAATTTTAAAAGATGCAGTGTTACAAAACCTGAAAATGAAATGAACAGTGAGGTCAACAAATCAAAAATCAAAAAATATGTTATCACCAAAACCAGATGCAAAACTGTTAGCTGCATCAAGAGCAGAGTCGCTGTGCCTCAACTTCATAACAGCATGCATGTACGTATCTACCTGTATATTTTGTATGTATGTGTTTCTGTTTTTTATGCTTCAACTTAATCTTTTGGATTTAACTTGCACTCCTTTCTTCATGCTACTTGTAATTATTGCATACCTAGAAATGTGCCTGATAAGAAAAAAAATGAAAGGGGATGATTTTTGGTATGGCGAGAGACCTGATTGAAAACAACAACAATGATAAATCAGCTCTTCCTGCTACAATCACGCCAGATGGTTCAGCCCACTAGTATGAGTGTCCAAAGCCACTTAAATCTTTATGGACTCCCCAGTTTTCCCTCTAAACTGCATGAACACTAATCCACCTGTATCTGCTCTTCCTCCATTAAAGAGCATTGCTTGTGCGTCTGAAGCAGTAGCAGATTAAGCAGTTAAGTATTTGAGAAATGCCGATGGAAAGTAAAGTGAAATCTTTATAAAACAACATAGCAGTTCCAACATGCTAGGAACTGAACCTGATTGACAGTTTTTGTAAATGCCTCTTGAGCATCTTCTGAACAAATTTCTTTCTTGTTTATTGATTGAATTTATATTTATCAGATTTTCCGTGAGGGCGTTCTGGGCAAATCTCACTTTGCACTGTTTTCATAGTAATGTCTTTTGGCTTATTCTCTCTTTTTAAATAACTTTTTAGAGGCCTCTAGGTGATCTTCTTAATAAACCTTTTCTTTGGTGTGATGTGCATAGTTGTGCCCTGAGATCTTTTGAGTACATATCTCTTTGGTATTTAATTATCTACTGAAACTCTTCTGTCATTTGTTCAGTTGTTTCTTAGGGTCATCTTATGTAGATATTGTGTAAGGATCTTAACGGGAAAAAGTTTATTTCAAAATGTTTTCCTTTGGGACCTTCTGAGTAACACAATCATTTATGTCATTTTAAAGGTGGGTTCCAGGGAGATAAATTGCTGGAAGACTGCTTGTCCTCTTTTATACAGTTTTCACCTGAGGGCCATCTGGACAAATCTCTGTTATGGTCCATTTCACGTGATTCTGCTCATGAGATCTTGCAGTCAGTTTGATTGATTTTCTAGGAAATCTCTCTTTAAGTGTTTTTGTGTTTTTTTCTGTTCCCCAAAAGATCTTTTTGGTAAGTCTGTCTTTTTAAGCCTGTCATATACAGATGTTTACTGTATGTTTCCTCTAAGTAATTTTCAAATTTGTGACATTTTCTTTTTACCATCTGCTAGGAGGTTGTCTGGGTACATCTTTGCTTAGACTTGTTTTATAGATAGTATTGCTCAAAAATCTGGATCTTCTAGGTATATTTGGACGTTTATGTGAAAGCTGCTTAAGTTTCTCTTTTAGTTTTTACAGTGCTTATCTCCTAAGGATATTTTGAGAAAATTTCCATTTTGATCTGTTTCATACACATTTGTTTCATAGTTGTTCTCTGGGATAATCTGAGAGATTTGTATTGTCCAAAAGACCTCTATATAATTCTTTTTGAATGTTTAATAGTTGTCTCTCTGTATTCATCAGGGCAAATCTCTCTTCAGGTGTGTTTTATTGCTTAAAGGTCTTTTCAGATCTGATATGAACAAGCATACAGAAGTCAGATTCCTTTTGATAAATATATTGTATATATATATATATATATATATATATATATACAGTATATATATATATATGGGCATCATGGACTATGGAGTTTTCCTGTACAGCCCTGCTGGATAACGTCGGGGCCACCAGGGGTCACTTCAGGGAGGCCTGGGGACTGTTATTTGCCCTATACCCCGGGAGTACGTCTTAGTCACAGTGACAGGGGAAATGACGTACTTCCGGGATGAAGAAGAGGAGTTTTTTCCTGACCCGGAAGTGCTGGATAATCACTTGGACTGAGGGCTCAGAAGCACTTCCGGGTCATCGACTATAAAAGACTGAGAAATCCCAGACGGATGAGCTGAGTCGGGAGGAAGGGTGGCAACGCGTCTGGCAGAGGAGGATTGTTTATTGATTGGTGTTTAATTTATGAGTATTGTGGAGTGGAGGGTGCTTTGTGCACTGTTGTGTCCAAATAAAAATTATTATTGGAATTTTACCTGGTGTCTGGCGTCTGATCTGAGGATTCAATATTATCTGTCACTATATATATATATACTAGCAAAATACCCGTGCTTCGCAGCGGAGAAGTAGTGTATTAAAGAAGTTATGAAAAAGAAAAGGAAATATTTTAAAAATAACGTAACATGATTGTCAATGTAATTGTTTTGTGACTGTTATGAGTGTTGCTGTCATCAAGGATTTGATTATCATTATTTCTTTCAATCAGGTTCGCATTTGGAGGATGTGTTGTGTTCAAGTTATATTCCGTGTTTGTCAACCGTTGTAAAGATAATAGGTTTCATTCATCGAAGTGTTCACTACCTAAATCGGTACTCGTGAATCTAAGATGTTTAACAGGCATTCCTAGTATTAAGTTGTGGATTTGCCTGCGAATATTTAGCGGCACCGTGTCTATGGACTTAATTTAAATTTAAGCTTTACACCTTGCTTTCCTATTGATATGTCTACAAAGGCTTGTTCAGCTTCAGAGGGTTGTTCCTTTCTTACTGCATCGATAAACAGCTCATCTTCCTCTTTATCTGAGACATCACACACTGCATGAACGGGTTTACCTTTCCCAGTCCTGCAAACTTTAACAAAGTGGTTCAATTTACCACATTTTTTACACTGTCTTTAGCTGGACATTGACTTTTTCCACCGTGTGCTTTGTTTCCGCAGTACCTGCACTTATGAATATGCTTGTATGCGTCACACGCTTCATATTCTTTTGCTGCCTTCTCAATTGTGTAGTGCGTACTGCGTTCATAGTTAGTTCACGTGAGCCGCTCGGAGTACATGCGTTGAAAAGGTTCTCAGCTGTGGTTGTGCTATCTCGTGCGATCTTGCGATGTCCACGGCTTTATTTAATGTTAGCTCAGACCCGGCACTTAAAAGTTTTTCTCGCACTTTCGCTGAGTTTGTGCCAAACACTAGTCTATCCCTGACCATCTCATCTTCATTTGCACTGTCTTCCTTTAGCTGGACATTGACTTTTTCCACCGTGTGATTTGTTTCTGCAGTAGCTGCACTTATGAATATGCTTGTATGTGTCACTCGCTTCATATTCTTTTGCTGCCTTCTCAATTGTGTAAGGCGTTTTTTGTTCAGTGCTCTTTGGAGCTTTTGCTTGTTGTCTGTGTACTGCGTTCACAGTCAGTTCACGTGAGACACTCGGAGTACATGCATCGAAGGTTTGCTATCTCGTGCGATCTTGCGATGTCCACGGCTTTATTTAATGTTAGGTCAGACCCGGCACTTAAAAGTTTCTCTCGCACTTTTGCTGAGTTTGTGCCAAACACTATTCTATCCCTGACCATCTCATCTTCGTTTGCATAAGCACAGTCCTTCACCAGCAATTTTAACTCCATTACAAAGTGATGTCTCGTTTATACCTTGCGTCTTCTCACTAAACTTGTATCTCGCAAACATCATATTCGTCTTAGGCATGACAAACCTCTAGTAGCGGCAGCGTGTCTATTGGATTGCTGCTGACGGACGGCCTTATATGGGCAGTCACTCAATTACGTGGGAGGCGTGCGTATGGGAGACTCAATATAGGCAGGCAGCAAACTATGTGGGAGGCGTGGTGATGGGTGACGCAACTCCGCCTCACACGGCGACCAAGCTGCAGGCTATGGCCGTATATATGTACGTAAGTAGGATTCAGTTATGACCGTTACGCGTAGAATTTCGAAATGAAACCTGCTTAACTTTTGTAAGTAAGCTGTAAGGAATAAGCCTGCCAAATTTCAGCCTTCTGCCTACATGGGAAGTTGAAGAATTAGTGATGAGTCAGTGAGTCAGTCAGTGAGGGCTTTGTCTTTTATTAGTATAGATATATAAAATATAAAGAGTCCTCCAATGCACGTGTGTGACAATATATTGTGTATATACTATATATATATATATATATATTGTAGCGGGCAACCCTTCTACTTATGTTCCGGGGAAGCAGCCCTGGTCTCCTCAGTACCTCTGCCGGGACACTTGGTGGCAGCCTCCCTGGCTGACGATGGTGCCTCAGTTTCCCGTAGGGGTTTCCTGTCTGCTTCCACTCCCGCAAGGGTCGAGGTGGAGGGGGTTGGCCGTGTTATAACTGGGGCCGTTATGGCCATGTCTGGAGGTGTTGTCCAGAGAGGACGTCCGAGTGACAGGGACGTCAGGGCAGCACCCTCAGACCTGTTCTTTATATTTCCTCAGGGCGGAACCGTGCAGCCAAGGATGCCGACTCCTTGTCCACGGGGTTCATCTGAGAGAGGGACAATGTGGCAGACAACCGGGTCCCATGCCCGCCCGGGACGCCCCTTCTATTTATGCTCCGGGGGAGCAGCCATGGGCTCCTCAGTACCTGCCCCAGGACGTTTGGTGGCAGCCTCCCTGGCTGACGATGGTGCCTCAGTTTCCCGCAGGGTTCCATGGGAGATGGAGTTCTCCACAACCCTGTGGGGATCTGGGGTGGACGGCAGGGGGTGCTGGATAACTCTACAGCCCCGCCCGGAAGTGCAATCACCTGGAGCACTTCCAGGTGGGCTATAAAAAGGACCGTCAACCAACACTCAGGGCCAGAATCGGGAGGAAGAGGATGAGGTTGCCTGGGAGGAGTGGTGGTGCCAGAAGAAGGGTTGTGTGTTGTGGTTTAAGTGCTTTTGGAACTGTGTATTGCCGGGGGGGGGTTCACAGGGAAGACGTATCCCACAGGTGAAGAAAATAAAAATCTTTTTGTGTTTTTATACGTGCCTCTGTGTAAGTCTGTGTCGGGTCAGGTGATATACAGCAATCTTTTCATTATATATATAGACACCGGATGTCGAATGCCACACACTTTTATTTACACTATATACAGGTACCAAATAGTCCTGCACCACACACAGTGCTCCTGCACCAAACACCTTCCAATACGGGCCTTTAAATGTCCGTGGGCCGCCTCTCTTCTTCCTGCCACTGGAGCTTCATCCACCTCCAGCTCCCGACTCTAGCACACTGATTGGATTGAGGCGGCCCCTTTTATTCCCACCCAGATGTGCTCCAGGTGCCTGATGACACTCTTCCGGCAGCACATCCTGATGTGGCAGAAATGCTGCCCTTGCACCTGGAAGCATTCCAGGCATCCCTGGAAGGTTTTTCCTCCACCTTCCCAGATGTAGTGGAAGTGTCGATCTCCCAGGCTCCATGACGCTCAGGGCGCACCCTGGCGGTGGCCATGGGCCCCAGTGGGCTTGAGCCTCCTTGCTACTTTCCCTTGGTCTCCTCAACATCCAGGGCTGTTGCCCCCTTGTGGCCCGGGGAATGTATAGACCATCTCCCGGTCTTTTGCGGTGTCCCGGCTGGGTCTGACTCCCAGCCTCCTGTGACAATATATACAGGGTGACTCAAAATTATGTTAACATTAACAGGTCGATGGATAGGTCATGGTGGACCATTGTTATCGCCTCCACACTCCCCTGATTTGACACCCTGTAATTTCTGGTTATGGGGTACGGTGAAGGAGCGCATGTATAGCAGGAAAGTTTGTGATATCAATTACCTGAAAGACAGAATATGGACTGTGGTATCATCTATTCCCTGCGAAATGTATGTCTTGGCTTTAAATGGTACTGTTGCTTGATGTTTTTTGTGTGTTGAACATGATGGCGAACAGGTTGAGACATTCCTGCAAATCATGTTTGTGAATAAATTGTTTCTGCCATTCAAATGTTAACATAATTTTGACTTACCCTGTGTATATATATATATATATATATATATATATATATATATATATATATAT
>JANRMT010062802.1:28249021-28259276 GCA_026402145.1 Polypterus bichir lapradei
ATCTATCTATCTATCTATCTATCTATCTATCTATCTATCTATCTATCACGTCTTTCCCTTTAATGCATATGTTTTACTTTGTGTCTATAGTGTTTCTTTCACAACAAACAATAAAACCAAACTATAGGCAGCTCCCTCCTTAGTGATCTCTGGCCTTACACTGGACAGTGATGTCCACCTGACCTCTTCACTGGCTCTCATATGCATGGCTCTTGAGTCAAATACTGACTGATTGTCTCTTCTTTCTCTTCAAAGTCTCTTCCAGGCATGACTTGCTTTTTTCTTGGTCTTCTCTGGTGCTCTTTAAAAAAATCTCAGCTTGATCACTTACAGAACTTTTGTAATAATTAGCACTGTTTGCCAACATTTAATTATATGTTTATTTATTTATTATTTGAAGGAAACATGAAGCCTCATCTGACTCCCTCTTGTCTGAACTTTTCCGTTAGCCATTTTGCACATCACCATGTTGAAGGGCTTGAATATAAAGTATGAATTTTCTTAAATTCATCCATGAATCAAAGAGCAGCCCCCAGGCGGAGCACATAAAGAACAGGAGGCAGTTTTCTCTCTAGAAAGGCCACAGAAGACAAAGGTCAAAGGCTGATGCATGTGGGTAGTTTCCTTTGAATGCTTTGTATTTATTGGCTTGTTCCTTTAGGGTGTGAGGTCTTGCTAGAAGGAGAGATGTTAAGAAAGTTCCTCCAGTCCATAGACTGAAACCTTCTCACCAACAAGGCAGAAGGGGAGTGTGAGCTTTTTTAGAAACACTTAACAAACACACTTTGACCCTAACTTACTACAGCTTCATAGTGAACAGTACAGACGGACCCCGCTAATCTACCATGGCATGCCGCAATGCCACCCAGTGTGTCCTGAACCTGTTTAATGTTTGAATCTTCAATCTCAAATGAAATTAGAGAGTGCTGTGTGAAGACTGAGTGTCACTGTATCTGAGCTCTTACTGCAGCACTCATGGAGCCATGCCAGCCTGATATCATCAGGGGAGGTACAACAATAAGACTTGAGAATCAAAAAGAAGCAAGAGGAGGTCAACACTGGTCTTCTTTTTATAATGCTGAATATTTAGGAGCTTTATAAGAATTATTTATTCATAGCACAAATCTCAGGAAAATGTCAATAAAAGGGGGGAATTAAATAGTTGGAAAATGACCTTTTCGGGCTTTCCTGTCTCCATTCATATGACATTTAAACAACACGTTAATGACTTTTCAAAAAACGGCACTCATATAAAAGATTTGCCTGGCTTATACTGTGTGCCAGGATTTTTATTTTTACACAAGAAACACACACACATATACAGTATAAACATACATTTGTGCATACATGCAGTATATTTTGTACATAAAATGTAATATTGTGCCAGCACTTTGCATTTAGTTTCTTTTATTAAAGTGTATCTACTTAGTAATCATCTGCCTGAAGCATTAGTTTATTCTGGTGTACCAATTCTGGAACTATACAGGCAAGGACGCCATAATATAGTTAAGCTGCAGTTACAAAGTAGGCACACCGTAAAACAGGAAAGCCTAATGATATTGCAGTAAATATCTACTAACCTGCACCATTGCTTGGCTAGTTACATTATATTTTAGTTAATTAATTAATGAGTAGTTACAGTGTAAATACACCATCTATGAAAAGTATTCACCCCCTTACAAGTCTCACATTTTATCGTTATATAACTTTGAATCACAGTGGAATTAATGTCATTTTTTTACACTGAATAACCAAAAAAGACTGTTTAATGTCAAAGTGAAAAATATCTCTCTATTATAATAAAAAAATCTTGGGAAGAGAGACAGGACGTGACTTTCTCAGAGAGACACTTTCACGTCCCGTGAGAGGAGACTTTGTGCCAAGAGATTTAACCATGCCTGGGGCCGGAAATAAAAGACAAAGAGTAGATGACAAAGTAGAACATCGTAAAGAATTCAAAAACGTTGGTGCGATACACATGCAGAGCAGGTTAGAGAGAATGGAAGTATGAAAATTTGAAAGTCTCAAAAAAATGATAATAAAGTTCACATTAGCGCAAACAAACGGAAATTATTAATCGGTGAAATAACGGAACAGCGAAAAGAGATTGAATATATTGTTTGGATTTAAACCATAATTTGGGGACTTGTAGATCGTCTAATTCATGTTGCCATCAGGGAAAAGTAATGTTTCTTCCTAATGAAGAGGCGTATCCACGGGAATTAAAAGATTTGTTGTTTGGTGAAAGTGAAAAATTTCAAGCCCTGTGAGACAAGACTTTATGTAAAGAGATTTGGAAAAATCCTGCCCACATCTAAAATATTTACAACCACACACACGATTCAATTATTTCTCATTTGTGTGAATGCTATTATTAGACACAGTTCGTGTAGAGAGAAAGAAACGTTATTCACTCATGGCAGTTATACGTTGCATTGTCACGATGTAATTCCAAAACATGAAATTCAAATTCAATGTGATATTGACGAAAAGGTAAAAGCAAAAAGAGATCGAATATATGGACACAGGTGATATGACAGAAGTATGTAGATATTGTTTGGCTTTAAACTTTAAGTCCGAGACTTGTAGATCATCTAATTCGTTTTGCCATCAGGGAAAAGTAGTGTTTCTATCCCAATGAAGAGAATTAAAAGTTTTGTTGTTTGGTGAAAGTGAAATCCACATACACAAGAGGCAGAGACACAGAGTTGCTGGTGCGTAGCACAAACAGGGGGGTTGGCGAGGATAGCGAGCAGGGGGCGAAGCCTCCTAGTAATTATAAATATAGAACACCACACATAAAAGAGTCACATAGGTGTTCAGTACTTAGTTGATACACATTTGGCAGCCATGGCAGCCTTGAGTTTGTGTGCCTAGGTCTTTTTCTCTGTCAGCTCTGCACTACTGCACACTGGCATGTCCCCCCTTCTTCTTCTTTGCCAAACTGCTCAAGCTCTGTAAGGTTACACAGGGATTGTGAGTCAACAGCCTTTTTTAAGTGCAGCCCCAGACTCTCAAGTGGACAAGGGACTGTACTCTGTCTCTGAAACTCTAGGACATTGACATTTTTGTTTTAAAGTCATCCTTGTGTAGCTTTCCTTAGAAAACAAATCAAGATGTAGGCCTCCTGCAGACTGCATCAGGTTTTCCACCAAAATTTCCCAGTATTTTGCTGCATTCACTTTGTCATCACAAGCCTTCCAGGGCTTTTATAGAGAGGCATCTTTGGCGGTGCTTGGCCCCTTACTGTTTTTAATATACCTACTACCTTTAGGTGGCATTTTTAAGAAATTTGGAATTGATTTTCATTGTTATGCAGATGATACTCAGCTCTACGTATCTACAAAGCCCAACTCTGTCCTTCCTCCTTCCTGCCTCAACAACTGTCTATTTTAGGTCAAATCTTGGTTTTCTTCTAATTTCCTCCAACTCAATAGCCATAAGACAGAGGTTCTTCTCATTGGCTCCAAGTCTGCTTTATGACCTCAGCTTAAGACATTGGGGGTTATTTTTGATAATATTTTGTCTTTTGAATCCTCATATCAATAACATTACACAGCCATCTTTTTTTCAACTTCACAGCATTACACACCTGCAACCCTCCCTCACACTAAATAGCACCACCATCCTTACTCTTGCATGGTCACTTCATGCATTGATTATTGTAATTCTGTTCTCTTTGGTCTCCCACATAAGCTTCTCCATAAACTCCAGCTTAGTCAGAATTCAGCTGCCCGTATGATAACTCAGACCTCTTCTATGCAACACATTACTCCATCTCCGTATCTCCAGCTTCACTGGCTTCCTGTAAAATTTCAAATTGATTTAAAAATTCTTCTACTTACCTTCAAAGCACTTCATAACCTCGCTCCATTATACCTCTCTGACCTCTTACATATTTATATCCCCAACCGCACTCTTAGGTCCTCTCATCACCACCCCCATGCACGCCTGATCACCATGGGCTCTTGGGCATTTAGTTGTAGTGCTCCTCGTCTCTGGAACTCACTACCACAAAACATTCAGGACACAGATTGTTTTAAGACTTATCTGTTTAGATTAGCTTACACTTCATAACCTTAGGCCATATGCCCCTTCGGTCCCAGCCTTTAAATCCCGGCTGAAGACTCACTACTTCAGTTTAGCATATCCTGACTAGAGCTGCTGATTAACTGTACATACTGCATCTCTGTTGTTAGTCATTAGCACTAAAACATAAGTAACATGATAAGTATAATTGAATACTAACCCTCACCTATTCTGTTTCTGTTCTCGGTACTCAAATGTGGCAATTGGTGCCACGGCCCACCTGCCAAGTTGTTTGCCTGCCTATGGTAAAGTCATCCCTGGTGGAGGATCACAGGAATCATGGGAAAGAGGGGCCCTTTCATCGGATTGGCTGGCCGAGCAACGTTTCAGCCGTGGAATGGCCAAATGGGGAGGCAGCTTGACGGATGAGGTCTCCAGCACTCTAAAAATATCAAAATCTTATTATATGATATCATCTACTGTTAAATTCTGCTCTGTACTTCTAAAATTTTTATTATTATGCTTTATTAAGGATTTGTTCTGTTCTGTGTATTGTATTGTATTGAACCCCTTCTTTTGACACCCACTGCACGCCCAACCTACCTGGAAAGGGGTCTCTCTTTGAACTGCCTTTCCCGAGGTTTCTTCCATTTTTCCCTACAAGGTTTTTTTTTGGGAGTTTTTCCTTGTCTTCTTAGAGAGTCAAGGCTGGGGGGTTGTCAAGAGGCAGGGCCTGTTAAAGCCCATTGTGGCATTTCCTGTGTGATTTTGGGCTATACAAAAATAAACTGTATTGTATTGTATTGTATATTCTTATTGCTGTTTTTAGTTCCATATATATATATATATATATATATATATATATATACTGTATATTTATATATTTATATACAGTATGTATGTGGACATGCATGTTTTTGTTGAGTTTTAAGATTTTATCTGTATGGTGTCCTTGGGTGTTCAGAAAGGCACCTTGAAATAAAATGCATTATTATTATTATTATTACTATCTGTAAAGGTTGATTCTGCCACCATTATACTTGTTCAAAAAGCTAAAGTTTACCTTTATCAGACCACAGAACCTTCCTCCCACTGACGTCAGAGCCTCCCATGTGCTGGCAAATGTTTTCTGTATGTGTTTTTTTAAAAGTGGCTTTCTCATCTCCACTCTCCCTTTAAACTGCCACTGGGGATGCACCCGGGTGACAGATGCCATTTGCACCATTTCTCCAGTCTCAACCACTGTGGCTTTTAAGGCCGGGTTTATACTTCATGCAACGCAATGCATGCTGCAGCGGACGCTCCTGCTACGCAAGCGTTGTACTGTTTATACTTGCGCGTGTACTTTATGTAAATCTGGAGGAATCCACCAGGTGGCAATGCAAGATATTATCACGGTGAGAACAGGTTCGGCTTTGCTGTGTTGTGAATTGCCTGGAACACCAATTAAATTCCGATGACACCATACCGCAATATCTCTGAAAAGGATGTTTAATGATTAAATCCATCAGTCCAGGGATTTGTCCATTTCAATTAGCATTGGGCATGAGGCAGAAACAATCCCTGGACGAGGCATCTGCTCATCGCAAGGTGAATACAAGCACACACATACACGCTGGCGTCATTTTAGTGGCACCAAATCTGCTTATCTATGGAAGGAAATCGGAGCACACTGTGGAAGCCCAGTATGTGAGACTTTTAAAATGTGTTGTGTCATTACAATCAGGAATATGTGACGCTTGAATATAAAAGCACCACGAATGCATCTGTATGTCAGCATTTTGCTTCACCACTTCGAACCATTCATCAAACATCGAAGCGCGCACATTGATCTCATAGAATTTGCGAAGTGGCTTTCTGTCACATGTAGATAGTAACCAGAGACTCTGACGTCACATTCCAACTTTTAGCACACTGCGCCCCCCCACTTTTTGCTGGTACTGCAACTCGTGCACCTGTCACATTAATTTCTGAGGACCTGCTCAGAGGACGCATTAAATGAACGCTGGCAGCCATTATGCAGGTGCGTATGCATTCTGAGCGTGAAGTATAAACAAGCCTTAACTCGTTCAGAGTTCTTCCAGGTCTCTTACAGGTCTTTTGATGGTCTCCCTCACTTGTCTCCTTCTTGTATGATCACTCGGTTTGTGTGGACGGCCTAGTGTAGGCAGATTTACAGCTGCACCATATGCTTTCCATTTCTTCATGACTCCAAGAGACATTTAGTAAGTTGAATATGTTCTTGTCCCCATCCCCTGACTTGTGCTTTTCAGTCATCTTCTCACAGAGTTGGCTTGAGTATTCTTTTGTCTTCAATATGTAGGTTAGGCCACCATATTGACTCCCAGAACTTTGTCCCTTCAGGGGCATTTAGACCACAGTTAACTGAAACCCCTTGACTGTAGACAGATGATCTCCATTGGACTAATGATGTGAATTTTTCTGTTGATTAGTCAAAAAGGCTAAAATAAATCAACTATCATTTGATATTGTACTATAAGAATAAAAAAATTGTCCAAAATGTTTCCCAGGAAAGGTCCAACCTGCAAACGTTGCAATCAAGTTCAGGCCTCATCAGGCCACATGTTTCGGGCCTGCACCAAATTAACATCATTCTGGACCAAAATCTTGAAATGCCTTTCAGACAGCCTTGGAGTCACAATTCCTCCTAATCCATTAACAGCTGCATTTGGTGGATACCCAGGTGGGCTTAAAGTGGAGAAGGACAAACAAACTGCAATTGCCTTTACTTCACTATTGGCACGCAGACTTATCTTGCTCAATTGGAGGAATCCTAGCCCACCTCTTTTAAGTCAGTGGTTAACTGATGTTTTATATTATTTGAAATTGGAAAAAATCAAATTCTCACTTAGAGGATCTGTACAAAACCTGGCAGGATCTAATCATTAACATTTTTGAATAAGCATTTAAATTGGGGAAAAGGATTTTCTTCCCAACCCTTTTTTTTCTACTCTTAAAGTTTCACTCTGGCTGTTGGCCTTGCTTTCTTTCTCATAGGTGGAGGCAGATTTGAACTTAGTTTTGCCAAGATTGACTTGCTTGTATGGAATGTTACTTGCTTTTAAGAAATTCAATAAAATGTTAAAAAGAATAAGTTGTGAAAACTTTCAAAGTAGTGCATACCTAAAAAGGGTGAATACTTTTTATAGTCACTGTGTATAGTGTAATAAAACATAATATAAAAATCTATAATGAATTGACCAACAATTTCCTGCATACTTTTAATCAATGTCAATGTCATGGGGAGAAGGACTCTAAAGCAGCAACACGGGGTGTAATGCAGTAACCATCTCAAGATAAGCCTCTAGTCCGTCACGGACCATAGCCCTGCACACACTCATGCTTTGCCAAGCTAAATTGTCAGTCGATGTAAAATGTTCTTCAGTGGTTGCTTTTAAGAATGAACGTTCACAAGAATGGAGACTGTTGCATAATGCAAGTGAGCAGGTCTTGAGTTTAGATCGAGTGGACAGACTTCATCAAGAAATCAGAGCCAAAGCAGACTACACACTAGGTGACATTTTGTATGAAAAACCTGGGAAAAACTTTCCATTCAAGATCTCTTGCTACAGTGTAACCACTCAAATCATTTCAATAGTTTTT
Organism: Polypterus bichir lapradei; assembly: GCA_026402145.1. Taxonomy (NCBI): domain Eukaryota; kingdom Metazoa; phylum Chordata; class Cladistia; order Polypteriformes; family Polypteridae; genus Polypterus; species Polypterus bichir. The sequence goes on from JANRMT010062802.1 coordinate 28,256,675, forward strand.
TTTTTATTATTAGTGCTATAGAAGGAGCTATAAAATAATTACATATTTGGTATGAAAAAATAGAAGTGTTCAGTAATTAACTAAACCTAAATGTATCTTAGCATTATTACTATGTACTTACTATGCTATTCATGTAACACTACAAGTAACCTACTATACTTTCTCATGGTTAATCCTGATTGTGTATTTACTCAAATTACACCTTTAGTTATCAGTAGCTGTGTTACCAGTCTAAGATCTAATCAATGTGGACCTCAGTGTATTCAGCAATAATGTTTGCAGTGCACCATCTATTAGAATATATTTTGCAATGCATGTAGTAATAAAATGCTTTGCATTTTCATTCCAACAAATGGTGCATTAGAAGTATTAGCACTGCTTTTACAAGTCCTATACCAAGTAGCTTATAACAGAGACATAGCAACTGACGGACAGACAGATACACAGACACACACAGAGATTTGTCTTTTTATAATGGTGGATAGTAAGGCTTCAATTGCAAAAGTAGTTAAGCAGGCAATTAGTATATAACTACCACACTATAACAGAAACTTGTTTTATTATGTTGGTATGGGAAATTGTTGGCTCTGGGAAATTTTTTAGTCTTTCTTTGAGGGTACTTCACTTAAAACATTTACCTTCTTTGATCTCTGTACCATTCAAATTTTGCAATTGGCATTGCGACCGCTTCACAGTGCAGAGTCCCTTTATAGCCCAATGGGATGCCTTCGTTTTTCGTGTCTGAGATGTATGGAGGGACTGAAAGAAAGAGAGATTTTAATATTACATTGGAAAATAACTAAATTGCATTATTCATCCATTCTGTATTATAATACATCAATGCACTTCTGCAGTTTCATCTGTGGCTATGTCTCAGGTCATCAGTCCTGGCACAGTCCTCACATTCAGACCACTGGTGGCCCTATATCTCATATCTATTTATTAAAATTCTGTCTGAGACACATCTCACTGTCTTCATACACCAGCAGTCTCATACTAAATGTCAACTGTTTTAATGACCAAACTTATTTTTTTTTATTAAAATAGGCGAGATTATACAATAGTAATGATCTAAAATGGGTATCATTTGCTTGTATAAAATATGAGAACACGTAGAGTTGTAAGGAATCAATAACAATTTAAACAAAGGAATAAAGAAATAATGACCAAGTGAATAAGGCAACTTGGCTCTGTCTTGGACTTTCAGAGTGGAAGAAAGAGGCACCAAACTTACAGTTCACAGTCACTTCGACTCTCTGAGCAACACTGGCAGCATCGTTCACAGCCTTACACTCATACGATCCAGAATCGTGTCTGGTAATCGATGTTATCTCCAGGAACTCTCCTTCAGATACAGCGTCTAGGGCTAAGAAAAGGAAAAAAAGAGAGAAGTCAAATTAAACATTCATCCTGCTGTCCATTTGTTATTGAACCCCTCAAATTCAGGTCAAAGTTGAGCATGATGGTGGCATCGGGCACAAGGCATACTAGTTTATAATATCCAGCTTCTAAAAAAGTAAAATAAAATGATGCAATTGGAAGAAGAGTCTGTGAAGATGGGAACATTGTCACCCTGCAATGCTGCTGAACACTATACCTTCAGTTCACCATCATTACATATGTGCCAAGAGAAAGTCAGTGTTGAAACAAAATGTACAAGGAGTTTGCCTGAAAGCACATGGGAGACTCTTAAGTCAGCTACAAAAGATTCTATGGTCTTAAGAGATCAAGATTGATCTTTGTGACCATCAGACTCAGCACCATGTTTGACACAAATCAAATACTGAACATTATCCAAAACACACCATCATCACCATAAGGCATACTGGTGGCAGCATCATGCTGTGAGGATGCTTCTCTGAAACAGGCCCTGGAAGACTTGTGAGGGTAAAATGAATACAGAAAAATACTGGAAAATCCTGGAGAAAAATTGTTGTATAGCAAGACAACACCAGGCATACAGCCAATGCTACAGAGGAATGGCTTAAAACAACTATGTGAGTGTCCCGGAGTGGCCAGGTCTGAGCCCAGATCTTAATCCAATTGAAAATCTGTGGCTGGACTGGGAAAAGGCCCAGTGATTCAGGATCCCCATTCAGTCTCATAGAGCTTGGGTAGTTTTACAAAGAAGAATGAGGAGAAATGGCAGTGTGGAGATGTGCAAAGCTAATAAAGAAAGACCTGTACACACAGACTGAAGGGTGTCAAAGGTGCAGCTACTAAATACTGACTTGAAGAGGTGAGTACTTTTGTCATAAAGCATTTTAGGGTGTTTTGTATTTTTAATCAATTTGGACCACTTTGAAGAGATCTGTTTTCACATTGACATTATGGAATCTTTTTCTTTTGATTATTGTCAAAAAAAAAACAAATTCAATCCATTGTGAGTCCAAGTGTGAAACTTCTAAGATGGTGAATACTTTGCATAGGCACTCTAAGAATTTGATATTCATCAAATACGATATGTGAAGTAATTTATACCAGGTACAATAAACCCAAACTCTAAACTCAATAGTTTAATTCACACCTCAGTCCAGACTTTTTATGGGCACTGCAGATAGATAGATAGATAGATAGATGTGAAAGGCACTATACATGAAGA
>JANRMT010062802.1:28274231-28307726 GCA_026402145.1 Polypterus bichir lapradei
GATAGATAGATAGATAGATAGATAGATAGATAGATAGATAGATAGATAGATAGATAGATAGATATGAAAGGCACTATATAATACATAGATAGATTTGTTTGATTACATATAGACACAATCAATGTATACTAAAATTCACAATATGTAATTTATATTTGGTGCAAATCTGCAATATATATTGTACAGAGATAAGACAGGACAAAACTTACACAGAAATTCTAAAAAAGAATTTACATTATTTGAAAAGTAGATTTAAATTTGTTGTTAAAAGTACTTCAAGAAGTTTGATTATACATTTAACCATAAAATGGGTACATGATACATAGGAAAAACTCTGATATTTCTTGCTATAAAGATGTAGGCACTGGGGAGGGTGCAATTTCTGGAGCTATTTATGTGGGTTTTCAAAGCGTCCATCTGCCCTGATTTACTAAAATTAAGTTCTACGTGTAGTGGGTGTCTATCATCATTTGAGATCATTTGCAGTTTTTTCAACTTCGCCCTTAGTCACACACTTACCAAAGTGTCTACATTCTGCCCTGATCACTTTAGCTGCATGTTTAAAAATCTGCTGGAGCTTATTTAAATTTTGGTTTATCAGGCAAAGAAGCTGAAAGTGAAGGCAGACGGAATCACACAGCAGCAAAAGGACAATATGGGGTATGAGATTTGTAAAAGCAGTGTTAATGTTTGTGATGCACCACCTGTCTGAATGATAAATGCAATGCATTTTATTACAACAAATGTTTGTGATGCTCCATCTGTTGAAATGACAGAGACATAGATACACAGGCAGACATTTATCCTTTTATTAACATGAGTTAGTTGTCATGTGTGTGCGCATAGGAAACAGCTTGAAGGCTTGGGTGACGGTAGTTCTCCACCGAGACAGGAGGTGGCACTGTATCGACCTCTCGTCTTCCCCTTCTGCAGAAAAGATGATTGATACAGGTCCATCTGACGTCACTTCTGGGGTTACTTATAGGGGATTGGCTGTAAAGTGCCCCAAATCTTTAACCTTGTCCTGCTTTTCCTTTTAACACGCTCCATAAAAAAACTTTGTTAGAGTATGTAACATGAAAGCAACTACATAAAGAAGGACCGATATATAATTTTGGAAAGCATCTTCTAACGAGTGCACAATACGAATGGCATTATATCAAAATAAGAATGACTGAATGGTTGCTAGATGCGTTTTTGTCATGTCCTGCTATATAAAAATAGTTATACCTAATAAATGATGCAGAATAGCTTTTCAAAGGTGCTTGGTGATAATGCTCTCTAAGAAATCTGGCATGAAAAATTGTGACCGGGTGTTTGCTTTATTGGTTATGAAAGGGAATAAATGAAAGAGTAGGAGGGCCAAAAGGTAATGCGACATAAAACCTAAAGGCCCATGGCATTACTTCATAATTAAATACAAGATGTTCATGCGGAGCAGCGCAGAGACTTTCATTCCAGAAAGGCTGCCTGGGCTAACTAATCAACCTTTAATAGCTGCAAGAGACCTTGGGTGCTGCTATGGTGCATATTTGAAGCCTACCGCTTGCTTATCCTTAGCATTAAGCCGCAATTCAACAGTAAGTTTTTGCCTAGTTAGAAAAGACCACAGAATAATATTAATCTTGGGTAGGGAAAATAAGCTTGGTGCTTTTTTTCCTTGCTTCCACGTTTTCTTTTGTCTCCAAAAGTCTACATGGCTTTTCAAACAGTTTAAATAAATGATACAACTTGTCTGGGGCTTGCATCTGAAATAAAACAGAGCCTCACAAAATAAATTCTGTAAGGTGGAATTCTAGGCAGGAGAAGTGTTGAAGCCTCTTTCTCCTTCACTGCCACAGGCTCACAGCACACGAGTGGAATACAGATCGCTCTCCGAACAAAACAAATCTCAGCCTGATGCCATCAATCTGCATCTAGAAAACTAGTATCTAGTGACAAGCCATCATAAGTGCTTAAAATGGTCTTCCTTCAAGTCAGTGCATCTCTGAATCGGCGGCATTACGCGTGTTCAATTTGCTTCATTTTCTTTTTATTAATAACATTTTCTTTCAGTGCAGGATTGTGTGGGATGGATAGCGCCGGCGCTTTTCCTCATGGTATTAATCAAAAGAGCAGGTACTGCGACCGAGAAGCATTTCCACTGAGATGGCTATCAGCAGTGTCCTTGAGCCCTCCTGCTCGAAGTTTGTGCCGCTCTGAGCAGAGCACTTTGGGTGAGATGAAAGTTATACTTTTTAATTTGTACTTTAGGTCATCAGATGCTTCTGACTTTGTTGTAAAGTCCAAAGCTATTATTTCAGCTTTCAGCAGTTTATCTTACAGCTTGGCTCTGCCTGATCTCAGCAGGTCTGATTTTAGCCAATTAGTGCATGGTGTAGTGCCATGAAACCAGTGGGCCATGGTCAGATGAGTTCAAAAGAGAAAAGTGGAGAATCGCATTGCCATTGCCTGAAAACTTGAAAATAAAACTTTGGACTTAAGACTGCTTCCTCCTCTGATCTGTTAAAAAGGAAAATATGAGGGCATGAGAAGATGTGTCTCCATTGTCACAAGGAAACGGGAAGCACATGTGACACCACTGCAGAAATACTTTACTCTTCCTACATTTCACTTGCACTCAAATACAGAGTAATATGTATTAATAATGATGTTTTATTGTCCTTATATAAGTATGTGAAATCCCTTATATTGTATAATACGTGGAATGGCACTGCATCCTAAGAGCTCCAAGACATGGTGTCTGGGTCCCGGTCCAGCTGCTGTTCCTCTCTGTGGTTTTCATCTGGGGACTCTGATTTTCCTCCCACAATCCCACACAAGTGTGTAGTGTGGAGTGGACAGTCGAGACTCAACATGAGACAGTCAGTCTGTGTGCTTTGTGATTGCATGCCATCCCTTTCGTGGCTGATTCCAATGTTAGAGGTGTTGACTTCAGGTTTCTGAGAAAGGTGGAAGAGGCATATTGAATAAATGAAGAGGAAGAGATGGATGGATGGAGAACATGAAGATCAAAAGCCAGTTAAGGGACACCTCAATAGGTGCCAAGAATGCAAAAAAAAAAGAAAAAAAACTTTTGGAAGCAAAACATAAACATACAAATATTCCAATGAAACTACAAGAACAATGTAGTAGTTATATATAATACGCTACCGTGGTTGTCCATTTGTCTGTCCAGGATTTTAAATCACCTGTAGCTTGCAAACCGTTTAAACTATTGACCTGAAATTTGGTATATATATACTGTGGCATCTGGCCGGGGCTGGAGCCCGGCCGGGACGCCCAGGAGGACCGGAGGAGGGCTTGTGCCTCCTCCAGACCGCGAGGGTGGTCTGCCCTGGTTATGTTGGCGGCACCCCGGTGCCTGAATATCCCTGGAGCCCAGCACTTCCGCCACACCAGGAAGTGCTGGGGGGAAGACGACAGGGGACACTCGGACAGCTTTCGGGTGCGCAGCCGGCACTTCCGCCACACTGGGGCGTGTCTGCGGAGGAGTGCCGGGAAGCAGCTGGAGCCCATCCGGGTTCCTATTTAAGGGGCCGCCTCCCTTCAGTCGATGGCGGAAGTCGGGTGGCAGAGAGACGGAGCTGGAGAGAGGACTGGATGCGACCAGGAGAGAGGCATTGAGACTGTGAGGTCTGGACTTTGGGGAACGGTGCAAGAGGCACTGGGGTTTGTGTGCACGTGACTAGCTGTAAATATAGTGAAAATAAACGTGTGTTGGGTGAACAAAGATGTCCGTCTGTCTGTGTCCGGGTTCAAGTCCACAATACAATGTGACGTCTACTATCTGCTTTCGGGGTGATGATTGATCTCCAAGGTTATTCCTCTTTTTATTTTATTTTATTGTAGAATCAACTCTCAGCAGCGGCCAGCAGGGCAATGCATGCTTACAGGCACCATTATCATCCCTACCACCTTCGCTATCACTTTCCTTACCTCTTCATATCTTAAATCATCCTTTAGGCAGATTAAAGACTTAAGTTGCCAGCATAAGTGAAAAATGAAGGAAAACGTATTAAGTAATTGCAACACATAAACTGACTTAATCAGTTTTAACGTGAAAAGATGCCTAGGGAAGAAGAGAAGAAGTGGGCCGCTAGGGTGAAAAAAAAAAAGAGCTGCTCAAGAAGCAGCAAGCGGATCAACCTCTGAGCAAACGAATCCTAAACGTACAGAGAAAGAAGATGAAAACTAGAAATGCTCAAGTCAAGTGTATTCCGTGTAGTGCGCCGTTACTGGTACTATAATAATTTAAATACAGGTGTAATAACATATACACTTATTGGTAACACCTTAGTTTAGGTACTGCAAAAATGAATCTATTACTCATTTGCTACTTTGCAACAAGACCTTCACAAAGGCTTCTTTGGGTCTTCACAACACTTAGAAAGCATCATCTCTGCAAAGTGACTTAATAACAAAACTTCATTTTGGAGTAAACTTTGAGGAGGATGGGCTACAATAGCAGAAGACCACATTAGGTTCTACTTCTGTCAGCCAAGAAGACAAATATGAGCTGTAGTGGGCACAGAGTCACCAAAAGTGGACAGCTGAAGACTGAAAAAACATAACCCACTCTGATGAATCTTGATATCTGCTGAGAAATACAGATGGTAGGGTCAGAATTTGAATCCAACAGTGTAAATCTAAGTGCCCAAAATGCCTTGTGTCAGCTCTCCAGGTTGGTGGTTGAGGAGTAATGATGTAGGGCATGTTTTCTTGGCACACTTTGGGGATATCAGTACCAATCAATCGCTGCTTGAATGCCGTGGCCTAAGTGAGCATTATTGTTGACCATGACCACAACTCAACCAACCAATGGCTACTTCCAACATGACAATGCACCATGCCAAGAAAACAAATGTCATCTCAGACTGGCTTTATGAACATGACAATGAGTTCAGTCTTCTTCAGTGGCCTTCCCAGTCACCGGATCTGAATCCAATTGAACACTTTTGGGAAGTGATGGAACAGGAGATTCACAGCATGAATGCTGCTAACTAATCTGCAACCATGTCAACAAGGACCATAATCTCAATGAGATGATTCCAATGACCCATGGAATCCATGCACCAAAGAACAGACTGTTTTGAGAGCAAATTCATTTAAGAACTTATTTTGCACATACAGTATAATAAGTGTACATCACCAAGCTTTATGTTGTAAAATAATGTCAAATTACAAAGAGCTGCCAGTATCTCAGCTGTCAAATGGTAATGACACATTTCCACTTACTGTATATTGCATGCTGGGTTGGACCCAAACAGCATATATGATTAGGGTTTTGCATACAGACAATAGAGGGGCAATACATTTATGCAAATATTTTGAGAAGTACGAGTATTGGAGTGGACAGTTGGCAGGATTGTGTACTCACACAATTGACACTTAAATTTGCTGAAGGCAGAGTTGGTGACATACACAGAGTGAGTGGCATTCTGAATCCAAAGGGTTACCACAATTTGGCTGTTATATCAGGAAAAAGTGGCTACTTTGATGAATCACAAATTGGAATAAAATGTTGTTCACTTAATAATTCCTTGACTATATTTTTATTTGCCACTGTTTATTTGTTCTTTACCTTGATAACATGAAACATTAAGATATTATACTGCCTGCATTTCCAAAACTTTTGGGTGGTAGTGTACAGTAAAAAACCCCAAAAGTGAAAGTCTATCAGATATCAGATATTAAACTAGCAGGACCACAGACACAATATTAACCAAGATAACACCAAAATGCAAAGCAGCTTAGGTGTGGCCAGCCTGGCAGGGGTACTCGATGCCAAGGACATCGCCTGGTTGGAAAAACCCTTACAGTGAAAGCGGCAAGCAGGCTAGAAAGCCAGCAGACATGCTTGAAATGAAAAAAAAGGAAAGACACAAGGAAGAAATAGGTGTTAAACATTTACTAAAGACAGCATGTCATTTGCTTTGGCCAATAAAAATGATCTGTGATTGGCCAGTACCGGTATCTTGCCCCAGACCCACCCTCTTCTGCAGGCTGCATTGTAGCCATGATAGTCTAGATATATAGACCGGAAGGCAAGAGGCACTTTCTTTCTCTGACACCTACTCAGGCTTTGTAGAAAACATTTAAACGTGTGTTTTACCCATCTAAATGCCTAGCTACCTCTCCCTTAGTTACTGGGCAGGCGAGATATCTTTTTTTAGAACTACTCTTGGAAACTCTGCAATATGAGGTCATGCCTCGGCCTGGTAGAGCGAAATCCAACTGTCTTGTCCACTGATCCCAAAAATCTGTTTAATACACAGTATACAACTCCAGACAGGGAAGACTATGAGATATCAAACTAATAAAAAATGACTACCACAGACATGATCATAACCAAGAAAACACTATGATGCAATGCAATGGGGCACATGGAGAAAGTCACTTCTTGTGCCTAGCACTTCGCCAGGTTGGAGGCACCGTTTAACGAGAAAGCAACAAGCAGCCTAGAACGCCAGCATAGGTGCTTAAATGAAAAAAAAAGAAAACAAAGGCAGCACATTATTTGCATTGGCCAATGAAAGTAATTTGTGATTGGCCAGCACTTACATGCACCTACATCCCCACCCTAGCTTTGGTCCTAACTCAGTACAAAATGACCAATGTGACAACCTTTAAACTTTTCACCAATTACCCCGATGTTATGAATCTAGAGGCCACGTCCCTAGCAACCAGGACCTGCATCATGAAGACTGAAAACACAGAATGGCTGTTTCCATAGTCTAAAAAACATGGCGTCTGAAAAGACGTCAAATAGAAATGAGTCTCTAAATGAAGGCCCCAAACATGAAAAAACACAGATTTTAATTCCCAGAGCGCATAAACCCTGGAAACGATGCCAAGATGATTTTTCAACCTTGAAAAAGTCTGGACATTTTTTAAAAGAGAGTCTATTCATAGCAGAAGTAAGATTAAACAAAAGTAAAACAGTTGCAGTCAATATACTGCAAGTCTTTTATGGTTGTTCCTGGAGTGGAAATCCTTCACTGCCTGACAGAACACTGTCTGTTATGGAGTTACATGTGTTCATGTAAATAATTGTTATATTTGTTGTCTTTAAATTATTATGTGACATATTTTTTGGTATTTTCTGTTATGTATAAAATTATGTAAAATGTCCTGCTGTTCTTCGCATTTTATGGGTAGAGTTTTAGAAGGCGAGGCCACCCTGACATTACCACACCTGTCCCACCCTCTGGCTAAGCTGATCAGGATGAGGAGCAGGAGATCATTTTTACTGTGGAGTCTGTGAGTATTGCTGCCTGCTGTGATGGGATTTTCTGGTTTTCTTGTTATTTTTGTTCTGTCTTACAAGTTCAGTTTTTTGTACACCGTTTTGGAACTTGTTTGCTTAATACTGCCTTTTAGGGCAACTCCATGTACATCTTTTTTGCTCTGTTAAGCTTTATTTGTATTTTTCGATTTTCATTTTACAAAAAGTCTTGATTTTCTGTTTAGCCCTTTACAGGTTTACAGTCATCCCTCCTCTTTAATTTCTAGTCATTTTGCCAGTTTCCCATTTTTAGGCTTGCTCCAGCAGAAGGCAGCACATTGTATGAGGGGCCTGGCTGCATCAGGTGGGCAGACCACTTAGGATTCTGGCCTACTCCCTTGCTTGTTTTTGGAGGCCTCACAGCCTTTTTGCCTTGATGAAGACTCCGATGTCTGTTTTCAATGACCCTTATATGACATCTGAGATGAAAGAAGGGAGAGTTCCAGTCTGGAGGAGGAAGTAGCATCAATATTCTTCCATTTTCTGATGCTGAAAGGGGAGAGGTTGCTAGTGACAGTGCCACCTCACACTCAGGAGGCAAATTACATGTTTTCAAAAGCCTTGAAGATACTCTCTAAGCATGCATTAATGACGATGTATGCATGCACATACAGTTTGCATAAACTGTAAATAATTACATTTATAAACATGTTATTATGTGACAGATATAGGCACATTACTTGAAAGTAGATACTGTATTATTTGACACAAAGTCTTAAACTGCAAGGTGCCAATTTTGGTTTCAACAGGAGACAGGTTCTGGGAATAGATAGCTAGATGGACACATTGTTAAAGAATAATTGTGATAAACCAGTCTAGTACTGCAGAAGACTTGATCTACTCAGGTTTCCCTCATACCTTCTTTCCCATTATCTAAGGAATGCAACCTGGAATTAACTCTTGCGATTGTAAGAACAAAACTAAGATCTGACGACCTCGATTAATTTCTCTCTCCAAAATCCTAATACAGGAGGCTTATCTTCAAAGCTTAATTTGTAGTGCAGTTAAATCTTTACATTTCAGTCTTCCCCATAAGCCAGTCCTCTTGATTATCACTTTGTAGCTTTAAAGATTTTCTCTATATACTTGGCCCGGCTTTGTTTGTGATTGAACTTCTGGATTTATGCCTGATCTGTGGCACGATACCATGAATGTTAAGTGAGTGGCATGAGTAGAATGATTCATCATACTTCGTTGGATGTTAAGAGCCCTCTCTGATCCATTCTGCTTTTATCGCTTCTTTGAAATTAATGTTAACGACCTTCCAAACGCACATACAATGTAAATGTCAATGACAGGCTTGTACGGCTGTGAGACTAAATGTCTTCATTATCAGAAAAGGAAGAATCGGAGCTCCTGGGCCCAGTCCTTAATGGCAGTTTACTACACGATCTCTCAGAGCATGGACTCAACTTGTGGTCCCTTTACAAGTACAGTGTCATCCTTGACTGAGCAATTCCCAGAATACTCATCAGCTCAGAGCTATGTCTTGTTTCTATTTAATTTTACCAAAGACGGTGGTGATATAATTCATTGTGTAACAGTCTGTATGACAATATGAAAAAATATATTAGCATACATTAAATTAGTGGCTCAAAAGGTGGCAGAGTATTTAAGTATGATATATAGTATGTGTGATGTGATGGACAGCCGGCAGCTTATCCCGGCCGACACATCCAAGACGCTAGATGGTGTCCTTCCTGCAGAATGGAGGTGCCCCGGATTTCGCAGGGCATCATGAAGGATGGAGTTCGGCTTCACAACCCTGCTGGGTGCCATCGTGGGATGCTGCAGGGAGACGTGGGGATTTCTATTTTCCCCGATAGCCCGAAGTACTCCTCAGTCACGAGGACGGAGAAACAGAAGTAATTCCGGGCTAAAGAAAAACACAAGTCTTCGTCTGACCCGGAAGTGCTATGGAATCACATGGACAGATGAACAGGAGCACTTCCAGGTCAAGGACTATTTAAAGGACTTGTTGAAACCCAGCAAGCTGAGCTGGAGTTGGGAGGGAGTGTGACAGAGCTGCTGGGAGGAGAGGAGGATTTAGTATTTGTGATTATTAATTTGTTAATTGTGGTGAGTGTGGTGCTTGGTGCACTGTATTTAAGAAAATAATTAAAAATCAACTTCTGGGTGATTTTACCCCATGTCCTGCATACTGTCTGTTGGGGAAAAAAGGTGGGCAATAGTGCCACCAAGTGTCCACGTATTTACAGTGGCTTCTTGTATTCTGAAAATCTCAGCTATTATGCTCTATTAGATCACAAACCTATAGTTTTATCCATGTTAACACTACTTGCATGTAGAGAAGGGCCTATCACCAGTCAAATTATATACAATACTGTACAATACACTAGGTATCACACACATCAAAGCAACAATGACAACAAAACAATGAAGCTGACCATTTCATAGGATGTAAACCACTACCCACAAACAGCAACAGTTATCAACGATACAGACCCTATCATTATCCAGTCATGTACAGCAGTTCACAAAATCGGGGCTTAAAAATACTCCTTCTGGGGTGGTCACCCTGTCTGAAACTATCACCCAAAGTTATGATGGAGATGTGAAGGGCAGGGTATCTAGAAAAGACATAGGAGTGAGTTTCACAATCACTGGACATTGAATTGATCAGATCCTGTTTGATTTGATTCACAGGGGCAGCTTTAATGTACAGCTTGAAAGGTGTTGTCTTGCAGTGGAAAATGAGTCATCTCTAAATATGGGAGCATTTTTAAGAATAGGTTGAGATGGCTGAATTGAGGTTGACATACAGTTTGTGGCTCTCCCAGGCAATAAGGAGGCCTGGTCTCCCTGTAAAAATGTGAGTGCCTGTTAACTTTTGTAGAAGATTATCATGTTGCACACTTTTGGTGTATTTTTTTGTTTTTTTTGTTTTGGTGGCTGTATATCTGTTACCGGGGATTCAGGATGGCCATGATGTCATGCTGCCATGAGGATGTGACATCACAGCAGCCATTACCCCTTTGTCACGCATGCACATTAGATGAGTATTTTGGAGGCTCTGCACAAAAGGTAAAACAGAGGCCGGGTTTGTGTGAGACACAGTCACTACTATCCTATTCTGGAGGATGAGCAGGCAGAAGACCCGTGACCTCACTTTTCAATTGCCCCAGAAGTCCAGCCTCTTTCATTCCCAATTATATAAGAGTACAGAGCCAGCTAGAAGATGGTGTTCATTTTCAGACCCGCAACTGCTGGAGCCACCTTCACCTGCAGGAGAAATAACTAGGAGACTCCTCCTGAAGTGTCATATTCAGAGTCTTTTTGTTCACGTTACCTTATTCCTTTGACATTGGTGCTATTAAATGGGGTTCTCGGGAAGAGAAGTTGGAGAACCTGCAGGGCTGCATGCAGATTAATGTCATAATGTATGGCACTCCAGCCACTATTAAAAAACTTCACATTGTACCAATGTGGTTTTCAAGTATCACCCGCTGCACTTGGGTCCCAATCCAGGTGGTTCGGCATGTGGCGCATGCTTCCAACTTCCTCACCCAACACCCTCCCTGCAAAATGAACCCATTAGAGGTTAGTTAAAGGAGGCAGGCACTCACACTGACTGTATAGGATTAGGTAAGGGAAGGAAACTGTTGTGGGCTCAAAGCAGAGCTTCCATTTGTAATTTCTACTTTCAAGATAGCATATGTGTTACTTTTCATTAAAATAATGTTATTTCCTCTGTTATACTTTTTGTAGCTTGAAACGTTTGGAATAGGTTGCAATCCCACCATGTTTCTCTAAAGGCTGTGAACTATACGTTCACAACATTGTATATGGTTATGATAGTCATCCTTAAAAGAGCAGGTCATATGACTGGAAAGTGTATGCACTTTGCTTTTAAATAAAGAGAAGCCTCTAGTGACAGAAAATTTGCTCCTCTATAAAATTTCTTTCTTATTTTGATTACACTTACCCTTTGATTTGGTGGCTGATTTCAGAACGTTTGATAATTAGTGTGGATGGACCCTCATTCTTTTCTTTGCCCTTTTTAAAGGGTCCTGCTTTATGGAAGGGTTTGGGCCTGTTGGCCTATTTTTCCACTATGCTCCCAGTCATAATTTCATTTAAGTGACATACAACACTGAGTCCAGTCACGGGCCATTTGTGGATGGCAGCCATCAAGTAAGATGACACAAATCTGGGACAACACTACTTGTACAACTCTGATGTTTATTTCAGATTTCCAACTGGAGAACTGATCAATCAGGAAATCAACTGGTTATTCAGGTTGTGCTGCTTTCATTTCAAGGATATTTTCCTGACAACCCACTACAGGAATAAATTAAGCAAAGATTTTGTGAAGTCTGACTCAACACCCTTGAAGTAGTTTTAATTAGGAGAAGATTATTTTAATTAAAGTTTCATTAGAACAGAAGGGTGAAGTGAAGGTAGAGTTTATTTCTGGTAGTACTACATTGTAATCGTTTCTAATGTATTTTGGGAACATCTCGATTTTATAAGGGTTTTACTACTGGTGTCTACTTTGTAGTTATTTTTATGTGGTTCTTTTCTCAAAAATGTCATTTCTCGATTGTTGTCTGTTAATTTTTATTTTTTTAAATTATATTTATTTATATGTGTTAGTTAAATACATTTTTCTGTGTGTGGTACCAGTTTTGTAATTTGGCTTACTGAGAGTGGCAGAGCGAGACCCCTGTTAGGTAACAGCCCACAGGTACTGCAATTAGTTTATCTGGACTACAGTACATGAGTGTTACAGACTATAAACTTCAGACAGCCCTTGTTTCAGTGCCTTGGCATTAGTGGCCCAAACTGGAGTTTCTACTCTCTTTCTAGTTTGTTCTGTGGTCTCTGATCTCATTTTGAATAGTTGTTTTTTTTAATTGTGAGGCTTGGGATTTCAGCTTTGTGAATGTTGGAATATGGACCTTTTTGTTTAATTATAAATTATTGTCCAATTTTTTTTCTCAGTTTGGCATGTCTTTTTCCTTTTGCATATTGACTTTTGGTTATTTTTAAATTTAGTATTGTAGTTTTGCATAGTTGTATTTCAGACCTACACAGAGTGGTCTTCAATTTGTATCTCTATATTGTCTATACACTATATCTGTGTTGGCTTTTCCTTTAAGATCTAATTTTTTCATCTTACAACATTGACTTCGCAGAATATGGTGTAAAAAATCATATGAAACTTTATCAAAACAAAAAAAAATGAACCCAGCTGCTTGCAAGTGGAACTGTGATGTACATCATCTTCAGACTGAATATAAAAAGACTTTGAATAAGCCAAGAGATGCAGCTTCAAAAAATAAGCCGCATAAAATGAAAAAGCAAAATGTCTAAAACAACACTGGTTATCCCACTATGGAGGAACAGGACTACATTCAGCCCCTCACCGATCTTCTCCTACACTCCATGTTGAAGTCTTTCATAAACCTTAGTTATTTCTTCAGCTAATTCTTCCCCTACACTCAAAACATAGGTAAACTTATTTATTTTTGATGTGCCACTGCATTGTTAATTACTTCTAAAGCTTGGCAATAAAACAATAAAATAAAATTGTGGTCCAATCTCCGCCAGAACCAGATGTAATTTCTTATGTCCTGTGTACTTACAGAAATGTGCTTAATTAACTTGAAACTGTGCAGAATGTTTTTATTTTTGAAATAAAAGGCCAAAATAAAACACACAAAAGTTCAAGGTTTATGTTTTACAAAAATTGAGAAATAATGACGTTTTCATGCATGGATGTGTGTGTGCATGCGCAAGGGAGAGCGAGAGAGGCAGAGATAGATTTGATGTCATTCAAATGGTTACTGGAATATAAAATAAACACTTTCACAAAGGCATAATGAAACAAGTGTGCTTTTATTCAAGAATAAAACTAAATAAAGAAAAAATCAAGTGACAACAAGATACCAAGAACTCATGATTCACCAACGTTTGTGTGTCTGCTTATATCCCTTCAGCAATATCTTTTACAAGTACCAAAAATTTACACCGGGTGTACAGACTCAAATCAAATGTATGTTTTTATTATATAATAGTAATAGCAATAGCAGCTCACTACCTAAAATGGTAAATGCAAGGAGGACTCGGGTTCGAACCTTCAACCTCTTAATTATGAGACAGCAGTTCTTACCTCTGCACCAGCCAAACAGACATGTCTACTTTCTGTTGATTAATATTTGGGCTTCGAGTTTTACACATTGACAGCCACATGTAAAGTGAATGATTTCTTTTCTTCTGTTATATTCTGTAAGTAGCAGAATACCCGCGCTTCGCAGCGGAGAAGTAGTGTGTTAAAGAAGGTATGAAAAAGAAAAGGAAAAATTTAAAAAATAACGTAACATGATTGTTAATGTAATTGTTTTGTCATTGATATGAGTGTTGTTCCCATATCTATATCTATATATATATATATATATATATATATATATAGCAAAATAACCGCGCTTGGCAGCGGAGAAGTAGTGTGTTAAAGAAGGAAAGAGAAACAAAAGGAAACATTTTGAAAATAACGTAACATGATTGTCAATGTAATTGTTTTGTCACTGTTATGAGTGTCGCTGTGATATATATATATATATATATAGCAAAATAACTGCACTTCGCAGCGATGTCGTGTGTTAAAGAAGTTATGAAAAAGAAAAGGAAACATTTGAAAAATAATGTAACATGATTGTGAAAGTAATTGTTTTGTGTATTTGGCGGCAGCGTCACGAAGTTGTTTTCGTCTAGCTGCATTAGAAAATGTACCACGACATCTGACACGCCTCCTTTTTACTGTTTTCTCACAGCTTGGATTGCTGCTGTCATAATGGGTTTGAGTCTACATATACAGCACAGGTATATATATATATATATATATATATATATATATATACACATACATATCTTCATATCTATATAAATATATACATATGTATATACATTAGATATCTACATATACACATATGTGTATATATATGTATGTGTCTATATGTGTGTGTATAGCTTTGGTCACTGAGTGCAAGGGAAAAATAATAAAACATAGTCTATTAATTATTAAACAGTAAAACATTAACGTTTTAAGAAGTACAGGTACATTGAGCACTACTCAATTGGTTGCGGGTAAACTACATTTTAAAAGACGGTATAACAGAACAGGTAAGTAGTACTAACAGCAGCTAAAATGTATATGGATAATCTCTCGGTAGTTGATCCCTTTTGAAAGGCGCTACACGATGGCTGTGGTATAGAAATTACATTTTCTATGTGAAAATTCAAATTTCTGCCTCTGGTAATGTGCCTTACCGGTATTGCCAGTAATTAAAGAAAAATTGTTTTGTGTCCTCTGCAGTGTTAAGAGAGAAAGGCTTTGGTTTGGGATAAAATGAAAAAAGGTGTAAAAATAGGAAAGTTGCATTTTTCTTTTATATAGTATAGAGAGATGTGTTCGGTGACGTTATGATCGCCTTTTGGGGACAGTCGTGGTGGGTCTTGTGTAGACTGGTGAGACGTCTCTGCCATTAATCGGCTGTGATGGCACTGTCAGTCCTTCACTCGTGTGCGTGTCTTCATAATCCGAGCTGAGGACCTCATAATCGTATACGTGCAAAAGAAAGTGTGAATCGCCTTAATATTATTTTGCCGTGGTGTAGAAAAGGGGTCCCGTATTTGCACTTGTCTGGGCTATAGCTCAGGGGGAGGATGAAAAAAATTAAAAGTGCTCACTTTGAATTAAGGCAGAAGCGCAGTCAGCGTCTCAAATCCCGGCACAGCTATGCGCACGCGCCGGCTGCTCGACTTTTGCTGGGAAGGAGACCCCAGTTTTTGTACACACGTTCCACAAATGAGACACACGGGTTTACCGGCAATGTCAGTAAACATATACTCAGCCTCCCATCGGTTTTTAAAGGCTCTATGTTCAGAATCACCTTTTCTCTTTGGCATCGTGTGGGCTAGCTTGGCAATAACTTGTAGCATCATAAGCTAGACTTGATTAACGTGGTAAGTGTTCGGCAAGGCAGCTGAAGCGCTGGATTATGGGATCTGTAGTTTATTGTGTTACCAGCGCTTCATATCCCCGGGCCATTAATAACAATAATACAGTATATAAAATGATCTTGCGGGCCGGATATAATTACACGCCGGGCCGGATGTGGCCCGTGGGCCTTGAGTTTGACTCATATGGACTAAATAGAACTTGAAAAGAAATATTTTTTGGAATGTGATCGCGCAAGTCAGATCTAGTCGACGCGCACTACAGTACATCGAGCCCGCGTGCTATTGTGGTTTTGCTTGTGTGCTTCAGTAAGTTACCGTCCCCTCGCTCTTACTTTTTTACCGTTCATCTAATGAATACACTGAGTATGGCTTTACCAAAACAACCATTGATCGCGAATAAAGTATCCATTATTCATGAAGCTTCAATAGGTGATCTGTCTTTCTGCGTTAACCGCATGCGTTTTCATACGTCTCAAACTAAGGGGATGCGAGGTTAAAATAAATCGAGAAGCGCGCGTACATACTTAGTGCATCCCCTCTCGGGAATCGAACCTCGGACGTGGGCGCTACAGGCGAATGCTTTACTATTGCGCCACGGCGTGTGGTTTATCTATTTGAGCGTAGCAGTGTAATTCGGTTTTTGTTCAGCACTCTTTGGAACTGTTGCTTTTTGTCTGCGCACTGCGTCAGTTCACGTGAGCCGCTGAATATGGTTTTATATGTCACTCGCTCGCTTCTAATTGTTTCGCTGCCTTCTTAATTATATAATGCATGTTTTCTAAAGCGCGTTTTGTAGCTCTTCCTGGCTTTCTACGTAATGCGTGATTACGTGAGAGGCGTGATGATGTCATACGAAACTCCGCCCCTCCAGCTGAACTCCATTACAGTAAATGGAGAAAAATAGCTTCTAGTTATGACCATTATGCGTAGAATTTCGAAATGAAACCTGCCCAACTTTTGTAAGTAAGCTGTAAGGAATGAGCCTGGCAAATTTCAGCCTTCTACCCACACGGGAAGTTGGAGAATTAGTGATGAGTGAGTGAGTGAGTGAGTGAGTGAGTCAGTGAGGGCTTTGCCTTTTATTAGTATAGATAAAAGTGCACTTGTTTTGTTATACCTTTTTTGAAAGTATTTATTTGATATTTGGACTTCAGTCTTCACACATTATACACTTCACGTCAGCATTTTGCCATTAGTACTATAACATGAAAAAGTTTCTGTTTTAGTTATGTGTTCAGCATTTCTTTCTTCGCATTTCCAGTCATCCTACATTTACACAGATTGTTGTAGACATGGAACGTACATGAAATGTATGTATTCCAAATAACAATATATTATTTACCCTATACAATTCCAGACACCTAACTCCTAGATAAAGAGACTTCAGCTCTGAGAATTTTGTGTTTGACTTGACTTCAGCTGCCTCGGTGTGAGATGGGATAGCAGGCTGCTTGCTGCTGATTGACACATTTTTAAAATAATGACACTTATGAGGAGGTGCGAGGGGATTTAAGGTGGCCTGGCATTACAAATATTTTCATAGGCTTCAGGGATTCTAGTGTTAACAACTGTAGCTAGAATTTCAATGTGCCAAAACTGTGAAGAATATTAAAGATACAGCTGGGCAGCAGAAGAGAAATAAAACACAAAAGAAAACGGAATCCTTCACATATGGTCCATGTCCACCAATAGAAATGTATGGAAGAGCTTGATGTTAGAAAATGTCAAGATTGAGTGAGGGTCTGAACATGTTGTTTTTTATATATATTGTTAATGTTTTATGTATTTATTTATACTTAGTCAATTTCTCATCTCACAGAGTTTCTCTTGCTGCTTGTGATGTCTTGAACAAATGACACTTTCTGGGCTCTCTGCAGAGACAGGGCTGCTATGCAGTTTCTGTTATTGTAATGTGAGTACACGATTGGCTCATGTGAACCAACCTGTAGCATGACTGGAGACATTTAATAAAAAGCAGCTAACAAAGGGAGGCAAGTCAGCAGAATATTGTCATTGTCAGACACAGATACATACAATATGTATTATTATGATTGTTACAGCACCTTATAGGAGCAAGAGGAATAGATGGCTGTTTTTACAGTACGTATGCACAGATTGCATGGTATTTTTGTGCTTAATTGCATCTGTTTAGCATATATAACTTACATCTTCAGGATTGTTTCTATACAATGTACAGGGGCTAAATCATACTACATAATTAAAAAGGAATCTGACATGTCATCTCATTTTCATGAGTAGAATGGAATAATACTAAAACAACTTGTTTTTCCCTGGCCTATGCAATGCATTAACATTTTTGAGAAAGGTATACACACTATTTCCATTAAGACCTTTAACTGTTCACAGAGACCCACAATATGCTCTTCCAGTGTCTCATTCTATAGGGTGGGCCATGGAAAAGTGGCCCGCCTCCAATACCGGGGCCACACTGTTTGGAGGAGGCCATAGCTACTTCAAGACCAGAAAACTGGACTTTGGTGTGTGGTATCAGGAACATGAATAGTGGGCCCATTTTTCTTCGAATCAACTGTGAATACCGCGGTTTACCTGTGCATCTTTGAACAATTTTACGATCAACTGACACCAAAAAAAAAAAAGTACTGGTTTTTTCAACAAGATAGGGCAACATGCCACACCTCACGTGACTCACTGGCACGGGTTCATGAACTGTTTATAGAGGAGCGAACTGTGAGCAAGGGGTTATGGCCACCACGTTCCCCGAACTTGTCCAAATGTGATTTTTATCTGTGGGAAAATTTAAAGCAGAAAGTGTATGCCAACAATCCACATACCCTGGAAGAACTCAAGAAAAACATCACAAACACTATCCGCAGCATCACTATTGAAGAGCTGCAAGCAGTATCAGCCAACATGCTCCGACGTGCTCAAAGGTGCATAGACGTGAACGGAGACTACTTTCAGCATCTGTTGTAACTTGTGGGTAAGTGAATAAAAACAATCCACTTGCTCATTCATCTTGTCATACTATCACCGGAGGCGGGCTACTTTTCCTTGGCCCACCCTGTAGCAACTGTTGACTTTAGACATGCAGAATTCTTAAAGGAGAATTTATGATTTGAGTTTGTCTACTCAGTTTAAATTGGACACACCAAAAATACACAGAATTTAACAGAGATATCGATTGATTGATTCATCTATCAATCTATCTATGACATGGTTTAGTGATTGCTGTATGGGGTCTTGTGGTGAAGTCACTAACATGTCTTCCGTTTCCACTCTTAGAATGGAAGAACACATCCCAGAAGATGACTGAAGTCCCTTCCATTCCAACCCAACCCTCACTATAGCAGAAGTTCCATCATCTGAGGTCAGTGTTCTTTTAAATCAGTACCTCAAGAACAATTCCTTTCACTTGAGCCTTATATTGTCCGGAGAAAGCCTGTTGTTATGAGTAACATGCAATTTCTTTTCTTCCAATGTTTTTTTTTTTTTTTGCCGTGTAGCAAGTAAACTTATTTTTCCTGGCTGGGACCCTGTCATGAGGATGGTGTAATTTAATATTATTATAAAAATATGCACATAGAAAAAAATATTTTAAAAAGCAGTTTTTGCACTTACCACGGTCAGAACTAACATGAAAAAGATCTGTTTGAAAACAAGTTCTGGTCAGCTGGCTGGAGGGAATACAAGTGGTTGGGATGAAAGACCAGGAATGAAATGTGGACTGAGTCTACTTGAGCTGACAATACACACCCTTTGATCCAAGAGGAATGTCAAGGATGATAGGACTGAATATAAACTAAAGAATAAGAGAAAAGTAAAACGTCTCTGCTGCTCTATGTAGTTTGCTATGCTGTCTGTTTTTGCCATTTCTTCATGCCAGACCACATGGGATTAAAAAACCAATCAACATACTAAGACAGAGAGCCACCTGGTACCCTAAACAAAAGGAATTAATTATTATCCAAGTTGTATTGACAATTTTATAACACTCATTTTACTCTGTTTATACTGAAAACATCAAGTTAATCCATGCATAAATAAGAAGTGTAACTTTCCTGCTTCTAAGTTTTGGGACTATAAATAAATACCTGAGATTAAAGATGCAAAAAAAGTGAGGAGAAATTAACTTCTATAGCAACAACAACAATATTTATTTATATGGGATGCTTTCATGCAAATGATGTAGCTCAAAGTGCTTTACTAGATGAAAAAAGAAAAAAGAAAAATGTAAAAATTAGGCAATACTAATTAACAAAGAATAAAGTAAGGTCTGATGGCCAGAGAAAACAGAAAAAATAAAAACAAAACTCCAGAGGGCTATAGAAAAAAAAATCTGCAGGGGTTCCAAGGCCACAAGAACACCAAACCTCCACTAGGCATTCTACCCAAAATAAATGTCAATGTCAATTTATTTATATAGCACATTTAAAACAACATAGTAATGCTGAGACCAAAGTGCTTTACAATAATATAAATAAAAGAAAGAAAAAAACATAAACAATAAAAAATAGATAGTAATAAAATATATGAACATAAAATAAGATAGATAATAAAAACCATCAGTATTACTGAAGGTCACTGAATGCAAGTGAAAAGAAGTGAGTTTTTAATCTTGTTTTGAACAGTTCAATTGTAGATGACTCCTTAATATGATGAGGGAGAGAGTTCCACAGGCGAGGGGCAGCAGCTGCAAAGGCCCTGTCCCCCTTGGTTTTACACTTGGTACGAGGGACAACAAGAGACAACTGACCAGAAGATCTAAGCATTCTGGATGGCTGGTGTAAAATACACAGTTCAGATAAATAGGCAGGAGCAAGCCCATGTAACGATTTAAAAACTAGCAGCAAGATTTTAAAATCAATTTGAAAACTGACAGTCAGCCAGTGTAAAGAAGCTAAAATAGGAGAAACAGAGTCATACTTCCTTGCCCCAACCAGAAAGCGAGCGGCAGCATTTTGGACCAGCTGTAACCTGTGTATCAGAGATTTGCTAATCCCAGAATACAGCGAATTGCAATAATCGAGGCGAGAAAAAATAAAAGCATGAGTAGCTTTCTCAAGATCTTTAGAAGATAAAAAAGGCTTTATCTTACCTAATAGACGAAGTTGGAAAAAACAACTCTTGACTACAGAATTAATCTGTTTCTCAAAAGAGAGGTTACTATCAAAGGTAACACCAAGATTGCGGACTTGAGGTTTGGAAAAGGCAGAGAAAAAGCCGAGAAGTCCAAGACCAATTTGGGCTTTAGCTGGTGGACCCACTATAAGCACCTCCATTTTATTGTGATTTAAATCAAGAAAATTATTGGATCTTAGTTCAGACAGACAGTTGTGGAGTTGATTTGTTGCAGAGTTGCAGACGGGAATATAAACCTGAGTATCATCAGCATAGCAGTGAAAAGAAATGTTAAATTTCCTAAAAATCGCTCCAATAGGGTGAAGGTATATAGAGAATAAAATAGGACCCAAAATGGATCCCTGAGGAACACCATATTTAAGAGGAGCAGTAGATGAAAAAGAGGAATCTAAAGTCACTGAAAAGTGTCTACCAGTTAAATATGACCTGAACCTGTTAAGAGCAGCCCCTTTAATCCCAACAAGATGTTCGAGCTGCATCAGCAATATTTCATGGTCAATGGTGTCAAAGGCAGCGGACAGGTCAAGGAGGACAAGGACTGCCGCATCACCTGAGTCAGTAATAAGAGAGATGTCGTTGAACACTTTCAGGAGTGCCGTTTCAACACCATGATAATGCCTAAAAACCAGATTGGAAGGTCTCAAATAAATTATTGGAGTTAAGGTGAACGACCAATTGATTATAAATAATTTTTTCTAGAATTTTAGCCAGAAATGGCAGCTGGGAAATTGGATGAAAGTTGGTTAAAACTCCAGGAGCTAATCCTGCCTTTTTTAGATGGGGACGGACTGCAGCATGTTTAAAAAATGAGGGCACAACCTCCGAACAAATAGAATTATTTATAATGGCTAGTAAAGATGGGCCCAACACATCAAAGGCTTCCACTAAGAGACGTGGTGGTACAGTATCGAGGGGGCTGGAAGCTGGTTTAAGGGTGTCAACATTTCTTTTTAGCATTGAAAGTGAGACTTGATCAAAGGAATCTAGAACAATGTCATGATTAACAGTAGGAAGTTCATAGCCAGTTTGAACAATGCCACGGCGGATAGTATCAATTTTGCTGACAAAGAATCATAGAAACTGCTGACATGAATGAACAGTGCTATTTAATCCCATCATAGAATGACGGTGAATGGCCGCATTAATTGAAATAAATAAAACCCTAGGATTGTTTGAATGGCGGGATACTAAATCGGCAAAGAAGTCATGTTTCGATTTCTTAACTTCAGCCTGGAAATTGAAAAGAGAAGTCCTAAAAATCTGTTTAGAGATAGTCAGTCCATCTTTTTTCCAACGCCGTTCAGCAGTTCAACAGGCGCAGCGCAGTGATCGCGTAGTTTCATTTAGCCAGGGAGCAGGTCTTACCTTATTACGGCGTATCTTGGGCCGAGCAATTGCGTCTAAAACCGTTTCACAGGAGGAATTAAATTTTACGACAGTGTCATCAATATCATTATTTTGGTCATGCATATAAAGACTAGTGAAAATGGTTTTAAAATCAGATATAATGGAAGAATTTAAAAAGCGTGAGCAGCATGGTGGACGGCTATTAGTCGGGAGATCAACGGTAACATGCAGATCCATCATTACAGAAAAGTGATCAGTGAAAGAAACATCATATAAATCAATACTATTCACTGAAATATCACGAGTAAGAACGAGATCAAGGGTGTGACTGAGAGAGTGAGTTGGCGTATTAATATGCTGTATAAAATCAAATGAGTCCAATAGTGATAAAAAGTCTTTGACCAAAGGTTTCAATTGACAACAAATGTGAATGTTGAAATCACCAACAATAAATATTTTGTCATGGGAGAGGGTGATATCAGCCAGGAGATCAGAGAATTCAGAAATGAAAGTATCATTAATTACAGGAGGTCTATAAACCACGGCAAACAACAAAGAAGGGGAGCTGCACACTTCGAAAAGTTGAAGTTCAAAGCTGCTAAACGGACCCCTTGTAAGGCTCCGACACAAGAACATACAGATATCAATCAGTCCTCATGGTTTTCAGGCTTCACATAGCAGAATTAAAGGGTGATGGTCATGTGGACCTCTGGCGTTCAATCCAACAAAGTAGGGACTTCACAGTGCTTTGATCAGGTGGTGGTGCAGATTACACCAGAGAAAACTGGAAAAAGAACAGTAGTCAACTGTGAGAGGGAGCAGGTTGGTAAGAATAAAAATACACGGGCTGAAGTTGGGATTTGGGGCATTCTATCAAGGTGTATGTAATAAAGAGTTTAAAAGGGAAAACAAGATCACCTGAGGGCCCTACCATGAAAAAACAGACCCCAACCCTTCTTATGGCTATTTGTGCTCTTATTTCACGATAAATAGATAGATAAAAATGGAAGGCACTCTATAGATAGATAGATAGATAAATTAAAAAGGCGGTATATAACAGATAGATTGATTATAAAGGTACTGTATAATAGACAGATAGATACAATACAATACAATACAATACAATTTATTTTTGTATAGCCCAAAATCACACAAGGAGTGCCGTAATGGGCTTTAACAGACCCTGCCTCTTGACAGCCTCCCAGCCTTGACTCTCTAAGAAGACAAGGAACAACTCCCAAAAAAACTCCAGTAGGGAAAAAATGGAAGAAACCTCGGGAAAGGCAGTTCAAAGAGAGACCCCTTTCCAGGTAGGTTGAGCGTGCAGTGGGTGTCAAAAAGAAGGGGGTCAATACAATACATAAAATGCAATACACAGAACAGAACAAATCCTCAATACAGTATAAAAATAAAAATTTTAGAAGTACGTAGCAGAATTTAACAGTGGATGACATCACATAATATGATTTGGATTTGTTTGGAGTCCTGGAGATAGATAGATAGATGTGAAAGGCACTATATTTTAGACAGATAGATTAAAAAGGCACTATATAATAGATATATAGATCAAAATAAATAAACAAGCAAATAACCATTTTTCACAATTAACTTTGCACTTACAGAAAGATCTGCAACAAGCCAGTAATCCCATAGCCATTACATCCCAGTCTATCAATTCTGTAATCTGTTGAAAAGGAAGATTGTTACAGAACGAGAATGGCTGCAACAACATGCGGCCCGAAATACATAAATAAAAGTATTATTCCCCCCAGCAGTGCAGCAGAGATAAGACACAGTCGGTACATTAGGTAGATTAGCATCTACAAGAAGCAGAAGAGAAAAAAAAATGATTGCATGGCTAGGTAAGGGACAGCTGCTCATCAATCATTTCAATATATAAAAAGGGGCATAAATGGGAACTTTTTTGTGTTTTTAAAATAAAAATGGCAAGCTGTCGATGACATATTATCTGATGCCATTGTGGGGAATAGAAAGTAAATAGGAAGACAAAAAGAAGGTGTTGGGGCTGCAAAATAATCACTGCTGACTGATGTATTTCCAATAATTTCCTGCTCATACCTTTGCACTTTCTATTTCCAATTCTCAGAGGAGACGTGACTGCTGAAGCGGGACACACCCTATCCCATTGAGCCCTAATGTGACTCTACCTATGGCAGGATACACCAGCCGCCTGCAAGCGGAATCATTGGGTTTGTTGCAGTTCACTAATGTATTTCAGATGCAGCCTTGATAAGAGGTATCCAATTTAAAACATGCCTCTTATAACCATGAATGGATCCTTTCATGTGTATTTTCCCTATTTGCTAAAGACGTTCAGACAAGTCTTTGCAAACACTGCTCTAGAAATATCTCCATTTTCAAATGTGCTGAATCCATCCAGGCTCACAGGGATTAGGGGCTCGCCCAGAGGAATCGGGAACCAGGCAGTATCCAGCCCGTGGATGGAGCATTAGGCCAACACAAGGGCACACACACTCACTGGTATGGTGCTAATATGGAATCAAATCTGAGCTAATCTGCAACTGTTTGGAATAGAGGATTAACAAATGTAGTATCAGAAAAGACAACAACACAGACATAGAGAGACTATGCAAACTCCACATAGCCACTTACCTGGTCTATGGAGCTATGAGGCAGCAGCACTAACTACTGCACCACCACACTGCCAACAAAACAAACACCTACAGGTAAATTTTTACTCTTGTGGTATTTTTATGGTTAACTTTATTAGACTCTAGTCATTATCACGGAATTACAATGTACCTTTGTGACTAAAGCAGTGGTCTACAAAAACCATAAGGTTGCCTGTTCAGTTTTCATAATTGACTCTTTTTGTGACCCGTAAGAAGACTCGTAACCCACTAGGACATCATTTGAAAACTATGCTGTATTCTATTTTTGCAATTAATAGGTTAATATGGGCAAAAAATAACACATAAAAAACTGGATGTTGATTAAATATACACATAAATGTTTTCTGTGGGAAGCAGATGTAGGGGCCACCACCTTGAAGCACCTGTTACATATTCCCTAATAGCGTGACCTTCTGTAAGAGAGCAAAATCTGCCATTTTACAACTGAGGGAAGAGCAGGGCTTTTCAGATTTGAGCCTAGACCCCAAACATTCCAAGAAGAAACTGTTACATTAGCCATTATAGAGATATAATATAGAAGAGAATTAAATAAAATACAGCAAAGGGAAAAAAAATGAGAATGCAGGGCGATGTCAAGCAGCCACCCCCAACGCACTTGCTTGATCACAAAAAAATGTATAATATACACATAAATTTTACAAAACCACCACATTGCCGCATTACAGTTATGGTGCTTCTGGGTATAATGGAGAAGTGCATCCCATTTGGTGGGTCTGTGTAGGACAGAGTTGTTCTGGATGGTAAAAGCAGTCTGGGATGCTGTCAGAATAGACACAATTTTGACGAGACCTGCATATGGTGCACTATAACCAGATTCACTACATTAGCAGAGCTGATATCTGCGCTCTGATCATCCACAAAATCATTTGATATACTGAAAAACAAGTTATTTTATAAATAATGTGCTGACCAAGAAATAATTCACTAGATTTACAATCAGAGGTGTACCCAAAACAGCATTAGCGTGGGTCTGAGGAACTCTTGGGTCTGATGGCTCTACTCTACCTGTAATCCTTAAATCCTACCCTTAATTAAAATAATAATTAGACTGGTCTGGATTTCTCAATAGGATTTGTCTTACTGTCCAAAGCAATAACAGAAATTATAATCTAATTAACATATGAGGCCAAAGCATCACAGGACACAGCCACATTCAGGTCCATTTGCAAGTGACAGCATTGTCTTCTGTTGTCTCTGGCAGTTTTATTTCTTTTGTGACTCTGCCCACCATCCTCAACATCATAAAATTTTACCCAGGCAGTTCAGCTTTCATTTCTTAGTCAAGAATATAAAGACAGAGTGCATGTTTTAAATTTCCAATATTTTATGTTGTGCTTAATGGGAGAATTGGCACCCTACGTAACAATGTATGTTCTATGTTTGTGCTGAGTGCGTTTCATTTCATCGTCCCGTTTACTGTCCGCTATATGTGCATCAGTGAATGAGACCGCAGCCCCAAGGCGGAAATTGCCTGTCAAACTCACCTGTTACATCCGGGACATTATGTATTTAAAAAAGAGGAGTGAAAGGCAAAGGAGGACAAAGAGAGGAGAGAAATCGAGAGGAGAAAGGAGACAAAGTACCCGATCATTTACAAACTCATCACTCATCACATCATTGCTTTAGTCCACTGCTTGCTTTTTTCAACATCTGATTCAACATCACGACAGCCAGAGCTGAGAAACCCCGGGGTTCAGATTCATACCAGCCGTTGCCAAGTCTTTTCACGGAGAGGTTGTTTTGTTTTTGGGAAGGAGTACAATAACACTACAGCCAGTATCGGTACCGCTGGACTTTATTTTGGACTCATTTATCACCACATTTCAATTGCTGTGTTTAAATAATCTATGTCTGTATTTGTGTTACGTGTTTTTATTTATTGTTTAGGGGCAAAGGGAGTGTTCAATGTAAGTATTTGTATATTTGTGTTTTTATATAGTAATTAGTCACTGGTATCTTTGGGATACATTAATCCCTCCTCGATCGCGGGGGTTGCGTTCCAGAACCCCCCGCAATAGATGAAAATCCGTGAAGTAGAAACCATATGTTTGTATGGTTATTTTTATATATTTTAAGCCCTTATAAACTCTCCCACACTGTTAACATTATTAGAGCCCTCTAGACATGAAATAACACCCTTTAGTCAAAAGTTTAAACTGTACTCCATGACAAGACAGAGATGACAGTTCTTTCTCACAATTAAAAGAATGCAAATATATCTTCTCTTCAAAGGAATGCGTGTCAGGAGCAGAGAATGTCAAAGAGAGAGAGGGAGCGTGAGAGAAAAGCAAACAATCAAAAAATCAATACGTGCTTTTGGGCTTTTAAGTATGCCGAAGCACAGCAATAAAGCGTCATTTTTTAGAGGAGCGTCCGTATCCTCTAGGCAAACAGCCTCTGTGCAAACAGCCCCTCTGCTCACACCCCCTTCGTCAGGCACAGAGAATGTCAGAGAGAGACAGAAAAAAGCAAACAATCAAGCACCGCGCGGGAAGCATATCGCATATCATTGAGGAGTTTTAGTTAATATGCAATACATGCTCTGATTGGGTAGCTTCTAAGCAATCTGCCAATAGCGTCCCTTGTATGAAATCAACTGGGCAAACAAACTGAGGAAGCATGTACCATAAATTAAAAGACCCATTGTCCGCAGAAATCTATATATATTTAGATATGCTTACATTTAAAATCCGCGATGGAGTGAAGCCACGAAAGTCGAAGCGCGATATAGCGAGGGATCACTGTACTGGCGTTTTGCGCACACATATCTACATTATTGAATATTTGTTGTCTTTTTCATTTACAGTATATCAATGTTTGATTTTAAATTCCTGTCTACTGTTTGCTGGTTATTTCGTCATGTGGGGAAAAAAGTACAACTCGTAAGGAGTACGTACGGCTTTATTATTAGAGCAAGAAGCCTCAGGTGATCCAAGGAATAGTCTTGGTAGTGTAGTGGCCAGTCTGTGTAAGGGTTGCCTGTTACAACGGTATCCCTGAGAGATGGGGAAGAGTTTAGCCATTAAACCACACTGTTAGAAGAAACACGGTGTGACAACATGGCCACTATTTCAAATGTTTTCATCCTTCCATAACATTTATCCATCCATTATCCAACCCGCTATATTCTAACTACAGGGTCACTGGGGTCGGCTGGAGCCAATCCCAGCCAATACAGGGTGCAAGGCAGGAAACAAACCCTGGGCAGGGTGCCAGCCCACCGCAGGGCATGCACACACACGGCAAGCTCACATTAGGGACAATTTAGGATCGCCAATCCACCTAACCTGCATGTATTTGGACTGTGGGAGGAAACCGGAGCGCCTGGAGGAAACCCACGCAGACACGGGGAGAACATGCAATCTCCAGGCAGGGAGGACCTGGGAAGCGAACCCTGGTCTCCTAACTGAGAAGCAGCAGCGCTACCAACTGCGTCACCATGCCGCTCCCTTCCAAAACATGAATATGTGAAAGGTTTTCATTTATTTACTTAAATTGAGTAAGAGAGGGGTTTATTTGAAGGGGCAAATAGAGAGAGATGGTAGTCAGGTCAGAACAAGAACAAATCACTAAAACGTCAAAAGATATCTACCAAATTAATGGAGTCAAATGAGCCTGTAGTCAGAAACAACACAAAGTTCAACATGTAATTAATTACCTAAGAAAATAAATGGATAAAGAAACTAGATCATACTGAAGATCTTTTCTTCATCAAACACATAGGTGCAGGTGGTTGTATGATGGACATCTCCCGATCAAATAAGAGGCCTCCATGATGTCCAATGTATGTAAAAGTATGCATGTGCCTCCCACAATCTTAGCATAAACGATGAAAAAACAGTAAAAGCAAGCAGAAAACATAAAAACAAACAAGCAAAACAACAAAATGTTTAGATCTATCGGATCACATATTACATATGTGGGAGCATAATAATTCTCATCATGGGATGAAAGTTGAGTTCTGTGAGCAAAAGCTGGCAGTAAATGAAGAACAGATGTGTCCAAACCAAACTCAGTTTTCTATTCTCCTTCATTGTTAAAGATACAGCAAAAATGTTATATGGGTGATCTGCATATTTATTTTTCATTGCTATACAGAAAATGCTATTGTTTGTCTGTCTGTCTGTCATAGACATAGACAGACAGACAAACAAATCCACTTTAACAGACAGCATCTTCTTCTGTTGTCTCTGGCAGTTTTATTTCTTTTGTGACTCTACTCACCATCCTCAACAAAATAAAATTTTACCCAGGCAGTTCAGCTTTCATTTCTTAGTCAAGAGCATGAAGTTAGAGTGCAGACAAACAGATTCTTTGGAACTTACATTGAGGACTAAGCTATTGGTTTTAGAGTTTAAGTCTCCAACTTAATAGATTTTTGCATGGCATAAGTTAACTCACATATTGTATTTGATCAATATAACATTTTTACAGTGTCTCTAAAAAAATATTTACTCCTACAACAGTCATCATATTTTATTGTTATACAATGTCGAGGCACGGTAGATTTAATTTGGCTTTTTTTGACACTGATCAATAGAAACAGACTCTTTAATGTCAAAGTATTAACAGAGCTCTGCAGAGTGCTCTAAATTAAAATATAATGTAAGTTTGGTATTTTTCACATCAAACTAATTTTTTCACAAACATTTTCCATGCAAAATTGTGCTCTAAAGTTAAGTGTTTTCTATACATTTAAAAACAAAATCTACCCAGCACTTGCACTTTACAATGGAGGCTATGGGGCATCATCAGAAAATAAAGGCCTTTAACTCTTTGAGGGCTGAATATTTTTTCCAAAAACCTCAGTTTTCTGAAAAGCACACAAAGCAATGGTTTAATGGTATAAATCAACATAAAACGTCTGTTGCTATGTGCTGTGGCTGCTGTTGGCGCATGTTCGGCTACTCTGGCGGCAGTGGCTGCGCGAGGTTGCCTCGATGGCCAGCAGGAATGCACGATCCACTGGCTGTCTGGCTATCCTCGCACAGCAGGTGGGTGGCGGTGACAGTCACAGTGTGATGCAATATGGTTTGTACCTCTTGTCATCATAAGTGGTGGTTCTCCCAGAGACTGATCAACTGATGCTGGTACCGCACTTTCGTTTTCGATGTCCACCTCCTGGTTGCTTGCATCCAATTCCAAGTCCGACAAGTCAGAGTCTGATTCAATGATAATATGTAAAACATACATGAAGTATTTAATCTCTCCCCAGATGTCGATGCCATTTTAGAGGTTGTTTGCTCTTCGCTACTCATGCAGGGAATCGAGGTTAAGTCAACAAAGCTATTTAACTTTCCTTCTAGCAAAGAGAGTCAAACTTAAACGTAAGGGTGAGTTTTGTCTGAGTTTACAGCTGATTACTGTCCTCTACCCCTGAATTGCAACAAAAGTCGACACCAGCCTTGAAAGAGTTAGATGTATTGATATAGCATTAAAGTTTTGATTAAAGAAAAAAATGGCTTCCATGTTTCCAATGCGTGGTTCTGACAACAATAGGGTTCTGGAAATAGTCATTTTAGTGCATATTCCTGGCACGTTTTTTATTCCCTTGTGTCAGTCCTCACATAATAAGGAAGTAAGGCAAAACAAACCAACCACACGATATGAGACGTTTGCTGTAATTTAGTCTTTTGAGAGGAAGCCACATCCCAGTCTGAAAGGTCGTTGCACAGGAAGACTAATTGCTGTGCTATCACACGCAGCTGATCTTCTTTAAAAATGGCTGAATCTCGTAATATTGTTTTTGTTCTAAAATGAAATGTATGAGCTATTTTATAATGTGAGTATAAGTGCAAGACACGAATCAATACTCAACAACTATCTTGGCTTGAAAAATTGACATATTTGGTCATTTTTGCTTTGTGCCCTGCCCAACCATAACTTATTGTCTATGGGGGAGAAGCAAAAACTTTCAGATTCATCAAAAATTTTGATCTCTGCTTTTCGATGGATCTCGACATTTTAGGGTCCCCTGATACCGAAAATACTGATATCTTAATGATGTCTTGATGACAAGGATTTATTCTACTCTATATATATATATAAAATCCTAAGCCTAAAAGTGCAACGATTTTATGTAACTTTTTTATGTCACGTTTTGTGTCACACATTAAATTGGGCCTATTTGAAAACCTACATGTATATGTTTGGTATCATTCTTTTCAGAATGTTCCAAACTTTAATGTGATGTTGTTAGAATTTCAGCAGCACGGTGGCGCAGTGGTAGCTCTGCTGCCTCGCAGTAAGGAGACCTGGGTTCACTTCCCGGGTCCTCCCTGTGTGGAGTTTGTATGTTCTCCCCGTGTCTGCATGGGTTTCCTCCGGGTGCTCTGGTTTCCTCCCACAGTCCAAAGACATGCAGGTTAGGTGCATTGGCGATTCTAAATTGTCCCTAGTGTGTGTGCTTGGTGTATTTGTGTTTGTGTGTCCTGCGGTGGGCTGGCACCCAGCCTGGGATTTGTTCCTGCCTTGCGTCCTGTGCTGGCTAGGATTGGCTCCAGCAGACCCCCGTTACCCTGTGTTAGGATATAGTGGGTTGGACAATGACTGACTGACTGTTAGATTTTCAGATTCTTATTCCATTTTTAAATTATAAACTAAAAATATTAAGAACTCATGTCCCGTGAGATGAGACATTGTTCCAAGAGATTTAACCACACCCAGGGCCGGAAATAAAAGACAAAGAGTAGGACAGCTATAGTACAGGCTTTTAAATGTTCGAATCGCCATGCGAGATGTAAGCCAGCAGCTGATCTTGCAAAGAGGAGGTGAAAAAAACTGTTTGTTTCCCATTGTATCACCGTTTATGAGGGGGTTTTGAAAGAGTGATCACGTCTCCTTGGGGTGCGTTCAGCCCACCTCTTCACAAAGTGAGCGTCAGAGGTGCGACGTGGCTGGTGTGTAGTGCAGGCCGGTGGGGTTGTTGAGCGAATTGAGCAGGGGTGAACCCCCTAGTGTTGTATAACAATAAAACATGAAAACTTACAATATGGGTGAATACTTTATAGTGGCACTTTAATTTAAAAGGTTTAATTTCATATTGATTAGATACCATATGTGATACCTTCTGTACAAAACAGAGATTTTTTAAGGAGCACATTAAACATTTTATCAGCATATCATTTTTAATTTAATTTGAATTAGCTATCCTGACCTACAGTATATATTTTAAACTTCTAAAATCAAGGGATTCATTTCTGAAAAAAAAAACAGGAGGGTCCTCAGAGTTGTCACATATGCTGTAGTGACTATAACAAGGTCAGAGAAGTAGGGTGGTCTTAACTGATCTTCAGGTTTTCTTAAAATGGCAAATAATACGAAGTGCCTTATAGTTCAAAACATACGACAAGGAGAGGTGTTGACCCCCAGTATCTGAAGACCCTCATAACTGCAACAGAAACAATGGAGAAAAGAATGGGGAGATGAGCTCTTTACATTAAAAATTCAATAAATGAATAGGATGCCAGCTATGACTTTAAGTTACTTCAAAATAAATAAATAAAGAAGAGCACCAGGGTGCACTTGGAGTGCTGCTTAATAGCAGATTTACTGGGCTTCTAGTTTATTTACAGAGAGAAGTGTTAACGCTGGGGATGTACTACCCACTAGTCTGGTGTAAGCTGACCCCCTGGGGTTGTGCAAATCTTAGTCTTACTTCTGTTGAGAATTTAATTTAGTTAAACAAAAAAGTATAATAAAGTTAGAAAAAAAGTTAATATAATTTAAATTCTGAACGCCTATTAGCACACATTCTCTATTGTAAATGTATATAAATATTTATTTCTAACAAGCAAAAAAAAACTCAAGTAACAATGAGATATTTTCATGATCCTAATTAACACACAGACACATGTAATGGTAAAAGATACTAAACATTTTATTTGTGCCAATGAAGCATGAAGCAAAGACGTTGCAATCCTCGATGTATTGTAGCTCTGCTTTATTAACACTTGATTTGTAAACGCATGCATCCATGTGGAATTGAAACATTGTTGGAAAATTAGCGAAGAGTATGAAAATGTATAGAAATGCTCAAACAACATGCCAGAGTAGCAGAAGTGGAACCTGAAAGTTTATAAATTACTAATTCAAGGATGTGTCATATTTCATGTTCAATGAATAATACATGCTTGGATATTTTGGAGGGTAATTGCCCATTTTTTATTATTATTATATTTATTAGCTTCACTTTAATAGCTACATTGCAGATCAATAAGATGTACAGCACTACACTTTATACATGAAAAAACTGGACGAACATGTAACGCAAAATTGCAATAATCTTCCATACATTATTTAAAACTCTGGCTTTTTGTACTTAGTTTGTTAAATAATACAGTATTCACCACTCTGCATTGTAATAACTCTTTACAGAAATCAATCAAGCCATATTAGTGCCTTCTTTAAATCTCAGGCATTGTTTCTAAGGCTACATTTTGTGTTCAGTCACAAACCTCTGTCTAGTATTAAATATTTGATGAACATATAACAATTCTATTTGTTAGCCATCTAACAAGAGCTTGGCAAACTTTATGAAAGTTTACTGCCCCCCCACCCCCCAAACTCCCATCTATTCAGTATCTGCTACTCCTACACATGGAATGAGACACTGGAGATCCTGGGAGCTGTGGGGTTCAACAGGATTTGATCTGTCTATGACCATACTTCAGTTTACACAGTCTAGCAGGTAGTTATGGAAATCCAGAATGTCAAAAGGGAGGACAGGCTGTTTTTGTTTGTTATAACTGACCATGGGCTGCCAGAGGTTTAGTTTTCTCCAATCATCTGTTAACTGGAGTTTTTGTCTTTGTCTTCTGCATTGTGAAGTGGCCATATCTCAGTTGTTTTGTTAACAGGACTTTCCATTGTCATGACTTTTTTCTGTTAATCATAGAGATGTGGATCTGTTTTAATTTTGCAATAATCCTCTTTAATAAAACCCGTGTGTGCATCCAAGTGTCCGTGTGTGTGTGTGTCTTCTGGTGAAGTGCGCATGCGCGGGACCACATGACACCTGTGCATTCCCTGTGTGTGCAGAGAGAGACACACACACAGGTGCGTGCGTGAGAGAGAGAGAGA
>JANRMT010062802.1:28312191-28347421 GCA_026402145.1 Polypterus bichir lapradei
AGTTGGTCTCTGAGGTTTTATTCTGAAAAAGACGCTAAGGAGTGGCACTTGGCCTGTGAGTTTTTATTCTGAAAAAGACACTAAGGAGTGGCACTTGGCCTGTGAGGTTTTATTCTGAAAGACATGATAAGGAATGGCACTTGGTCTCTGTGGTTTTACTGTGAAACATGCTAAGGAATGCCAGTTGGCCTCTGAGGTTTTATTCTGAAAAAGACACTAAGGAGTGGCACTTGGCCTCTGAGGTTTTAGTCTGAAAAAGATGCTAAGGAGTGGCACTTGACCTGTGAGATTTTATTCTGAAAAAGATGCTAAGGAGTGGCACTTGACCTGTAAGGTTTTATTGTGAAAAACACGCTAAGGAATGGCACTTGGTCTCTGTGGTTTTACTGTGAAACATGCTAAGGAATGCCAGTTAACCTCTGAGGTTTTATTCTGAAAAAGACACTAAGGAGTGGCACTTGGCCTCTGAGGTTTTAGTCTGAAAAGGACTCTAAGGAGTGGCACTTGGCCTCTGAGGTTTTATTCTCAAAAAGATGCTAAGGAGTGGCACTTGGCCTCTGAGGTTTTATTCGCAAAAAGACGCTAAGGAGTGGCACTTGGCCTGTGAGGTTTTATTCTGA
Organism: Polypterus bichir lapradei; assembly: GCA_026402145.1. NCBI lineage: Eukaryota > Metazoa > Chordata > Cladistia > Polypteriformes > Polypteridae > Polypterus > Polypterus bichir. The sequence continues at coordinate 28,312,812 of JANRMT010062802.1, forward strand.
AAGACATGATAAGGAATGTCACTTGACCTGTGAGGATTTATTCTGAAAAAGACACTAAGGAGTGGCACTTGGTCTCTGTGGTTTTATTGTGAAAAGGCGCTAAGGAGTGGTACTTGGCCTGTAAGGTTTTATTGTGAAAAACACGCTACGGAGTGGCACTTGGTCTGTGAGGTTTTTTTTCTAAAAAATACGCTAAGGATTGGCACTCGGCTTGAGAGGTTTTATTCAGAAAGAAATGATAAGGAGTGGCACTTGGCCTCTGAGGTTTTATTCTGTAAAAGACACTAAGGAGTGGCACTTAGCCTGTGAGGTTTAATTCTGAAAATCACGCTAAGGAATGACAGTTGGCCTCTGAGGTTTATTCTGAAAAACACGCTAAGGAGTAGGACTTGAACTCTGAGGTTGCATATGAAATAATATTTATGTAACACATGGTAAGATAGCTACTTAGCTCCTGAGGTTTTATTATAAGCACAAATTTGTTAACAGCTGCAACCTCTGAGATTACAGATTAAAAGCAGTATTAGGATATTAGTCGTTTCGCTTTCTAGCGGTATATAAACCAAAGCTTTTAAAACAACAGCAAGTCAATTCAAACTAACTAGTTTATATCATAAAGATAAAATGTGTCTTTTAGACCAAAGCAATAAAGTAGAGCTAGATTAATAGTCCACGTTCCTGTTCCATCATTGGTTAAGAGATGTGAGGCTGCAGTGTAACTTGGTGAGTTGAAACTTAACATCTGACTAAACGTTTAAGCAGGTAAAAACACCTACAAGATGAGTAGAAAGATAACAAAAGACATCACAATATCTTGTGTTATCTTTAGAGACCTTCGAGTGACAGAAATTAAAAAATGAGGGGTTAAGGTGAGTTAACATCTACATTTAGTAGAAGAAGGTATGTGAAAATTACTAGTGACCCAGCAGTGCAGAGCCCTGAAGAAATAATCAAGTAATAAAAACACAGCAGGATGGGATTTAGGGCAGGATTTTGAAGTAGAGCTTTGCAGAACCTGCAATATTTCACATTTTGAAAAAGGAACGGCCACATCATTTTTCTTTTCGGGTCAAAGAGATGAAATCGTACCTCTGTGTATTTATATTGTCTGGTTTCCTTTTGTGTTTGGAAGGCACTCACAAGAGTGGCACAGAATTCTAGATTACAGTTCTCTGTGAATTTTGCTCAGCTACTAGATGATTTTCCTTGCCACTCTTCTCTTCCATTTTGCAGCAGACAAACTGTGTTTTGTGACTACTCCTCTATAATTTAATTAAAAAGGCCAGAAAGATCTCTATTTTTTCTGGTAACCAAAAACAGCAAAAGCTTGTATATTTCCTAAAAATAAAATCTATTAACCCTTTGGCACTGCCGTCAACTGCAGTATCGACTCGAGCTCACATTAGCATCACTCACTGCTTTGTTTCTCTTTGTCTCATCAGTGTGCCATAATGCTTTTAACAGGCACTGCATGCTCATTGTAAAATTATTCTAACAAGAGTGCAATGCATCTACAGTCATTAGAGAATTCTGTTTTTGCCCCAAAATATGCTGACCTTGACACGCTATATCAAAACATACTTTCTTCTGTGTTGCTTTGGGGGCAAATCAAAATAATGCAGCTTTTCTTTTTGTCATCAGCTGCATTTTTCAGAGAAACACTTTCAAGCTTGTTATAAAGCATCTTAGCAGTTGATCCCACACAAAAAAAGTTAAGATATTATGCAATGTGACAAGGTATGAAAAATCTATATTCGGAAAATAGTACCTAGATAAAGGACCTTCAAAAATGGTTATCAAGCAAGCAATCTCCTTGGATCCTTAATCCTAAATCTTATACACATCACAGACTGCATCACTGTCTATTACCTCTGCCAAATGTCTACCAGGGTTAGACTTTATCTCCTCACAGCCCAAAGGTTTGCTCAGCAGAGTTCAGGAAATGGTGGAAATTAGTAATACAGTACATTTGTATTGTGATAGACTAGTGTCCCATCCCATCTAGGACTCCTTCCAGGGCTACACCCAAAGGTGTCTGGAGTGGACTGAACTTTCACCAATACTGGTATTGTATTAAGTGACTTCAGGCAGTCGATTGAGGGATATTGCTATCTAGTATAATGGACTGTTGTCCCATCCAGGACTTCTTCCAGGGTTACACCCAAAGGTGTCTGAAGTGGACTGAACTTTCACCAATCCTGGTATTGTATTAAGTGACTTTAGGCAGGCGATTGATGGATATTACTATCTAGTATAACGGACTGTTGTTCCATCCAGGACTCCTTCCAGGGTTACACCCAAAGGTGTCTGGAGTGGACTGAACTTTCACCAATCCTGGTATTGTATTAAGTGACTTCAGACAGTCGATTGATGGATATTACTATCTAGTGTGATGGACTGTTGTCTCATCCAGGAGTAATCTTTAGTTAGTAGTGACCTTAAAATTGGTCCAATCAGGGTTCAGCCAAAGGATGGATGGATATCAGTATTAACATTGATGGATGTGTGTCAGAATAAGCTTCAGCTCCCCACAGCAGTCAACTTTAATTCAAAGGGTTTGGGCAACTAGTAGATAGATATTGCTGTATGTTACTAACCCTCCCTAATTCTATTTCTTTTCTTGGTACCTGGATGTGGCTATCGGTGCCAGTGTTCTACTGTTGGGCTTCTCTACTGCATCTTCGATAAAAGAGCATTGGAAACATCAGATGGAAAGATTCTCTCATCAGATTGGACAGCCAGCACAGACTCCACTAGAAATCCCAGGTGGGGTTAGGTGGCCAGCCGGTTAGGCCGAGGTCTTCAGGATTGGGACTTTCTTTTTGACATCTCTTCTACAATTTTAATCTCCACCATTGTCAGCTGGTCATAGTTCATCAATGAATTAATGGACAGATATTGTTGGTTTCCATTTATGTTTAACCAGTTTTTATCTTGTTCTCTGTGTGTTTTAACAAATCTTCATTGAAATATGTAACAGTTCTGTTTTTATTAATTAGTATAATCTGTACTTGTATTTTAACTGAGAATTGTTCACAGCACTCTTTGTCTGAACTCAATGAAAAGTGCTGTACTAAAAATGAGTTCTGTTCTGACAAATCTCTGTTTCTTTCAGGGTTTGGCACTAATTTGTGCCGAGTGCTGCTGGGAGTAGACCCCAGATCCCCTAAGACTGCATTTACACCCTATCTGGATACCACTCTTAGCAGTAATGAGCCGGTGTGTCCTCCAGGATTGGCTCCTTGTGCCTACTGCTGCTCAGAACAGACTCCTGCTCCTCTTGACCCTGAAACTGGATTAACTTGGATTAATTTGGTACAGGCAGTTAACAAATAGATATCACTGTGATGGATTTATATGTTTATGATATGGGAGAATACCAGGAGTAAAAACCAAGCAGACATGGGAAGAATGTGCAAACTCTAATTTTGTGCAGATTATTCTTAAGTGAGCTGAGTGTTAGGACAACTTCATGGTTTTTGAATCCCTTTGTGCCTTTTACTTAGTGTGGTAAATTGTGCCCAGGAGTGTTTTTAATGGTTTAATTTATTAGTGATTTTAACATGTCTTGGTGGCAGAACCATGGATGAGCGGCAAGCATGTGAACACATGCAATCACAGTGATGCTGTTAATTACAAAGATGCAGCCTGTAACTAACTGGAGTCAGCTGGAGTTAGTCGCCGGTTAAAAGAGACATTGGGTATATGATAGGGAGAGAAATGGAGGATAAAACAAAAGTAAGAATGTATGACCGTTGTTTAAATGTTTGAGAAGAAGTGTTTTAAAGGTGGAGAACAGGACAGGGAGCGTCAGCAATTTAAGGGCAGCAGGACTGATGGCTGAGTGGAGGTTCCAGTGTGTGGTGAACTTCTCATCTGCTAGATGAGATAAGGACTTAAAGAGGCCTCTGGAACAAATGAAGATCCGCAACATCTGATGAGAGTGCAAGGTGCCCCAGGAAGCTGCTGGTTGCCAGCTGAGGTTGCAGTGTAGGTCTGTGGGTACCATCTGAGGTGGCAGACCAGCATGAGGATGACATATTGTGGAGACTTAAGGACGTACTGACGAGGGAATATGTCATGGAGGATTGTTGTGATTTTAATAGTATTTGTTTATTTTTTCATTTATTGTTTACAGGACAATGAGGAGGGCCCTGCTTGGCTTCCCACTCCTGTCGTCACGATTCCCCCTCCACTCAGCCCGCAGCCTCTGTCTCGGATTAGCACGAGTATATTGCTCCTGCAAGCGAACTATTATTCTTAGCATGATAAGACAAGTTGCAAAATCAACCGGAATGTTAAAGCAAATTATAGAAGAAACCTGATCTGAATTAGTTAAGTAGTTCACTCATTCGCTAGCTAAGCGGAAGTAAGGAACACATCGAGGCTGGTGCATGAGTGAGGAGGGTCTCGTCCCCCTCCCACTGCATGTCTCTCGGAATCACACAAATCAGTACAGCAAGTGAACTATGATACATAGTGCAATAAGAGAAGAAGCAAAATCAACTGGAATGAAAACCCAATCTAAATCCATTAAGTAGTTCTCTCATGAAAAGTGGACAGACAGGCAGACGTTGAATTTTATATATTTATTGTTTATTGGAACAAAATAGGACATTGTTAAGGTAACTTATTTATTGAATTACGTATTTATGAAATTCACTGTTTGCTCTTTAATTGTCATTGTGTTTTATACTTCTGCACATTTTCTTATCTGAGTAGTCTTGCCTGTGTCCTCACTCCCCCGGTCCATCTCGATTATGAAAACTGACATAGCCAGAGCGGAGGGTAGTGCCCATGGTTTGGTTTGGTTGCCTGAGTTCTGGCACTGACTAAGATTTACATTTATTGGTCTGCTTGTCCTCTCTCAATACTCCCCATTTTGTATATTTTATGACTTGGACCCCCGATTCGCCATCTTGTGACCTGCATTTCACAACAACAGGAGGACAAATCAGCACCAGGCATGTCAGAAGAGGGAACAGGGCATCATCTGGGCAGTCTACATTTTGTTACCATACTGCATGACGTTACTTAAAGATCAATAGACAAGGTTGTGTGTACTGGAGGGTGGTGGGAGGTTGGTTAGTGTTCAGTCGAGTGAGTGTCGATGAAAGATTATGGCCAGTTTTTGATCCCCAGTCCTTCCATAGCACCAGCCAACACCGGGCTGTAGTTCTCATTCTCACACAAGGCAGAGATGCTCAAAGAAAGATTTAGAGAAAACAAGAAGAGAGTGGAAAATGCCAAAAATATTCAGGACTAGATTTCCAGCTTCACGCTAGAAATTAAATATTGAAAAGATGCTCCTCTCATGCACAAATTGCCATTCTGTTGAGATTGAGAAGAGGACGTGTCTTAGTTGGCTTTTCTTTTTTGTTTTTTTTTTTTTTGTTTTTTTTATCGAGAGCTCAGCGGGAGATGCGTCCTGTGAGGGAGTCAAGCCGACAGAGGATTCTGACACTCAAACGGATGACGAGGTGATTGAATTCTACTGGGTCCCGCTTGCTCGAGGGAGCACTGTTCAGTTTTGAATTCTGCCAAATTTCTATGTTACCTCTGCTAGCCTGATGACATCATTTTTATAACCCTTTCTGAATAAAAACTGAGTGTGAAACATTTAAAATAGACAACCATTACAGAAAATGGATATATGGATGATCTGATGTCTCTAAGTTACCCTAACCAACAGTGGTATTTCTACCCCCCTTTAATAAAATTATAAGTGTCTGTGTGTACTGCTGAATTCTGCTCAATACTTGTAATATTTCTATTGCATTATTATACTTTATTGAGGATTACTTGTGTTCTGTTCTGTGTATTTTTTTGACACCCACTGCACTCCCAACTTACCTGGAAAGGGGTCTCTCTTTGAACTGCCTTTCCCAAGGCTTCTTCCATTTATTCCCTACTAGGATTTATTTTTGGAGAGTTTTTCGTTGTCTTTTTAGGGAGTCAAGGCTGGGGAGCCTTTAAAAAATAGGGCCTTTTAAAGCCCATTGCGGCACTTCTTGTGTGATTTTGGGCTATACAAAAATAAATTGTATTGTATTGTCTGTATCATTGCTTTTTCTTTGTCATTCCAACAGAGGGTGCATCACAAACATTTTTACTAATGCATTTTTTATTACAAAAGTTTGTGATGCGCCGTCTGTTAAAATGAAAAATGCAATGCATTTTAGTACTATATGCATTACAAAATACAATGAAAGGTTAATGCTGAGGTCTACGCTGATTACTTTAACCCGTCTTAGACTGGTAGCATAGTGAGCATATTTGTAATGCCAAGTCACATACTCCATACGTTTCCTAATAATTTCATTTATGATGTATTAGTGAAGTTACTGTCTGCTAGCTAGTGATGGAAGATGTGACCTTCTCTTCAACAAAGTACCTGACCCCAAAGAATGATTCCATAAAAACATTTTGGGGTCAGTGGTTTAAATCACAGCTTTCTTTATATTCCTATTCTTATTTTTCTAAGTCCAAGATAAGAGAAAATGAAATTGCATGACAGCTTTTATGGTTTACTGTGCAGAAAAGCAGAATACAGTTAGGTATAGCAGCTCTGTAAACAGCTATTGTTTAGCTGTCGAGTTTCAGCTTCGTCCTTGAAATGTAGCTAAAGAGACTATTGCTGTGACAAGCGAAAAGAGTTTTCATCATCTATTCTGATCCTCGACAACAATACTGAGCGACAGGTTCCATTCTAGTATTGCCCACAAGCCATCTATCCATCACAGACCAGAAAATAGAAATAATTCCTCTGTTTGCCGCACTGTACAGCACCTCTTTATGAGAAAGCAGGCTGCAAGGTGGAATGTCGAAGCTGAAATGCACCGGTATGCTCTTTAAGCCAGTCTCCAAGGTGATGGGGGCCGCTTGGTAATAAATGGAGGGTCAGAATAGCATCATCCTGCTTATTGTAATCTTGACAGTGTACTGCTTGATGTATATATGTTAGGCTTTCTCATTCAGCAACTCATCTTATAAAGTTCAAAGTCAGATGTGAAAACAGAGCATGTGCAGCCAGACGGCAACATGAACAAGAGTGAGCAGCTTTATCCCAAAATAACATCCCGAAAAGCTGCACTCTAAGACTCTAAATGGTAAGAAAAAAAAAACAATTCAAGTCAACTCAGGGCCACGGAGGTCTCATTAGTTTAAATCATAATGCTAAAACTGCTTAATAATGAGAAATGTTTCCACCAAAAAAGTCTTGCAGCTCCATGCAGTTTAGTGATTGTGATTTGATTCTTCCAACATTTACAAAATATCACAAAGTCAAGATTTGGGGTTCCCTAAGTGATATCTTCTTTGTTCCTTGATGCTATTTAATGAACAGTGTTGTTGGGATGCAGGGTTTGCCCTGCAGGCTTTGGCGTTTTCAGATTTTCCTGAGCCTAAATCGCTCCTGTGCCTCAGCTCAGCAGGGGCGAGCCACACCTGGAGTGCTGCACCGCTTGTCCTCTGAGGGTTCTCCCGACTGCTTCGCCTCCTGTCATACCACTCTGGTTAAAGCCCAGTCTCCATTTTCCTCAGATATACTTTCTCTTTTCTTTCTTTCTTTTATGAGTTGGACTTGTTAGTCTTGGATTGTCTTTCCTTTTATTATTCCTTTTATTGGTTTATACTCCACGGAGCTTCTTGTTGTTATGAAGCATTTTGTGAATTTTAATTTATAGAGATTGTGCATTTGTGTATGTCAGTAGAAAGATATGACCATTTTCCTCTCTAATGGGCATTTAAGGAAGTTGTCAGAACTTCACAAGAAACTTCCATGACCACACTAGCTAGCATTGTAGTGTTGCATTGTAGCAAAACAGCCACAAAATGACTGTGTCCACAAAAGCAAATGTCAATGTAATAACAAATTATATGTTAACTAGGGGGTCCCCCCTTTCTCGCTTTGCTTGCCAGCCCCTCCAGCCTGTGCTACGCGCCAGCCACTTCGCATCTTTGCCACTCACGCTGTGAAGAGGGGGGCTGAACGCACCCCAAGGAGACGCGGTCAGTCCTCCAAAACCACCTCTTAAATGGTGATACAATGGGAAACACATACAGTTTTTTTGTTTACCTCCTCTTTGCTCGATTAGCTACTGGCTTGCTGCTGCTGCCCTGCCACATGAACTGCATCTCGTACGGTGCTTCGAAAAAGCCTGTACAGCAGCTGTCCTACTCTTTGTCTTTTATTTCCGGCCCCAGGCTTGGTTAAATCTCTTGGCACAAAGTCTCGTCTCGCAGGTTGTGAGTCCTTGATATTTTTTAGTTTAGAATTTAAAAACGGAATAAGAATCTGAAAATCTAACAACATCACATTAAAGTTCGATACATTTCAAAAAGAATGATACCAAACATATATAAGTAGGTTTTAAAATAAGCGTGATTTAAAGCGTCACATTAAATTGTCACGTAAAATTGTTGCACAAAATCGTTGCACTTTTAGGCATAGGATTTTATATATAGGGAGAGTAGATAAAATTCACGTTACTCTCACTGAAATATGGAACAACCAGAAAATTAGATTGAAAATTCCCAAAAACACTATAACATATGTTCAGAGGAACTATAACAAATGTTTGTGAGATGCAGAATACGTTTTTAAAGTAGCACCACCATGACAGAACCTTACTATTGCAGACCAAAACATGGATACAGCTTTTCTTTATTTCTATAGACTAACACCATGAAGCATCTTAGTTTGCAGATCTACACTGTGATGAATTACCGGGGGTGAGTCATGAAACTACTATGTCTGATCCCAGATATAATCTCCACACAATGTGATCTAATAGGAGAACACCTAGTCTTGGTGTACTGACTCAAAGCGAAATGATGAAAAATGTAAAAATGGCACTGGGGAAATGTGCTGTGGTCAAAAAAACAGAAAGAGATCAATGCTACCAGGACTACCAGCTGATCATCAAAAATAAGAACGCTAACTCTAAAATCAAAGTCTAAAGCCAGAAAAGAATAGTCTGTCAGAGAAAATAGCTTTGAAGTCAAAAGAGAATCCTAATATTGGATGATTAGGAAACCTCTGAGCTGACCTTTTTGCCAACATTCCAAATGATGTCATGCAACGTGCACTCCCTGAGTCGGTTGGAACAGATAATAGTGGTAGCTGCTGACACTAACTCAACAAAACAAAGGCACCTGATAAAAAAAACAAAATGGCTTTCCACTAAGACAATATAAAACTTCACCATATTGCAGAGACTGCCACTGAGCGCTGCGAGCGGAGCACTTCCTGTTGACATCAGCGAACCACTCTCTCTCTCAGCCCTCACCTTTTCTGTTCAACAACTCCACTTCACTCCATCAATCCACAAATCTGTGAAACTGAGATGCTTCACCGTGTAAGTTCATGACAAAACAATGTGTTATTTCTCCGAGGGTTGCCAAATCAAATTCTGTCCAATGGACATTTTTATGGCAAAAACGTATTCACCTTATTGCTTGAATCTGAGGTTTATTCCTGATTGCTTGTTGACTTTTATTGACACAGTTTCCTTGCATATTTCTAGTCTTTAACTTGTTAGAATATTATTGACCAATACTTATTAAATATTTAAAATGTAGTGTATGCCAAGTATATTTTTATTCATAGTTGTAAAAACACTGCAAATGTTATGCTATGTTATATGGGTTGGAGATGGTGGCACTGACCAGAAAGCAGGAGACCGAGCTGGAGGTGGCAGAGTTAAAGATGATAGGATTTGCACTGGCTGTGATGAGGATGGGTAGGATTAGAAATGAGGACATGAGAGGGTCAGCTCAAGTTGGACGGTTGGGAGACAAAGTCAAAGAGGCGAGATTGCATTGGTTTGGACATGTGCAGAGGAGAGATGCTGAGTATATTGGGAGAAGCATATTAAAGACAGAGCTGCCAGAAAAAGAGGAAGGCCTAAGAGGAGGTTTATGGATGTGGTGACAGAAGACATGCAGGTGATGGGTGTGACACAGCAAGATGGAGAGGACAGGCCTATATGGAACAAGATGATCCCCTAACGGTAGCAGTCGAAAGAAGAAGAAGAATAGCAAACTTATTTCTTACCAAGCATTATTAGTTATGTATATACTGTAATGTCATCTAAAGAAAAAATAGATTATTATTATTATTTTAGCAAAATTACAATTAATTTGCATAATTTTGCGTATAACGGGAGCAGCTGAAAGAAGAAGAACACTGCCACAAGGTAGAAGGACTGAGACACACACTGGTGACATTTCCTCCAAATTTCCTCCATAATAATTAATGGCAACACCATGCACCAAAAAGCCAAATAAGCGTTTAATTTCCAGTAACTATAGGAAATGCCTCGAAATACAATAAATTTGGACCAGGGCCTAGATATGTCTAGCCTCACACTACTCCCCTGCCAGTGTCAGCAATCATCACCACACTCTTCGGCATTAACAAGACCAGGAAAACATGCAAACTACTGTGGAAATCGTCGTCTTGTCCTTTGTCTCTGAAATTCTCTGTCCCTCTGCTTGAATCCCCTTGAGGTCTGTTGAAGTATCTTTCTTGCTGGATGGACTGCTGCCACCCAATCGTCTAGCCTTACCCTCCCCATAAAGCACTCATAAACAGCTACACACCTGTGCTGCCTGTGAAGGGCCATCTGCTCTGCTACAAATTCTTGGGAAGATTTTTTGACAGCTGCTTTTATTTAAAGGCCACGTCGCATTATATAACTTTTTCCACAATTTTCAGTCATAAATTTCATGTATATAATTTAAGTGAGTGAAGCAGTCAGAGGCATGTCTGTTTTGAAATGTGACATGCCCTAGCACTCACTCCAGCTAGACCATGACTTGCTCTGATAAACCCAAACAGGTCCTACTTTGTCATTAGTCGTAGGGGCAGATTCTGTTTGCATGAGAGCTGACAACTAATGAAGGCTCATCCGGAAGTATAATGCATATAAACAGAGCAATGAGGAATACGGAATGTGGGTGTTCTAGACCAGGGGTCGCCAAGTTCAGTCCTGGTGGGCCACCGTGGCTGCAGATTTTCATTCTAACCCTTTTTTTAATGAGTGCCCTGTTTGTCTTGCTAATTAACTTCTTGTGAATTCATTTTAATAGACTTGTTTTTTAAGATTTGTTACCCTGAATTTCTGCATTTCTTTCCTTAAATGGCACCCAAGCAGAAATAAAATGTGAAGTGAGTTAGCCAAGTCAGGGGCTCAAACCCTAACCAATTTCACTCCAACCAGCTGCTTAATGAGGTGCCAATTCTTTTTGTTAATTAAACCCATTCTTTAATTCCATGGCTTATTGCTGCTCTCGTGGTGCATTAGCAGACATTTCTGACACTGTTGATTTTCTCTTTCTAAAAGCTCTGTTAATTTATCAAGCGGGGTCATTTTTCCTAATTCGCTTGTAATTCGACCTCTCCAAATTAGAATCATTGCTGTTATTGAACTATCTGGAGTATAAACACATGTTTGGTCTCTTTGTAAAGGTAACATTCTCTAGTTTCACCCTTAGTAGTCAGAATCACTGTAGGTGTGACTGATCAAAAGTTATGCACATTAGAACTCACAAAAAAATGAATTTTTTTGCTCTCGCCTAAGTTTTTTTGTGAAAATAAAGGCCTCTATAGCTGCAGTAGGTAGGTGGGGACAGAAACACACTATGTACCAACAGAATAACTTTTTGACTACTCACATTTCAAATTTGAAAAGAATACCTGTAAAAATGACATTTTTACACCAGTTTTTATGTGGGCATGTCCAGGTACTTTTTAGAGGGACAATTATCCACATTTTGGAAGTATGGAAAAAGTGTAATAACTTTTGAATGCTTCAACCCACATATATCAATGAGGGCTCTACTGAAAGCTTACACCTAAAGGAATCTATATCTACACACAGTGTCACTCTATTAGTTATAAAAATAATAAAAACAATAAAAAATACACATTTCAATATAAAAATAGTCAACACAAGTCTTATGGGCCAAAAATATATATATATATTTTATTTTTTACTTTTTTTTTTTATAAAATGCACACAAACTATATACATTTCTTTTACAAACTGTTAACAACACAGCTCAGAGTTTTTCCACGTTCCACTGATTGCATCAATCCCTAGCAGGCAGAAAGCACAAGGGCGTGTCACATGTCGCTCTCTGCCATTAGACGTCTCCTGGGCCGATTGATTACTTTCACGCCGCGTACATGCTTCTAATACTAATCGAGAGTGTATTCACGTTTATCTGTACTTTATCCATATTTAAAATGCAAAAAAACTTGGTGAAATCACAATAAACAACCACGCACCAAGTCTGCAGACTGGCACAAATGCCAGCTTCGCGCAGCTCTGATCGTTTTGTTTACAAGTTAGTATGGCAAGTTACATATCGACGTGCTCAGCAGCTCATTGGCTGTATGTTTTGAGTGTCACTCACAGTGTCCAATCAAACTGGTAGATTCTACCAGGGTTTGGAGTTGTACGTCATCGTTCAGCTGTCTGTGACACTCGTTGGCTATACGAGGTGCCAGTCAACCCCAGACCCGTCGTAAGTGGCCAACTTAGGTGTCAATCAGAAGCTAACACTTCCGTGTAAACAGCTGTAGCATGGTTATCGCCGACAGAAACAAATTACGCCTGATATGATCAATAAAAGTGAAAAAAAATGACGTAGCTAGTCTCAAGTTATGAAACGTTTTCTGGAGTTTTTGTCCCTTTGAGGATATATCGTGTGTTTTGGACCTAATCGTTTTACTGAATTATATTCGCTGGATCCTTACGGACAGAATGAGACCAATACTGCTCGGAAATATTGATGTTTGACTTGCAGAGAGTCTTCAAAGGTAGGGAAAGTCAACTCTTAAAAGTATGTACTTCTCTGTAAAAAAGGCTTTAGTGTCAGTGCTGTGGTTGTTGTGTGTCAAAATGGTTGATATCATCGGAAAGACGAGACTTTGAAGTTTCATTTGATGGGTAGTATCTCGAGATGCATGGCAGAGGGGCATGCACACATGGCTGTGACGTCGTCAAATCGCCGTCATGTCCCGGGACCGGTACGTGTGCGCGTTAAGAGGTTAAAATGTTTTGTGGACCTGAGCAGATTGACATTCCTGAGACCTTCATCTTTCTTTATTTTCAGATATTGTACTTTGGACACCAGTTGTTTTGGCTCATTTTGTACCTCATTATTGTTTCGCTGCTAATTAAAGAACAAGAAACGATTAAGGGGTCTGATTCTTCAAGAACAAGTCAATTAAAATTAGTACAAAAGATGTTAATTAGCAGCAAAAACAGGTCACTCATTAAGAAAAGGGTTAGAATGAAAACCTGCAGTCACTGCAGCCCTCCAGGACTGGAGTTTGGGACCCCTGTTCTAGACCTCTCAAACAGAAGAGGATCTCATCTCTTTGATGTCTTGTGTTTTACATGCTGTGACAAAATGGGGAAAAAAGGGAGAAAAAAAGGATGAGATTGAGGATGGACTCACAGCGCCTGTTTAAACCTTTGTACAGCACCAGCTCAGCTCTGTCAAGCAACACGCCTAGGCTGTCAGAAAAAAGGGGCAAGCATGACTGCACTGGAAAGAAGGCATTGCATCAATAAATATGACATGCCTGGTGATCAGCAATGGCACTCCACTAGTCTGGCATACCCAATAAGGAGATGTGACTTTGGCTTAAAAGATGGCTATTTGGCTTACTTAAGAATTTATTTTCTAATATCTGTGTGAAGCTGAATCAGAAAGATTTACCATCTGTGTGACCCTGCCTTCTAGTCAAAGAACACCTTTAATAAAAGTTGGCATCCACCATACTTACTTCATAATTTTGAACACTTCTTAATCCCTGCATGCATCAGCTGTACTCCATCCACCCTTTATAGATCATTTACTTCCCATTAAATGATTGGCTATGACTGTTGTCAGTTCATTTATAGTCACACTTTAGAGAACAATGCGCTTAAAAATATAATAACTGGCTATGTGAAACTAGGCCAGAAATCTAGGGGCAATAAATAAAACCAGGTCTGTGAGAAATGAAATGAGATTTAGACTTCTGAGTAGTGAATGCAATTAAAAAGGCCATCGATGAATTTCTTAACCTGTACTAGAACAGACTTTGATAACGTTTTTAGGGGGTCTGTACTGAGATGCACAGGTTAAAGTAGCTGTCTTAACTCTGGCCTGGGTGGAACGTGTCTCTTCTTTTCTTCAGTCTCATGCTTGCAATTGGTGATTCAGAACTGTCTGAGTGTGAGCGTGTTCCGTGATGGACTGGCATTCTGCCCAGGGATGGTTTCTACCTTGCACCCGGGGTTCCCTGCAACCCTGAATGGAATAAGCAGGATCGGAAAAATCTGACAGTTTGTTGGTTGGACTTTTCTTAAAATGACATGTTGTCTTTGATAAAGGTATTTAGTAGATAATACTCAAAGTAACATTTGTACGTCACTAAAACTCTTAAAAATGTGTGCCAAAAAGCTCATATATATTCCATCTCTGTATGCCATATATTTTTGCATCAGGTGTAATGCTTTTGTAATATTCCTTTGACTTGCCATGGCTTATTGCAGATTGAACTGATATACCGTAACACCATTGCCATATTGTCTCAGACACCTGTCTGTAATATCCTTTTACATCCATCTATACGGAGGCACCGAAATTAACATAACTTGGAAATGTCTGACACGCAGTTAGTTTTCCTCTCACCAGTTTTTTTGCTATTGTCTACTACAGATTAGAATGAAAGATACCTATTTTGCCACTCAATCATATCATTCTGTATGTTAATCCATAATATTTTATGTCATATGCAATAGTGGTTAGTGCTACTGCCTCAACGCTCCAGGACAATGGGTTTGAATCCTGACACTGTTGGTTTCTATGTGGAGTTTGCATGCTTTCCATTTGGTGAGTCTGGTTTATTCAACTCCTACATCGTAAAGATGTGCAGGTCATTATGAATGTTTTAGTGTCAGGGTGCCACGTGCTGGACTACTGGCTTGTTCCGGGATAGGTTCCTGCTTTCCGCCCAATATTGTTAGTCCTGAAAGTGGAATAAATGGGTTTTATGGGTTATTTTCTGCACACCTATGTAGTTCTTTTCACCTTTGTATTACAACATTAGAACAATCTGGACGAGAACAGCCATACAGCCCAACAAAACTAACCAGTTCTATCCACTTAATTCTTCCAAAATAACATCAAGTTGGGTTAAGTTCCTAAAGTCCTACTGTTTACCACACGACCTGGTAACTTATTCCATGTGGTTCTCTGGGTGAAGAAAAACTTTCTAATGTTTGTGCAAAATGTATCCTTAACAAGTTTCCAACTGTGTCCCCGTTTTCTTGATGAACTCATTTTGAAATAACAGTCTTGATTCACTGCACTAATTCCCTTCATAATTTTAAATACTTCAATCATGTCACCTCTTAATCTTCTTTTGCTTAAACTGAAAAGGCTCAGCTCTTTTAATCTTTCCTCATAACTCATCCCCTGTAACCCTGTTCATAGCCTAGTTGCTCTTCTCTGGACCATTTCTAATGCTGCTATGTCCTTTTTGTAGCCTGGAGATCAAAACTGCACACTGTGCTCAAGATGAGGCCTCACCAGTGCGTTATAACCCTGCAGCATAACCTCCTTTGACTTGTACTCCACACATCAAGGCGCTATATAACCATTCTGTTGGCCTTCTTAATGGCTTCTGAACACTGTCTGGCAGTTGAAAGTGTCAAGTCCATTACGACTCCTAAATCCTTCTCATAAGGTGGACTTTTGATTTTCAGATCTCCTATTGTGTATTCAGACATCACAATTTTACTTCCTACCTGTAATACTTTGTACTTTATTTACAATAAAATCACATTATTGTGAAGTACATTATTAATTACAAAAAATACATTATTAATAAATATTTCTTTGTTTTTAACCTTAGTAAAAGAATACAAGGGCTTATGGGCTTAATTAGTCTCACGTGTAAAGCAGGAGTCAAAATGAAAGCCTCGCGTCTCTACACCAGTTTTGTCAAGTCCTTGACTTGTCACACCCAATTATTTTATGCCTGTTGTGTTATGTTTTTTGACTTTCTAAAAAGATGTTTTGTATAAAGGTGAAGGGGCACTGAATCAAACATCTGGAACAGCGCCAGTGGTATCCAAATTTCGAAAATCACAAAAAAAAAAAACTGAGTGATGACATTCAATCTGACGAAGAGAAGAGGGTGACAAGGTCAACAAATGAGCTGCTCTATGCCTGTAAGAAGTTCTTGGAGTGTGAACGAGGAGACTTTGGAAATGAAAAGGTCTTCAACCCCAAGGAATGTTGTGATGGGAAATTACAGGTATCAGTGTGCGACTTTTCAATCAGTCCTCATTCTGTATGTGAAGTGAGCTCCGTCACTTCTCCATTAATGAAACATTTACAGGCTGGTCTTAGGTGAGGACAACTAAAAACCTGATTTTGCATGCAAGTCTGATCTTGCAGTGGGAAACTGGAAACAAAATGCATAATGCTTTATTAGATACAGCAAATAACTAAAAATGTGTTAATGAAATAACAGTGAAACAACATTACTCTACATTAAATCACAAAACACAAGTAATTTCAACTAAAGCAAGCCACGGGTATGCACAGCATGTCACCCTTATACTTAAACATCCTGCAGTTTCTGATAATCGAACATCACCTCAAAGAGTTAGAAAAGGTGTAATGATGGCATGGAAATCCTCGACTTACTGACAACTGTAAGACACGTGCTGTCTGGTCTGAGGAATCGCACAGAGTGTCGCTTGCCTCTCCTAGTAGCTGAACTGGACATTTCATGTGAATGTCCTATGAATTCAGATCTCTATGTAGGACAATCAGGAGAAAACTAAGCTACTTGATTACTCTGAGTTATGACGAAGTGCTCAGCTTTCACTTAATTTTATAAAATAACACAAATAGCCTGGTCAGCAAGAAAGTTCCATTTTTGTAGCTGAATTGCAGTCAGGGTGACATGATCAATCTCTATATATAATCTTCATTTGGATCTTGATCTTTGTTTGTCCGTGAATTAATTAGAAGAAGAAGCACTAGATGGCAGTAGAGAGACAGCTAAAACATAGGCATTGCATTAAGAATCTCCTCCAGGCTTATACTACTGAAGACTGTAGTACTCCAGTCACACCTCAAAACACAGACATTCAAACTAAACAAATTGTTTTGCTTTAAATGAACTAAAGAGATTTTCATTTAGATCTTGATCTTTGTTTGTCCGCGAATTCCACACATGCGTAGACCACCTTCCAGTTTAGTACGTTGTTGTTACTCACGGATGTCAAGAATGTGCCGGAATAATGAAAGGGGTGGTGGACAGTGTTACGCTGGTTAGCTCCTGAGGCCTGGTTAGAGAATGCGATTGCCGAAGATAAAAGGTACGTGCCTACATAACATATGATCGAAAGAAAGACAGTGAGTAAAATGAATGACAATGTAAAACCACGTTCCGGAAATTATTATTGTTACGGTGTAGCCGGCGAGTGCTGCGCGTCTCACAGTTGTACCGTGCCTTGCTCACATGTCAGTGAAGTGATCCCTATTTATGCTTTAAAGAGCCTGGATACCTGTGTGTCCCCCTTTTATAACCATTGCTCCGTGTATATTGCCTTAGTCTTTGGATTGCCACAAAACAACCTGCGAGATTGGAGAAAGGTTGAGAAGACATCGTGAGAGGAAACGATAGCATCGTGAAAACAAGACGGACTGTGAACGGACAGAAGCAGAAATGCTCCTACACCACCACATAATTACTATTCGGACAGTGATTCCGAGTAGGCCGTTCCTATCGAATCAATGTCCAAGGGTTTTCTTTTGTAATTTTGTTTCCCTTATAAAAAATCATAATGCTGTGCGACGAAGGGCCCAGTTCACGACTGGCAGCTGCGTTTAAACAGGGAGCCCTTCACAGACAACTTTAACACGCTCAGCGTTGTTGGGCGCACATGGCTAGTCTTTAATATGTTTTATTAACTCTTTTTTTTTGAAAAAACAAAGTGTATATTTAATTACGTTTGTGGACAACATAACAAATCAAGAGTGACCTTGTGTTTCTCCCAATAAAAAGATCATAAACTCATATGAACGTACTAAAGTGCAAAGGTGAAAGAATTCATAGCTTCGAAAACTCAGATAGTGTTAGAATTTTTTATAATCTTTTGTACACTTTTTACTTTCTATCTGTTTTAGATTTCTAGCATTCAAATTGAGAGTTTTGTTATGTCTAGAATTTGAATTTAACGGCAGTTGTTTTTCTATTTGTACATTACTTTTATTGGTGTTAAATATTTTGTACTGTTTTCACCACCATCTTGGTTACTTATGAGTGCTGCCATTTTGTACTCCCATCGTTTGGGTAGCGTCCCGTGTCGTCAGGGTTGTGTCCTCCGAGATTTGTTATTTTTGATTTACAAAATGCATCCTTGAGATTACTGCCCTGTCTAGGTTGATATATTTAAAATCCTTTTCCAAATGTCATGTCCAAAAGCTTTCTGTCTAAGAATCTCCTGGTTTTTGTTTCTCGCCTTGTGTTTTGGTTTCAGTTTACTTTCAGCCAATACCAGTTACTCATTAAAGTTTTTTTGCTAGTGCACCAACACAACAGAAAGCACATGAATGAAACATACAGCTAAAAATACACGGATGGGTTGTATGCTTAGAATACTGGAAATTACAAGCAACGGGTTATAGTTCTCAACACAGCTGACCAGTAGCATCTAGCTCCAGACCTTTGGAGATCTGTCATTCGAAAGCTTTGTTCAACAGTCAATCAAATTTCAAGTTTATGTCACATGATTTACACAGTGAAAACTACAAAAAAGGTCTGGCTATGGCCTTCAGCACTAACTGACACTCCAACTGCTCAGCACACCTACTACAAGAAATACCTTCTTGATAGTCGTCATAATTCCTGAGCAGGTTAACCCTCCCAGAGTCTTACCCTTAACCGTTGTGTAAGGATGTTTTATAAAAACCATGCGCAAGGTTTTTCTTGTACACTTTGGAAGAAATACAAATAAATGGATGTGCCACGTAACCTGACTTTTAATGCAAAGGCAGCTAAACATTACCAGCATCCATCCATTATCCAACCCACTATAACCTAAGTACAAGGTCATGGGAGTCTGCTGGAGCCAATCCCAGCCAACACAGGGCGCAAGGAAGGAAACAAATCCCGGGCAGGGCGCCAGCCCACTGCAGGGCTAAGCATTACCTGAGTTGTGTAATTTGATTGGCTCGTTAACAGAACACAACTGTGGTGGTCTGCAGCTAGCTGTAACAGAGCTTCTGAAATGGCAGTGAACATGTGGAGAAAGGTCTATCTGCAGCCAGTGTCCCCTGATGTCTCTCTTGACATTCCTACTGATTGATGTCATTCGCAACAAAGCTGGTGTGCGAATGAATGCAAATAATCATTGAAACTTGTGACAAAGTTCATATTGTATTATAATATACCTCAGAATTATTAACAGCTGCTGCGTATGTATTAGATAGATAGATAGATAGATAGATAGTTTATTAATCCCAAGGGGAAATTCATATACTCCAGCAGCAGCATACTGATAAAGAACAATATTAAATTAAAGAGTGATAACAATGAAGGTATAACAGACAGATAATAATTTTGTATAATATTAACGTTTACCCCCCCGGGTGGAATTGAAGAGTCGCATAGTGTGGGGGAGGAACGATCTCCTCAGTCTGTCAGTGGAGCAGGACGGTGACAGCAGTCTGTCGCTGAAGCTGCTCCTCTGTCTGGAGATGATCCTGTTCAGTGGATGCAGTGGATTCTCCATGATTGACAGGAGCCTGCTCAGCGCCCGTCGCTCTGCCACGGATGTCAAACTGTCCAGCTCCGTGTCTACAATAGAGCTTTCCTTCTTCACCGGTTTGTCCAGGTGTTAGGTATCCCTCTTCTTTATGCTGCCTCCCCAGCACACCACCACATAGAAGAGGGCACACGCCACAACCATTTGATAAAACATCTGCAGCATCTTATTGCAGATGTTGAAGGATGCCAGCCTTCTAAGGAAGTATAGTAGGCTCTGTCCTTTCTTACACAGAGCATCAGTATTGGCAGTCCAGTGCAATTTATCATCCAGCTGCACTCCCAGGTATTTATAGGTCTGTACCCTCTGCACACAGTCACCTTTGATGATCACAGGGTCCATGAGGGGCCTGGTCCTCCTAAAATCCACCACCAGCTCCTTGGTTTTGCTGGTGTTCAGGTGTAAGTGGTTTGAGTCGCACCATTTAACAAAGTCCTTGATTAGTTTCCTATACTCCTCCTCCTGCCCACTCCTGATGCAGCCCACGATAGCAGTGTCGTCTGCAAACTTTTGCACATGGCAGGACTCCGAGTTGTATTGGAAGTCTGATGTATATAGGTTGAACTGGACCGGAGAAAGTACAGTCCCCTGCGGCGCTCCTGTGTTGCTGAGCACAATGTCAGACCTGCAGTTCCCGAGACGCACATACTGAGGTCTGTCTGAAAGGTAGTCCACGATCCATGCCACAAGGTATGAATCTACTCCCAACTCTGTCAGCTTGTATTCACATCAAAAGTAGTTTACTTTGTTTATAAGGACAGTGTTTCACCAGAGAACATTTTGAAAAGTAATCAGCTTTGTTCATTTCAAACATATTTCTATATACTAAAAGTTGGAGAGGCCAGTTCTTTCATTTCCCCTTGTATACACTGCATGTCATGGTAAATATATCTTATCTTAGGGCTGCTCATTTTAAAATCCAATCCTACTGTTCCGCTAGAACATTAACTGAGAGAAAACACATAATTGAAAGCCAAAATGAGTCAAAAACCAGTCATTGAGTCAGAGGCAACATTACAAACTGAAATCGGTAGACAAAAACAAAGCAAAAAATACCAGCAGGAGTCAAGACCAGAGGAAACTTTCAGGAAAACGATTTGATGTGAACAATAGAACAATTAACAAAAATCGGGAGTGGTCTCCTCTAGACTCTCTCGTATACTCAGATATGGGGATGGATACTTGAGGAGTAAACCGCAAGACAATGATTATATTTTTATATTATGTACAGTACATTAAAGAACCATCAACAACAAATCAAATCAAACTTATAATATATTGAACAATTATTATAAAAGTAAAGTTGAATAAATCGGAGTCTGCAGCTGCGTGAATAAAAGGTAAAGTACCACTTCCAGTTTACGAAAATAGCCCAAAAGTTGATAGTACCTTTTTGCACCTAATACTTGAATGAAAAATTTGGATGACCTAAGTTATCGTGTTTACATTCACACAGACACACAGACAGACACAAAGATATAATTCCAAAAATGTTTTTTCTGGACTCCGAGATGTCTAAAACATCGAGATTCATCAAAATCTCAAATGGAATTTTTGGAGGATTCCAACACTTTCCCTATACTTTGTATACAAGAAGGTCTGGGAGGTCTAAAACACTGCGATTCATCAAAATCTCGACATCGAATCTTTGGATGAATACAATACTTCCCTTATACTTTGTATATAAGAAAGTAAAAAAGGGTTTTGCAATCTATCAGCTTGGATAGGAAATGAACTTTTTGATGACCTTTTTAACCTGTCACATCGTTGACAAGGGTTACGACCTCTGAGGACACACCCGTAGCAATGTTGGAAGTTTCCGAACGATGAGAGTACAAAGGGTAATGATCATAAAACAACAAAAATAGCAGAAAGAATGGCCCAAATAAATTTACAGAACAGAAACCAAGCCGCTAATCCAAGAAATTAGGGTATAAAAAAGGACAAAACTGTTCTGGATTTGATGCAAAAAAACTAATAAAACCATCAATTATAGTGAAAAGATTATCAGTAGATGACAATAAATTGAAAACAAACTCTTTTGGGGTGTATGTACTCATTCACATTTAATTGTTGCTAGTTGATATGACCTTAGCCTAAGAACGACACGTAAACAAATTACTGGAACTTCTACTTTTCGGCAAATTATAATTAACATCCTGAGGATGTGGTGAGAGCAGGAGAAAAAGGTGACATGGATGTAGAAAGAATGTGCACCCAAGCTGAGTTCTCAACCTAGAAATTTGGGAAACAGCAGCACTGACTACTGCACCACCCAGACGTCATTCCGTTGTCATTTTATTTTTAACAAGTGATACATTTTCTACAAGCCAAGGAAAAATCTGTTAGGAGAAACCATGCTGACAGCCCTCCCAAAGCAAAAAAAAAAATAATAATAATAATAATAATAATAAAAAATAAATCCTTTAGTTGCCTCCTTGCTATTTGCAACAAGCAGTCCGATACTCTGATTGAAACACCGCAGGACTTTCAGTTTCCTCCCAACTGTAATGACATGAGGGTGCATCAACATGACAGGTTTACAAAAGAGCTGGATACCTGGAGGGCAGCCAATGCACAATATCTCCATTCATCTCCAAAATGACCCTCTGAAGAATCTGCTGGGCTGCAGGGCAGATGTCGAGTGAAATGCTATCAAGCAAAGTGTCCTCTTAAAGACAATCATCACCTTGGCTTTGTTCAAGGTTGTTCAAAACAAACCAACATTTGTAGTGTTGCATTTACTGTACATGACACATGGCGAGATAGCAACATGATCAGTTTCCACCCACTAAGGTGTACACCTCCAAACAAGCTTTTCACTCCAAGACAGACATGGCTGTCTAGTCTATTGAAATCTGTGGCCATTTAGCTGACTACTTTCTTTAAGGATTTGATGGTGGGACATTTGCAGGCTTTATCCTAGGCTTTGCCATTTATTTTGTGATGACAAGGTGGGGTAGTTTTGAGTGCTGCTGGCTCACTGCTACAGAAGCCTGGGTTCAAATCGTTAGCCTTACGGAGCCTGCATGCTACCCTGGTTCTGCAGGAGGTATGCTGGTCTACTTCCACATTTTAAACACTTAGGTTAGCTTAAATGGGACATCATTCAAGCGGGTGTGGATGGGTGCCTGAATGACATGATGATGGACTGGCATTCTATTTGGGGTCAAGGCCTGATGTTGCTAGCATCCAGTGGATTTATATACTTCATTTTCTGAACAGCTCATTGAGTTGTAGATCAAATTTTCAAAGGATAATTTTGTCATTTTTGCCCAGCAACCTAAGCATAGTAACTAAAACTAGCCAACCCGCGGCGTACCATACGCCGCATAATCATGCCGGATTTTTAATGATTTTTAAGCACAGGGAGAAAATTAACATTTGAAAAATCGGTAATGTGATAAATCAGCAAGAAAAGCAACATTGTAACAATGCACGGAACGAACCAACACACAATCGTCCGTGACTGAAAACTGGCGGACCGCCATCGCGCCTTCTCCTCCCAGACTAGTCTGCTGATTTCTCGTTCAGTATGATCTGCCTGCTCATGTGCCCACCTCCAACTCGTCACTTGAGTCGTTGTCATCTTTGCACAGTCCAGATGCACCTGTGACTCACGTCTTCCGTGTTCCTGCAGGAGCATCTAAGAAGACGCATGTTTGTCGCGGATGCGAATTGCTGTATGTAGCGTGTAAAACAGTTTGTTATGGTGCACACGGTCGTGCGTCGTAACCGAAAACTCGGTATTTAAAGACTGCTTCCTTCATTGTGTTTTAACCTCAGTTGTAAAGGATTTTTTTAAGGATCCCATGGGATACCCCTCGCAAACTGTTTTACACGCTGCATATGGAGATTCACCTCCGCGAGAAACATGCCTCTATGAACAGTCAACGTGGCTCGGAGGTGCATGTGGCCTCTACGACAGACGAATATAAATGACACCGTTTTTTCTGTTGTGAGTTGGTGGGCGTGGCTCTGCGAGTTGTTGTCGTATCCAATGGTCTTGGAGTTGGTGGGCGTGGCTCCTTCCTGCGTGCGCCATAGGTGTCTTACTTGTTGGCGGCTTAGTGAATCCGCGCCCCTTCCGGCGTGCTTTTCATGGGTGTCTTGCATTAGTGAATTATATATACAGTAATCCCTCCTCCATCGCGGGGGTTGCGTTCCAGACCCCCCCGCGATAGGTGAAAATCCGCGAAGTAGAAACCATATGTTTGTATGGTTATTTTTATATATTTTAAGCCCTTATAAACTCTCCCGCACTGTTTATAAATATTCCCCGCAGCGTTATACAGCATAATCCCTTTGTATTCTCTTAGATATTAGGTAAGATTCATTGAAATTATGTATATAAACACACACTGTTTATATACAGTAAAACCTAAATATTATTTTAAAGATATTGAGTGTCTCCGATATCACATATGTTACAGCCATTACGATAGACAGGTCACCAGCAATAAATACGTACATTGCAAGAAAAATAGTATACAGTAAGTGTATTAATTATTTATGGTTACTCACCAACAATGACACGATGACTTGTCCGATAACAATGAGTTTAATTTTACTGCACAACAAAGGAGAGCGTTACAGCCCTTGTAAAGGAGCCACTTCAGGCGATTGTGTAGCACTGCCGTTGTTCTTCTTCTGGCAGTCTTCAATCCAAATCCCTAAAGCAGATTCCATCCAGACTACTGCCTTATTACATCCACTTACAACTCGTTTTGCACCCTGGTTAAAAGGACGCTGCAGCCGTAGATTTTATATTCCTTTCCTACTTTTTAAATAAAAAGAATCGTAGCCTTCAACAAATCCAAAACGTTTACCTTTTCGGCAATCGTTAACATCTTCTTCTTGCGCTTGGGCACGGCACCTGAAGCAGTAGCAGATTGTTTTGGAGCCATAATGAAGGGCTTGACTATGCACAAAGATAAACACTAAAGAGCACAACTCTTTACACAGCGAAGCACGTTGATGCTGAATGAGCGAGATGAGACTTCCTGGTTAACACTGCATAGCTCCTGCGTGCTCTGATTGGTTAGCTTCTCAGTCAGGAGAACTTAACTGCATGCTCTGATTGGTTAGCTTCTCAGCCATCCGCCAATAGCGTCCCTTGTATGAAATCAACTGGGCAAACCAACTGAGGAAGCATATACAGGAAGTAAAAAGACACATTGTCCGCAGAACCCGCGAAGCAGCGAAAAATCTGCGTTATATATTTAGTTATGCTTTCATATAAAATCCGCGATAGAGTGAAGCCGCGAAAGTCGAAGCGCGATATAGCGAGGGATTACTGTATAGATGTTCAAAAACATGTGAAATTTGCAGTTTACAGTAAAATTACAGGAATGGCAGACACTAAGGAATCAGTTAAAAAAAAATTCAAAAAGATCCAGACAAGCTTTCGAAGTGGTCAGACACCTGGAAAATGCAGTTAATGGGAGCGTGTGCTGATAACATGTTGCTGCACCCACCGCACAATGAACCACCCTAGATTGGAACCTGAGTATGGCGGATGACACCTCAGCACTACACTTTAACAGTGTGATAATGTCATTTTACAATAATAACATGCAGATTATGCATTGGTGAGGTAATTTATACTGTAATTTAAATACTGGGGACATGTTTGTTCAGTCCATGACTATTGCAAAGAGATAGAGAGGGGATGGGAGCATGAGCTGAACGCTTGTTGCTGCACCCACCACACAATTAACCACCTGGATTGGGACCTGAGCGCAGTAGGTGACACCTCAGCACCACACTGTAACAGTGTGAGGTTTTTTACGGTGGCTGCAGTGTCAATCCTGCCACCAACACCCAAGTTTTCCCTGCAGGTTGGAAGACCTGCTTGCAGGGCTAGATGCAGATTAATGTCATACCCAGGATGAAGTGATTGCAGGTTAAGGGCCTTCCTTAAGGGCCCAACAGAGTAGAGTCACTTCTAGTGTTTGTGGGAACCTTCTGATTGCTAGTGGAGATCCCTAGCCTCAGAGCCACCACTTCACCCTTAGATTAATGTAGAAAAGTCTATCCATCCATTATCCAACCCGCTGAATCCGAACACAGGGTCACGGGGGTCTGCTGGAGCCAATCCCAGCCAACACAGGGCACAAGGCAGGAACCAATCCCGGGCAGGGTGCCAACCCACAGCAGATGTAGAAAAGTGCAAAATGTTACACATGTGCCGAAGGAACTTCAATTATAAATAAAAGATGGGAGACACTGACCTATAGGAAGCAACCTCTGAAAAGGATTTAGGGGTTTATGTTGACATATAATATTCTTATTGTCTAAACAATGCACAGAGATATAGGTTAGGAGTATGTGCTGATACAGTGCATTGCCATACTCCACACATGACAAACCAACTCCGGATCCCAGATTAGGATCTGAGTACAGCCATGTAACGGGTGACACCTCAGCACCACACTAGTTCAGATGGAAGTTTTTTATGGTGGCTGGAGTGCCCAACAACCCCCAGGTTATTCCCTGCAGGTTGGAGGGCCTACATTCAGGGCTGGATGCAGATTAACATCATACCCAGTATGGAGCAATTGCAGGTTAAGGGCCTTGCTGAAGGGCCCAATGAAGTAGAGTCACTTGTGGCGTGTATGGGATTTGAACCAGCAACCTTCCAATTGCCAGTGCAAATCCCCAGCCTCAGTGCCACCACTCCACCCCTAGATTAATTTAGAAAAGTGCAAAATGTTACACATGTGCTAAAGGAACATCAACTATAAATATAAGATGGGAGACACTGACCTAAAGGAAGCAACCTCTGAAAAGAATTTAGGGGTTTATGTTGACATATGATATTCTTATCGTCTAAGTAATGCACAAAAGCAATTAAAATGGCAAATAAAAATATAGGCTATATCGTAAAAAAAAATGATTATAAATCAAGGGGCATTATGTTTGAAATATATAATGCTCTAGTGAGACCACATGTGGAGAACTGGGTGCTGCTTTGGTCACCATTCTACAAAAAAGACATAGCAGCACTTGAAGCTGTGCAGAGGAGAGCAACCAGGGCATCCAAGGACTTAAGGACATGTCTTACGGTGACAGACTCGGAGAATTGAACGTGTTTAGTCTTAAACAGAGGAGACCGTGTGAGGACCTAATCAAGATCTTCAAAAAAGTATTAATAAAGTGGAACCGGCAGAACTGTTTCAGCTTAATGGTGAATCACATACAGTATGTAAGGAGATCAGTGGAAATTAAGGAAAGAGCATTCAGGATTGATGCCAGGAAAAACTTCCTTATGCAAAGTGATGTGGGAATCTTGGATCAAACTATTGAGACATGAAGTTGAAGAAGAAACCTTGACAACCTTTAAGAAGAATCTGGATGAGATATTGGGACAGCTTAGCTATCAACGAAGAAAATGGGCTTGATGGACTGAGTGGTCTCTTCTCGTTTGACAGATTTCTTATGTTTTTGAGTTATTATGTTGTATTTCCTCTCAGCTAGCTCCATAATCCTTGCCTCAAACCTCTGTCTGTGTGTTGAGCTATCCAAGCATCCTCATGGCTTTTTGCCTGGGTACTCTGTTAACAGGCCACATCCTAAAGGTGCGAGTGTTTAGGGTTCCTACCCCGCACAATGCTAAACTGGATTGAGTGCTTAATCCAGACCAGAGGCGCAGAGTTGGGGGCTTGTTTGCATAAGGAAGAAGACAGGACCAAATCCAGGACATGGTGCCAGTCCATCACAGGGTGAACACACACACACGGGCCAATATAGTATTACTGACTCTCTTAACTTGAATATCTTTGAACAGTAGGAGGACACTGGCACCCCCTGCAGATACGGTGGAGAACATGGAAACTCTACAAAGGGACATGTACTATGGGTGACCTGGTGAAATGTGTGTTGAGTTTGTATGCTCTCACAGTGTCCATGTACTCCAGGATTTCCTCATCCTAACAATGTGCATGTGAGGTACAGCCTGCGAGTCGTTATGTTCTGGATTGTGCTGGGGTCCAGTCCTGGGTTGGCTCCTTCCTTACGTCTAGTGTTAGTGGGGTCATTCACAATTGCTCATGTCCTTACAGTGCAATATGTGAGTCCTGAAAGTAATTGGACAAAGAAATCTATTTAATTTCTATTTCATTTTGTTGCTATTAAGCACATTTCTATATAAGAGGCCAGTGCATTAAACATTAAGTACTAATGCAGCATGAAAATGTAATGTATACACAAAATGTAAGTGTAAACTGAAGAACTTCAGGTGATATATATTTTTTAAAAATCTGCTGTTCACAGATCAAGAAAAGAGCACAGAGAAGCAATCATTCTGATGCTCATTTTCAGAGGCATCTTATAAAAATATTGAACCAGGATTTATGGATCAGCCAGCCAGGGAGATTTTATTAATAGCTAATGAGGCATCAAGACAAGAATTTTCTGATTCAGGAAAGAGGATTTAAAATGAAGCTGAGTAACACAAGTGGTAGGCTGACACTCTGAAACCTTCCTAAACACCAAAAAAGTGAGTGCTAGTGAGATGCTGAGATGCTGCTACAGAAGGGGTGGGATACATCCATGCTGTACCCCTGTCTGTGCTCTAAGACTGGGGGCTGCCCATCCACTGTGTGGCACTATGTGGCTCACCAGCTGGTTAAACCTGCACTTTCAGGGTGTCGCTTACCCAGGGCTTCATTGCCATGCTGGAAGCAGGCCTGTGGTTCAAGGGGCCCTAACAAAAAGTCATTCTGAAAAGTGTTTTCACCTCACAACATTGTGTTTATTATAAAGACAGATAGCCCAATGAAGATCCCAGTCAGAGGACAGTCACTTATCACCAAATGACAACACAATATCAGTGCGCTTCCCAGAGGTGGAAAGAAAGAGATGAAAGGCCGGGTCTGAGAGAGATCAGTTATCTGTGAGGAAAATTG
The DNA here is from genome assembly GCA_026402145.1 of Polypterus bichir lapradei. NCBI lineage: Eukaryota > Metazoa > Chordata > Cladistia > Polypteriformes > Polypteridae > Polypterus > Polypterus bichir. The sequence goes on from JANRMT010062802.1 coordinate 28,341,574, forward strand.
CACTGCACAATGGGCTTCTATGGCATCACTGGTCTGCCTCAAAATGTGTGTGTTTTCTAGGAAGAGCAATGCATTCTCCACATTAGCTTTTACAAACTCAAGGTTTTATCATATAATCAGAACTGGCAACAGTTTTACTGAATTTGCACTTGAGCTCAGAGAATACTGCTACCGAATGCAGTGACCTTCAGCACATAATACTTCATCGTTTTGTGTTTCTTAGATGTACAGCTTACATAAGCTCTGAGCGCAGATCCACATGAAGGAAAGCAGTGAAGATGAAAATGCAGAGCCCCCTGCAGGGGAGATAGAGAATTGAGAGTAGCAGGCGAAAGGAAACTGAGCTCAGGCAGAATAAAGAGCACAATGCTGCCTGCAGGCATAAAGAAACTTCACAGGGACCGGATTATAAGGATACTGATCAAGAGGATACAGTAGAGCAATAATAATAATTATAATAACAGAAAAACAAAGAAGGAGACAGTGAAGAGAGAACAGAGTTAGAATAATGTGAAAATACAGTGAAGTGAAGGCTGAAAAAGAATATAGACCATGGACATTAAAAACAGAACATGCCGATAACTCTCATTCACACAACACACTGTAGAAAGAACAGGGTGTCCCGAGGAAGTAAATGGAAAGGCAAGACAGCCCCTCCAAATTCAACAAAAATGAAAGCTAAGCAAATTAAATTAGAGAAGCTTACCTGGCCATTTGAAGACATAACAATGACGCAGCACACTATAAAATTCTCACAACAATTCGGAGTTAGCGAGGTTGGAGCTCATCCTGGATAAACCAGGAGTAAAGTAGGGAATCAACCTGGTCAGGGTGTCAGTCCAGTGCAGAGCCCACAAACACATAGAGACTCAATTCAGAGTCTTTATTTAACTTAGGAAAATGAGTGAAACCCCTTTAAACACTCGAGAACATGAAACTTCCACACAGACAATGATCACGCTGGATATGTGAAGCAGCAGTAGACACACAAAGATAGATAGATAGATAGATAAGAAAGGCACTATATAATAGATAGATATATATGAAAGTCGCATATAATAGATAGATTGTTTGATTTTGTAAATACAATTAATATAAAATATAATTGTAGGAAGGGTGCTGCCTTCAGAAGGTTTGGTTCTGCCTCTGCCCAGATCACTGTGTGGAGTTTTTCCAGTCTTCAAATACACTACATAGCCATAAGTTTGTGGACACCTGCCATGACACCAGTATGAGTTTCTTGGATCAGTGATTCTCAACCTGTGGGGCAGCCCCCACAGGGGGGAGCAAAGTAACAAAAAGGGGGGCATGAAGATGTGAAAAAAAGAAAACAAGAATCAAAAATATGAAAAAAAACATCTGTTGAACCCAAAACAAATTAACTTAAACTACATTCTGATACTAGAACACTAAATATAGAGTTAGATAAATGTCGATAAAAGTTAAGTAGGTATAATAAAATATGCATCTACATTTCAAAAAAATGTTAGGGGGTGCGCAATTAAATCTGTTATGAAAACTCTGGTCGCAAATACTTAAAGGCTGAGAAACACTGTCTTGGATGTCCCATTCCAAAACCATGGGCATTAGTATGGAGCTGGATCCCCTTTGCAGCTGTAACAGCTTCACCTCTTCTGAGAAGGCTTCCCAAAAGACCTCTGAGTTTGTCTGAGAGAATTTATGCCCAGTCAGTCAAAAGAGAATTTTTGAGGACAGGTAGTGATGTTGGATGAGAAGATCAAGTTCACAATCAGCATTCCAGTTCATCCCAAAGGTGTTCAACAAGGTTGAGGTCAGGAATCTGGGTTCTGTATAGGCCCCATGAGTTCCTCCATGTCTTTATGGACATGGCTTCGTGCACAGAGGTACACTCATACTAGAACACAAAATAACCTTCTCCAAATGGTTGCATCAGATATGGAAATGCAAAGTTGTTTAAAATGTCTTTTTATGATGTGGCATTCATAAGACCCTTCACTGGAACAAAGGGACCTAGCCCAGACCCTGAAAAACAACCCCAGAGCATTATCAGTCCTCCACCAAACTTTACAGTAGGCACTATGAAGTCTGGAAGCTAGTGTTCTCCTGGCATATACTTAACCCAGATTTGTCCATAAAACTGCCAGATAGTGAAGTGTGGTTCATCACTCCGAAGAACGTATCTCCACAGCTCCAGAGTCCAATGGTGGTGAGTTTTATATCACTCCAGATAATGCTTGGCATTACAGATAATAATATTAAGTTTGTGTCCAGCTGTCTTGACACACAGTTCTTGTACTGATGTCACTTCTAGAGGGAGATTGAAACCATGTTCTGATTGATCCCAGAGAGTATGGGTGATCTTTATGCACTATGTTCTTTAGCTCTTCTATGTGTTTTTGCGGTCTACCACTTCATGGCTAAGCTCTTCATACTTGTAGTCATTTACACTTCACAATAATAGCATTTACAGATGACCGCGGAAGATCTAGCAGAGCAGATATTTCACATACTGATTTGTGGCAATTAAAATGCCATGTTTAAAGTCACCAAGCTCTTCAGTACGATCCATTCTACCAGCAATGTTTCCAAATGGAGATTGCTGTCTATGTGTTTGAGCTAATGCACCTCTTAACAATAAAACACCTGAACTCAGACATTTGGTGGAATGTCCACATCCTTTTGGCTGTATAGTATATTACTTCCCATGTCAGTACATTTTCTACCCACCTCAAAAGACATGCATGTTATGTAGATTAACAACTCAACATCATGTCCGAGTAAGTGTGGGCTCATGACTGACCTGGTAGTTTGTGCGACTGGAGATACAGATTGGTCCCAACTGAGTGGGTGTGTTTGTGTGAGTCCGCTCTGTGATGGACTGCAGCTTTATTCATGGCTAGTCTCTGCCTTGTGACCATCACCTTTGCTACTTTAAATCTGATTAAGTAGGATTAAAAATGAGTGGATAGGAGGATAGTCCAGACTATCCATTCATCCAATTTTTGAACCCACTTCTTCCAAAACAGAGATACCAATCCTGCTGGCACCAAGCATAGGGCAGGAGCAAATCCTGAATTGTTACAGGGCACATTAATATGTACATTAAAACTGAACAAATTTAGAATTGCCAAATTTTTCTCTCATTCAAATATTTTGGAGGGGAAACCAGAGGACCTAGAGAAAACTGATATGGACAGAAAGATAATATGAATTCAAATCACTTAGGAGTTTCTTTAGGAAGAACTGGGTATGCTTGAAAAATACACAATCCTTTTTGCAGAAAGTGCAGGCAGATCTGCCAAATGGAAAAAAAAAGCAAAAGCTAAACAAATGAAATTAGAGACCCTACACAGCTAACCATACCACCTTGGCAAACCTGAATAATCAAAACAGCTGTGCCAGCCTGGCATTTAATGTTGCTGTACCATCGAAGCTCATCACCAAGTTCCTGCACTTGGGAGTTGGTGACACATTCTGCAGCTGGCTTTTAGACTTTATAACTGGCAGACCCCATCGTGTGCAGACTGACAGCTTCACTTTCTCCACACTGACCTCAACACTGGCACCCCACAGGGTCATGTGTTGAGCCCCTTGTTCACCTATGAATGTTTGACCCAGCATACTGTAGTTCCAACTCCATTATTACATTTATAGACAACACCACCGTACATTTACATTTACTTTTATTCACTTAGCAGATGTTTTTGTCCAAAGCAAGTTACAAAAGAGGTTAACATATTCAAGTAAACATCAGTCTAGAAGACTGGTTAGGTACAAACGTTACAGAACAAGGTTACAAACGGGACCAACAAAAGTGAAGAGCTGTAAACCAAACAACACAAGACTAGTTACGCTTATCTTAGTTACTAGAGGCCTCAAATCAAGATCATTTTAATTAGAAAGATATTCACAGAACAAGACAGTCTTCAAATGCTTCTTAAACACACTAAGGCAGTTCAGAAGGAGTTGAGCAGCTCGTTCTACCAGTTAGGAACTACACATTAGAAGAGTCTGGATTGAGATTTGATGCCATGTAGAGGTGCTATCACCAGATGTCATACATCAGCAGACCTGGGTGGTAGAGAAGGAACATAGGACCTCATGAGTGCCTCCATATACAGGTACATACTGTAGTTGCGGCTCCATTGACAGTTCTGTAAGGTAACATGAAGGATTTGAACTTACTGCATGCTGCTACAGTGAGCCAATGTAGTGACCTGAAAAGAGGAGTGACATGTGTCTGTCCTGGCTGGATGAACACCAGATGTGCCACTGTATTTTGAATCATCTGCAATGTACTCTTTCCAGAGTGTTGTAGTAGTTCAAGACCAAAGCCTGGACCAGAAGGGTGCTGGAGGCTCTTTCAGATAGGGCCTGGCCTTGTGGATGTTACACTGAGTAAAGCTGCAGTGTGGTCAGTGAAGGACAGCAGATCATCGATCATCACCCCAAGGCTGTGTACTCAATTATTATGTGTAATGAGCCAAGCTGAACAGAAATGGAGTGTTGAATAGGCAGACTAACTGATTAACATCAATGAGCAGATAGCTTAAAGAAATGAGAAGATCAACAGTTTTACATTTCTTGGAGTCACCACCACTAATGAAATGAAATGGGCATAACATATCTCTTTAATCACCAAGGGACTCACCAATGTCTTTACTACCTCTGTCATCTGAAGAAAGCCCCAAATGTTTCTGCCTCTATTTCTTCAGCACACTCTTCTCTCACTCTCTACATTACGTCCTGGTATGGCACCTACTGCTCAGCACCAGAACCATAAAACCCTACAGTCGGCAGTGAAAGTGGTTAAAGGTGGGTGGTGAAGGTGCTCAGAATATCACCAGAATATCATGATGGCTTCTGTTCAGAACATACAGTACTGTATATAGCAAAACTGTTTTAGAAAGGTAAACTGATTCAGTAAAGACCTCATTTCTTTCCTAATGCATTGGTGGGTATGAGGTGTGGCAAATTCAAGTTTCACCCAATGTCCCTGTCCCCCATTTTCATAAGACTAATACACTGACTAATACGCCATTCAGTAGTGTGCTTAGCGTATTTGTTTAGTCCGTCAGTGTTGCTTTGATTGTTTGTTGTTGATATTATTATACTGTCGGTAGTCTGTGGGAGTAATGGATGTAAGATGTTCATTGTACTGTGTACACTTCGAAACTCTGATCTTGAATTATCCAAGAAAATTATAAATCATGTGGTATACAACTGTCACCTGGAATCATCTATTTAAGAATGATACTCATCTTGGGTTAAGTGATATCCTTATGGCTTGCATTAGTCTTGTTGATTAAATGCAAACTTTGCTGATAGCTTTATGCCAACACAGATGAAAAAGGCCGATTTTCCCATAGCCCCACAGCACCTATTGTTTATGCACTAATGAACCAGACAAGCACGCAGAAGCAAAGCCCACAACATCCGCGCATAATTTATCAAAGGAAAGAAAATAAATGATGTTTGTGTTATTAAATTATAAAGTTAAATCAGGTGAGAAGTAAAAGAGCTTATTTTCATAAATTATTACTCGACAAAATTAAATTATTCAATCAGATCTACAATTGAGAAAGTGTGGTCTTTATGCTCTCCTAAGCATTCTTCTAACATATTTAACTCAACAGCCATACCACAAGGAAACTGATCAAGACAGCAGCCATTTGGCACTCATTAAACATATAGTGGGTCCTTAAGAATTGCCCTTCATAGACCAATCACAAAAAAGTGTTAAGACAAATAGCTTATGGTGGATCCTTAGAAATTGCCCTTCATGGACCAATCACAAAAAGTGCTAAAAATAAATTCTTTCTTTCTTTCTTTCTTTCTTTCTTTCTTTCTTTCTTTCTTTCTTTCT
>JANRMT010062802.1:28347431-28371807 GCA_026402145.1 Polypterus bichir lapradei
TCTTTCTTTCTTTCTTTCTTTCTTTCTTTCTTTCTTTCTTTCTTTCTGTTCAAGAATCTTCTAAACATTTATTTGCTTTGAGTACAAGCATGCGTCCTTTTGTTTTACAAACCTGCCTGTCCAGAGTAGGGTAACAGGGAAGCTGGAGCCTATTTCAGCAAGTACTGGGCACAAGCAGGAACAGTCCCAGCTCATCATAGGGTGAACACACACACACACACAAACTCATCAGGGTGCAACTTATCATCACCTGTTCTACTAACCTGAATGTCTTTGGACTGTGGGAGGAAACCAAAGCACCAGGGAGAAGCCCATGTGGACACAAAGAAATTATGTAAACAAGAAGATGTGGACGTAAATCGCCATCTCCTTGTTGTGAGGCAGCAAATCTACCACTGCACTGCTGCAGCTAATATCTCACCGAGATACATTTTAAATGTCGTCAAAGGTTCCGGTTCAACTTCAATACTTGGTAGTGCTAGATCGTCACAATCTTTTGTGTAAAGAAGTGCTTCCAGCTTTTTGTCACATATGTATTTAACTATAATCTATATAATAATATATAATAATAATCTATAATTTTTTATATGTTATTTACCCTGTGTGTTTTGTAGTAATGATGTGAACATTTTTTAACCTTATGTTTTCATGAAGAATGAAGATAAAAAACAAATTATGATCCAACCTACTGACAGGACAAGTGTCTTGGTGTGTGTCACAGTGTCTCTCTGGTTACTATGTCTTTGTTATATGCCATTTGGAATGAGATTTGCAAAAGAACTTTTAGTATTTTTGAAGTACCATCTGTTAGAATGAAAAATGCAGAGCATTTTATTACTATGTGCATTACAAAAGAAACATTCCAATAGATGGTGCACTACAAACATTAACAATGAAAAAGTCCAACATGGAGTAACTGCCAGACAGACAGAAATTATCTTATTCACCTTAATTAAAAAGCAAGTGTCTGTGAGTCTGGAGGTGTGTGTACTTGTGTGTGTGTGTGTGTGCCTGTGTATTTGTGCCCGTCTGGTTACTGCAACTCTGCACCAGCAACAGCATTGTGATAACGACTTTCTCACATGAATGCACATCATAAAAAAGAAATGTAATTCATATGGGACTGACCTTTTGAATTAAAGATCTGCCTTTTCCTCACATTTATTTGTCAAGAGTCCTGTCTTCAATTCAAAAACTCAATCTCGATTGCTGTTGAGATGGACACCAAGGTGGATTTAAAAACAATGTCCCACATAATGAAGGAGTTAGGTTGGACAGGACAGAGAGAGAGATTGTGAGTTTGAAGAAATGTCAAAAGAAAGAAAGAGAGGAAGGAATCATTGTAATTACAGTATATACAGAAAGGAATAGTTAACAACATTACAGTCTGCAAGAAAGTCAGTCAGGAGCTTGACAGTTGGTATATTAGGCCTCACCAACAAGAATGTTCTTTTAAGTTGTTCAGTTCACGGACTACCAGTGATCAATGGACCACACTTCGAGAACCATTATTTAGGCCAATAGGTCAGTGAGAGGATGTGATAGGTGGACAAGCTTGGCCATGTTCTATAATAAAGCTTAAAAGGCTGACTTAATGGATTGCTGTTACCAGGGGTGGGAACTTGAAGGCATATTTAAATAAACCCTAAGTGGCCCAGTACCGGGCTTAACAAGGGTTCAAAAATATTTAAAAAATCTTTGACCGCATCATACAGGTGAACTACAACACACACCGACACAAACAATACCTCGTTTTCAAGCGACGGATGTGGACTTCCCACTCATAGTGATCACATTGTTACAGTATGTACAGTTGACTTTTAATCTGGTATGAAATCATACGAGGGGGTGTTTCATAAATCATCGCCATGACAAATTGGAAAAAATGTAGTAATTGTTCTGTACAAATAATACCCAGGTGTTATGCATCAACCAAAAGGTCTCAACAAGGAAATTTCAACCGACGCATTGAACCCTCACTCCGACTGAGCAGACGTGAGCTATGGGCTGAAAACTGGTAAGTAGACACACTGCTTGTCTGAATTTTTGTGTGCTCTAGTATATAACTTCACAAAACAACAGTAAATATATACAAGTGACATATCAGTACTTACAACAGATTCTTCTGATCAAAACAAGTCCAAGTACATTATTCTACTATGTATCGTTAATGAGAGATCATCCAAATAAAACGTGCTGGGACCCATGACTGCATCTACCATCTTGTGTTTCTTGGGCGGCGGTGGTTGTAGCTCTAGCTCAGTGGACAGATTTCATACCATTGGATAGCTGGGACTGTCACGTTCCAATGAATCATATCACTGCCATGTTTGAACAAAAGTACCCAGCCCAAGCATGTATAATAGGTTCTCGTTACACCAGGTATGTCTGAATTTTTGTGTGTTCTCGCATATTTGTTCACAAAACAACAGTGAATATATACATGTGATATATCAGTACTTGCAGCAGATTCTCCAGATCAAAAAACTCATATGCAATTTTTGTATAATGTACAGAATATTAAATATCCTTCAGAGAAGAGAGGCTGGGAGCCATGGCTGGGACCTACAACATCACATTTCTGCGGGGAGGTAGCTCTGGCTCAGTGGGTCATACCGTTGTATATCTGCGACTGAGATGTTTCCAGTGATACGAGGGGTGTTTGGTAATTTATTTAGCTGATTATGAAAAAAGGTAGCAAGCAAGTTGAAACAAGACTGGGTATGTTGTGACTCGTCTCAAGGTTACTCATGCACAGTGCGAGTCTAACATTCCAAGAGACAGGATGTCAGGAGAGTCCTCGTACGAATCAAGTAAGAAAATACTAGATTTGGAGCAACGTTCAGTGACAAAATTTCTCATAAACGAAGGGAAAAAGCCAAAGGAGATCTGTGAATGCATGACTGCAAGCAGTTTAAGTGGAGTAGAGAGTCCATTGAAGATGGACGGCCTGTGGATGCAACTTCCACAGAAATGTGCAAGGAAGTTGAGGACAGACGAACTAAGGTTTCATAGCTGAATAAATGGGCATCTTGGCATGTACAGTTTGGAAAATAATTCATGAAAAGTTGGCCATGTTAAAGATCAGTGCAAGATGGGTTCCAAGAATGCTAATGCCACAAGGCTCCCGTGCTGTCAGGAGAACTTAGAGATGAAGACCAAGTGAATTATTTTCATTGTTTGGTGACTGAAGATGAGACTTGTGTCTGTCACAGAGATCCTGAGTCCAAAATGTAGTCAATGCAGTGAAAGCACAAGTCATCCCAGTCATCAGTCATCTGAATCCTATTATGTGATATCATCTACTCTTGCATTTTGCTCTGTACTTGTGATATTACTATTGTACTATAGTATTGTATTGTGGATTACCTGTGTTCTGTTCTGTATATTGTATTGTATTTACCCAACGTATTTATACCCAACCTACCTGGTAAGGGGTTTCTCTTCAAATTGCCTTTCCCGAGATTTCTTCCATTTTTTTTCCCTGCAAGGGTTTGTTTTTTGGGAGTGTTTTCTTGTCTTCTTAGAGAGTCAACACTGGGGGGCTGTCAAAAGACAGGGCCTATTAAAATCCATTGTGGCACTCCTTGGGTAATTTTGTGCTATACAAAAATAAATTGTGCTGTATTTTATTATATTCTCCAACCCAGAAAAGACAGAAAAATCTGCAGGCAAAGTCGTGGCAACTGTCTTCTGGGATATTGAAGGACTTTTGCTTCTGGAGTTCATGCCACACAAGATATCCATAATTGAGGAGAGTTATGTCCACACAATGATCGCTTTGCGAGAGTCAATCAAGAAGAAAAAGACGAGAAAAACTTCATGACAATGCGCCAATTCACATGTCATGTCAATCACCAGCTGTCATCCGAGAATGTGGGTTCCAGCAGCTGAACCATCCACCCTACAGTCCTGACCTGGCTCCCTCAGATTATTTCCTGTTCCTAGTTTTGAAGAATTCTCTCCTTTGACAGCGGTTTTCAAGTGATGAAGACATCAAGGTAGCTGGAACATCTTGGTTTGAAGGTCAAACAGAAGATTTGTTTTCAAAGGGGTTAAAGGAAAAGTGTATGGAGCTATCAGAGTTCTATACTGAAATATGGAACAAAACTTTTTTGAAAACTCTTTTCTTTCCTACTGAGGTAGATAAATTACTGAGTGTCCCTTGTAGTTAACATAAAGCGTGTTTGAAAAAAGGAGAGAGCCAAGGGTGTATATAATAATAAACGAAAATGTCTGATTTTGTGGGTATTATTTAATTTTATCCAAATATTTTCTATTATTTTCTATTATTGATATTTATATTTTGGACATTCCTGTCAGGAAAAGTTCTGGATAGGGGCGGGGGGCCCATGGTGCCAAATGCTGTAACTATTGTGGCAGACAGCTGGGGTTCCTGCCCAGCCGGGAGGCCTGGAGGATGAAAGGACCAGGAAAGGAACAATACCTCCCCCGGGACATGAGAGGGCAGCCGCCCTGGTTTACATCGGGGCCGGGGGCACCCGTATGGTTACGGAGCCATGGACTGAAGCACCAGAAAGTGCTGTCGGAACAGGAACTAGGTACACCTGGAGTGCTTCCGGGTGCCAATGCAGCACTTCTGCCACACCAGGAAGTACTGCAGGAAGGTCATCTGGGATAGCCTGGAGCACATCTGGGTGAACTATAAAAGGGGCCACCGCACGCCATTCATGGAGCTGGAGTCGGGAGGCAGAGGACAGAGCTTGCGGGAGAGGAGTGGAAGCAACAGAGAAGAATAGAGATAAAGAAGAGAGAGAGAAAAAGAAGGACTGTGAGCATTGTTGGGTATTTGTGCATTGTGTGGTGCTGCAAAAAACAAAGGTGTGTGTTTTGGGACTTCTGTGTGTCCTGTGTCTGTAGTCGGGCTGATCTCCACACTATTTATTTCTTTGTGTTATCAACATGAAACTTTAGACAGGTACAGCTGCCATGTCTGGGAATACCTCAAAAGTAAAAAGCCTGCCCTGGCATTACTTGTACATATGAGACATACTGTATCAGAACACAAAAATCTGAAAAAAATCTCAGTGAGTGCCTATGTTTTTTTCCTAGCTTAGCAGAAAGTTCTGAGTAAAGAAATGTTTAAAGTTGAAACAAAAATTGGATCACATTTGAGAAGTTATCTGTCAGGTTTTATGTGAAAAATTGACTATCCTGCCTTTACCTTTTGAATAATAAGGCTTTATTTTGGTGTTCTCCCCTCAGGTGGAAATAGCTGTATAATGTCCTCAGGGTGTAAGACGTTTTAAAAACACGTAGTGAAGGAGTTAGATGGGATGGGGAAGTGAGTTTAAAGAAATGTTGGGGGAAAGAAAGGGAGCAATCACTGCTGCCATACAGGATGGGAGCAGGAAGGTGTGGCGTAAAATTTAAAATGTGATCGTCTACACCGTGGTTGGTGTATCAGAGGTGTTTCATGGGGCTTTATGAGCAAGACAGCTCTTCTAAGAAAAATTACTATTTTTTGCCCATAGACCACCTGCCTACCAACAGACCACGCAGTGATCCAGGGAACACACTTTGAGAACCAACATCTGGACCAATACATTACTGACAGGATTTGAAAGCTGGGAAGGCTTGGAGTTTAAATTAATAGTGAGGCTGAGAAGGTCTGTCAAAAAAATGCGTCTCTGTCTGGATGTTAAGGGGCAGGATGGGGTCTCTGGCTGGACAAACAAGAAAGAGTATTGTCCTTATGAGGACCTCGGCTGGAGGGCTGATGCAAGGACTCCTGGAGCTGCCAGGTAGAATGGCAGCCTGATATGCCTTTAGCTGAGGAGGCTCACTTTTGACTTGGAAACTGACTTTTGTATTGGGGGTCTACTGTGTTAATTTTGGTTTTAAAAAAAGAAAGCAAAAGTATTCCAAGTTTACCATCGAGGCTAAACTAATGTTAAGGCTAGTGTGTGTGGTGGTTTAGTACCGAGATAGACAAAAAGATGGGAGCTCTGAAGGCTAGTGGCTTTATTCACACAGTATGTTGCTGACCTATCAAAAATGCAGACAATCTGGAAAAACTGATTATGTCAGTTTATTTTTTTAGCCATTTATTTGCCTACTTTCTGTAAAAGCTTAATTTTAATCCTGTTTTATTCACAAGGAAAAATAAAAAAGGCTGGCATTACAATGATTCACATGAATTCTAAAACACATCACAATTCCACCTTTATCATTTACGCTTATTTCTCATTGCTCTGACTACACTGAATTAGCAAGGGTCTAAAACATTTCAGAATAATGTATGATGATTAGTGGTGTTCCCTGTTGCAGAACTGCCAAGTATGAAAGTTTGATGAGTGCGCTTTTCCCCATTACACAATCCCTGGTGACCTGTTAAAATGGCATTCTGTGTGTTAAGCAAATATAATTTTCTTGTTCTGTTCGGTGTTGCCAATAGCTCTTACATTAAATTAACTGATATTGCACATGGATTTTAAAAAATGACAATTACAATTCAGGCTTGGCGCTGCTGTTTAAACAGACTATGTGGCAGCATTTGCAAATTGAAAAAAAAACAAAAACAAAGTATTGAATCCTGACTGTCCTCCAGGCACAGAAACTGACCTGTACAGCTCCGGTTGGCACATACAAATGGCACAACGCACCAGGGCAGAAAGCAAGGCAGACTTGCCATTTGCAAAAGTACATTGATAGACCCGCCTTTTCCTTCCCAAACTCCTTCTTATGCAGCTTCAAGCAGTTTACGCATCTAGGATAACGAGTTGACCTAAAAACACAGAGCTTACGATGCAGTGCTTCATTCAGAATAAAGCAAAATTAATAGAAATGAAAATGTCCTTACTGTACCGGAGGGACACCTGGCGTGCTGATACACTGGGTTACCAGCTACATGATGAGGTTACCACCGCTAACAGTACGCATCGTGGAAGAAAAGGTAAGCCACAATATTAATTAACAAAAGGAGGGCTCTACTTAAATAAGGTACTATCTATAGCAGCATGAACAACATTATAAAATTTAAAATACATGCCATTATTATAGCGTTTTTTCACACCGCTTTCCAGTCCAGCATGTGTTATAATGCTGAATCCACTTTAAAACAATGAGAACATATATTTTACATTTTATTAGGAATATGGGAACATAAGAAATTAAACTGTTGTTTCAATACTTCTAGCAGACTGGTTAAAAGAAAAACATGACAGTTTGCATTTATTAAATAAATAAATTAGAAACGATTTTGAATTTATTGTCCACAGTGTTACACATGGATAAACACTACAGGATATGAGCTCATGGCTGCACTGATTTTGTGCATTTATGCAGGTGTCTGTATTGTGTTGTAGTTTTTTACACTGTAAAATGTAATGTTGTTAAATGGTGCAAGTATTTAGTATATTAGATAGATAGATAGATAGATAGATAGATAGATAGATAGATAGAGTCATATGAAAAAGTCTGGGAATTCTTTGGATTTTTGTTTATCATTGGCTGAGCTTTCAGAGTAGCAACTTCCTTTTAATATGTGACATGCCTTATGGAAACAGTAGTATTTCAGCATTGACATTAAGTTTATTGGATTAACAGAAATTTTGCAATATGCATCATAACAAAATTAGACAGGTGCATAAATTTGGGCACCCCAACAGAGATATGACAACAATACTTAGTTGAGCCTCCTTTTGCAAATATAACAGCCTTTAGACGCCTCCTATAGCCTTTGATGAGTGTCTGGATTCTGGATGGAGGTATTTTTGACCATTCTTCCACACAAAATCTCTCTAGTTCAGTTAAATTTGATGGCTGCCGAGCATGGATAACCTGCTTCAAATCATCCCATAGATTTTCGATAATATTCAAGTCAGGGGACTGTGATGGCCATTCCAGAACATTGTACTTCTCCCTCTGCATAATTGCCTTTGTAGATTTCGAACTGTGTTTTGGGTCATTGTCTTGCTGGAAAATCCAACCCCTGCGTAACTTCAATTTTGTGGCTGATTCTTGAACATTATCCTAAAGAATTTGTTGTTATTGGGTTGAATTCATTTGACTCTCAAGTTTAACAAGGGGCCCAGTCCCTGAACTAGCCACACAGCCCCACAGCATGATGGAACCTCCACCAAATTTGACAGTAGGTAGCAGAGGCCTCATGTACAGTATAAACAGTGCGTACGCACAAAAATGTTGCGTAAGAACGTTTCCACGTTCAAATCACGATGTATAAAACCTAAACTTGGCGTAAAGCCACACACATTTCCACGATAGCTCATACCCTGTCGTACGCAAGTTCTCCGTTCGGTTTCGCAGACTGGCGACACCCGGCGTCAAAGCAGTGCTACTGTTCCTGTGTGGTTTATCTTTCTTTTTCATCCCTCATGCGGCTTTATAAATACACTGAAATTAACCACATAATGCTTATTAGTTTAAAACATCTGCAATTAACCTGTAACAATATAATGGTCCACGGCAAGGTTATTATAGTTAACGAAAACTAAAATCAAAACTGAAACTATTATTAAAAAAACATTTTCGTAAACTGAAATAAAATAATTAACAAAACCGAAATGAAAAACTAAAACTAAACGAAACTATTAAAGTAGCTGGAAAAACTAACTGAAAAAAAATAATAATTTACTAAAATATTTTTAGTTTTCGTTTTTGAACGAATATTTTTGCTGTTAGTCTTTAACCCTTGTAAGTTTTAACTCTAAAACAGAAAGTCATCCATCGCGAGCCACCCGCATATATTCATCCAGTGAACAGCAGCTGGTGAAGGAGGGCGGCAGTTCACATCCCGGTGACAGAGCAAGGCTGAGTGCGGGTGTGTAAAGCATGAGAAATAGAAAGCGATTTGCGTGCCGCCTTTCTTTGTGCTTTTTGTATATCAAGATGTAATTCAAATGGCTGTAATCAGAATGTGCTCGTCAACAAAACGTTTACCGTAGAAAAATCACGAGTGAGTAACGTTTCAGTTTATTTCTCAGGTGTCTGCTTTTTGTTGACAGCAATTCACCTGCCACTTTGCACAGGAGAAATCGTTTTTACTTTCACATATACGAAGTATACATAAAGTATAGTAATCATGAAAAAATTCAACCTCGATATTTTGATGAATCATGACGTTATAGACTAACCAGTGTCCAACAATACTGTTGTTTGGAATTGCGTGTGTGCACGTCTCTGTGCGTGTGAAAACACGATAACTCAAAAACGTAACTAGATAGATGGATGAAATTCGGCATGTGGTTGTTTGCAGATCTGTATTAACTTTTGGGCCAAATCCATCACCCGGAAGTGGTACTTTACCTGAACACATACTCGATTTTTATTTTATTTATACAGCTGCAGAGTCCGATTTATTCAACTTTACTTTTTTGATAATTGTTCAATATATTATTAATTTGATTTTTTGTTGATGGTTCCTTAATGTACATAATATAAAAATATAATCATTGTCTTGCAGTTTACTCCTCAAATATCCATCCCCATTTCTGAGTATACAAGAAAGTCGAGGGGAGACCACTCCCGGTTTTTAAAAATAAAACGGTGCCGACTGAGAGTCTGAGTAGGTCATCATACAAGATCAGCATATTGTTACTGACCAATCACTTTTGCTTTAAAAACATCGTTTAACAACGAAGCGATACAAACAAATGTTGAGAGTCTGACAAGTGATGAAAAACTACTAATGAGTTTTTGTATTAAATTATTAAATATGGAATAATCTTTTTTAGTTCATATTCACAACTCAAAATACCTGATATTGTGAAAGTAATCCATTAGCAGAATATTTTAAAATATTTGTCTCCCTTTTTCAATGTTTTTCTCTCTTTCCCAAAATAGATAGCTGAAATATCATATTCTTTTTGTTCTTAACATCAGCCTTATCATATATATTGCATACCAGGGATTTTTCCAGACTTGCATCCAAACCTGCCACGGTAGGCTCCAGGTTTTCTGAAATCCTACTCTGGATAAACAGGTTTAGATAATGTATATGTTGTTCTTAATCTCAGAAGCAGTCTCTGTTGTTTTGTGCCTGTCCATACTCTTATTACCTGCTCTTGCTCTGCTCATCATGGGTTTACTGTTCTTATGGTGGGCTATTCAAGACTCACCACCCCTAACCTTCACACTGCATGCTTGTTGTTCTTTGTTTCCCTCAATACAGCCAGGTGGGGTCTGCACACTGACTCAAGTCTAAGAGCCCTGTTCTTCCTAAGCCCCTGTGATTTTCATGAGAAAAGATTTTAAAAATTATAAAATTGTGTAAAATTGTTCATATTCAGTGTCTAGTTTTGATTATGCTTGTTTTTATCAGACAAAAAAACCATAGTAAAAAAATAAAACCAGATAATAAACCAAGCAGTATAGTAAGCTTCCACTAACATTAAACACATATCCAAATCTGTTAAGTGTACAGTTCTGTCTGATTGTGACACAAAACCAAATCCTTAGGCCCTCCATGCCATAATTACTAAAACTAAAACTGAAACTAATATATATAAAAATAAAATAGAAATGTCTTTGTGAAATAAAAACTAAACTAAAACTAAAAATACATGATGAAGGAAAACTAAAACTAAACTGAATTTCCAAGTAAGGTCAGAAAAAATATAGAAATAAAAACTAATATAAAAAGGCAAAACTATAATAACCTTGGTCCACGGAATGGTCAAACTATTCCAAATACCATAACTGCTTTAGCGTTGTTACTCTCACTGCACCTTCTTCTTCTTCTTTCAGCTGCTCCCGTTAGGGGTTGCCACATTGGATCATCTTTTTCCATATTATTCTCACTGCACCACTTGGAGCATTTACATCACTGTATCTGAGTGAGGAATCAAAGATCTACAGAATCTGAGAAAGAGAATTATCAGTATACAGCATCAAGCACACGCTGCCTCAGCCATGCTGTCTATTGAATTGCTCTCACATGGCAAACGCTTCAGAGTCTTTCCTTGTTTCATCACAAGAACTCTAAACGCACTCCATCAGTCCATCAAGTGCTCTTTGTAGAACTGTCTGTACTTATAAGTACAATCACCTCACTGTAAACTTGCACTACAGTTATAATATTGCACAACTTGATACACTTTATAAAGTGAGTATTTACATATGATGACGATACCATTTTTAAGATGAAATGCAGCAAAATATGTTTATTATATTAAACAGATAAAACTTTAACTTTAACTACACGGTGCCGCAGAGCTAGCCAAGAGCTGGAACTTTGTTTACGGATTGTTCCTGTCTCGCACTGTATTCTTGCTGTGGCTGGCACGGCACTAGAAGGATAGATGAATAGAATAATTAAACATTCCGAAGATATTTCAATGTTCCTTAAACGTTTTGAAGAATCGGCGTTCTAAGCTTACAGATGGCTTAACATATATTACAGAGCTGATTGTGTGGCGATTGGGTACTTGGAGAAAGAAAAGTAAGGACAGGAATTGGGGGTTAGTATGTTTGAAAGAGACAGTACTTCTGTAATAAAGTATTTCATTGAAGGTCGCACATGGCGCAGCAAGCATCTTGCGTGAGACATGAACAATCACTGCGCCACCTTGTTCCCATGTTTAATAACATGCTTTAGCTCCTATCATCATGAAAAAGGTATCACACATACTTATCAGTATTGTAATTATTCAGAGAGTTGTAATATTACAAATGTATTGGATTCTGTGTCCTGTCGGAGGAAGAGAAAGCCCGGAAGCACATAGTGGTTCACACACATAGAGTACAAAACAAAGCATTTAACGTGGGATTTGAGAAACTAGTAAATTAAACGATTTTAAGATGAAGTTTATGATGTTCTACTTTAATGACAAAATAAACTACGTGATTAAAGTGGAAATTTTGAGATTAAAGTTGGCATTCCGTGCTTTTTCCCCACTGTGTGCCTTTTTTTTCTCTGTACCCTAATAAGCTTTCATATGACACTCAGACAGTGGGCTATGACTCGCCTTCCATTTCGACTTTGATATGTGACTTCTTTTTTATTTCGGGCACTGTGCAACTTTGTGAACTTGAGCTTTCGAGTTTCTCTGACACGCTATGTCACTCGATCAACTTCCTTTTGTTGTATATAACCAACAAATAGTAAGTTTTTCCTTGCCTCCACTTGCTATTCACTGAAATTCTTCTATTTTCCCTCGTACTTCTGCCTTTGTCTTTTCACAGAAGGCTGATCTTAATGACTATTTATATTGATTTGCATATTCAAAGAGGCATAATTCTGGGAGGAGATGGGGCGGGACAGCAGGCGTGTGCACGAGCGTTACTTTTCACGCTGACCGGGATTTATGTAGCAGAAGAACGTGGAAGTTGGCGAACGCACAGATTTATGCATCTGGATTTTTTTGTGTGTAAGCTTTTGTGCTTATGTCATGTTATAGTGCGAATTCAGTGCGTTATGCATTTCTTAGAATGCGGTATTCTTCTTCCACCATGAAAAGCACTTTTTGTTATGACCAAATAACTCATTTTTGTCTCATCAGTCCAATGCACTTTGTTCCAAAGTGAATCTGGCTTGTCTAAATGAGCATTTGCATACAATAAGCGACTGTTTGTGGCGTGAGTGCAGAAAGGGCTTCTTTCTCATCACCCTGCCATACAGATGTTCTTTGTGCAAATTGCGCTGAATTGTAGAACGATGTACAGATACACCATCTGCAGCAAGATGTTCTTGCAGGTCTTTGGAGGTTTTCTTAGGGTTGTCTGTAACCATTCTCACAATCCTGCCTGTGCATATGCCGCTCCTGTATTTTTCTTGGCCTGCCAGACCCGCGTTTAACAGCAACTGTGCCTGTGGCCTTCCATTTCCTAATTACATTCCTTACAGTTGAAACTGACAGTTTAAACCTCTGAGATAGCTTTTTGTAGCCTTCCCCTAAACCATGATACTGAACAATCGTTGTTTTTAGATCTTTTGAGAGTTGCTTTGAGAATCCCATGCTGTCTGTCACTCTTCAGAGGAGAGTCAAAGGAAAGCACAACTTGCAATTGACCAACTTAAATATCTTTCCTCATGATTGGACACACCTGTCTATGAAGTTCAAGGCCTAGCGAGCTAATCCAACAAATTTGGTGTTGCAAGTAATCAGTATTGAGCAGTTACATGCATTCAAATCAGCAAAATTACAAGGGTACCCACATTTTTGCACAGCCAGTTTTTCACATTTTATTTAATTTAATACAACTAAATACTGCTTCACTAAAAATCTTTGTTCGGAAAACACCCCAGTACTCAGATGTTCCTAGGTAATGAAAGACATACCACTGTTATCTTTTTTGTTAAAAGTAGAGTAAATTATTATGCAGGCTGAGAGGGGTTCCCAAACTCTTTCATATGACTGTAGATAGACCACACATTAATTTAAAAATAATCCATGATAAATAGTTACATTTTTCTAGAAAGAAAGAAACAATTAATAATTAGTTTACTCCATCACTACTCCCACTGTACACTCCTCCTACTCTGCACATTAATTAAATACACAAATTTTAAGTACATATTCAATACTCAAAATGAGCCTTACCATATTTAACATGACAATCTTACACCAGCTGTTCAACATTATTATACACTGATTTTTAGTTGTTCCTCCTTAATAGAGCACAGCACCCCCTTCACTCCCCATACTTTTTGAAATTCTTCAGTATTACACATTGTCTTATAATATGTAAAGTCTAACTTTATTCTTGAAGTATCATAAAATTTTAAAATAAAGATCACATTATGTGGTAAAGAGAGCTACTTTAGCTGAAAGGCACTAGATAGATAGATAGATAGATAGATAGATAGATAGATAGATTTGAAAAGCAAGTACACCACATGCAGCATTTTTCTTTCTTAACATACTCTACGCAAACATATCAAGATTTGATCTTCATTTGAAATGTATCTCTAGATCAAGGTGATATAACAGTCATGGCATTTTTACATTTTGTAGTCCATTGTATAATTTAAAGTAACATAAATGCAAATTTCACACGTTGAAAAGGTTAGCCTTCCACTACGTTTACCACTGCATAACAAATGTGAAATTAGATCCAGTACATCAGATCAGATCAGATGAAAACGGTTAGAACATCTTTAGAGAGGATCACATCCAAATTTTTTACTTTTAATGAAAGCGTAGTCGAATCCATTGGGCCGGCACAAGTGAGAACTGCCACGGTGCTACCACATGAAAGCCATTTCCATTTTAAAGGGTGTAGGGCTTCGCTGACCAACACAAGAGGACCAAATCCCTTTTGTGTTTTTGCATATCAAATCACAACTTGTTTCAACTTATTTATTTATTTATTTATTTATTTATTTATTCATATACTGTATTTATGTATTTATTTATTTATGTATTTATTTATTTTGTTTAAAACTATGGTGTGTTGTGATTGTTGAGCAGATGCTTGTGAAGAACATGTATACTCAGGTCAGCAAAGAAAACCCTTGCTGGTGCTACAACAAGACCTTCATCCTAACTTCTTCTGTTCTTCTGTCATCTGTTTACTCTGCTCAGCACCCCCACTTTATTTACACACATCCTGTATATGTATCTTTTTTATATTTTATTTTTTATTTCCTATGTTCATTTCTGTAAACAAGCTACAAATATTTTTTGATTATGGACATGTCCTCTGCAGGTATACCTCTATTAAGTTTAGTGTCTTTGTATATTCAGCTGTAAAATGGTAGCCTTTCCTACACTAAGTGACCCCTTATCATGGCCTATTCAGAGCCTCAGAGGAGACACACAGCCTATTGTGAAGGCAGGCATCAAACTGTAGTAAAGATTCAGTGTAACCCACCACCTCACCATAGACGCTCCTTGGGTACGAACACGGGGGCATCATCTATGCCTAAGCAGGCAAACTAAGAATTACCATAGCAACATGAAACATGAATCCAACTGTCACAATATGACTCAAACGCTGTAACTAGTAACTATCAGTGGCACTGCTGGTAAGAGATAAGAGAGGCACATGATGTACAGTATATCTCATCCTCCCATTAGAGATATTTTAAATGTGAGTTTACTTCATCAGATTCACTGTCAAATGGTGCAGCATGATTGGTGGGTTTGAGTGAAGCTCCATGACACTCGCCCAGCTTGATGAATTCTAATCTGCTGCAATCTACAATGGAGATTCTTTATATTTAGATTATCTTAATTCTGCAATGTCTTCATTTTGGTTGAAAGTTTTTGGACTGAAAAGGTGGCCAGTAAAAGATTTTATGAGTGATGACCAGGAGAAAAAGACATGGTCAATAACGGGCAGGGGTCGATACTGGAAGTTATAATGCAATCCAAAAATCAAAGTCAAAAATACAGAGCTGGTTTGGATTGTCTGGAGTAAAAAAAAAAATAAAAGCTTGTAAAACTGCTAATTAAATTAATCTCAAGTAATCTGAGAATGCACCTGGTGACTTTTATATGTTTGCGTCAGTGGCGTCACTTGTCACACACTCCCTGTGCATCATGGGATAGATTGCTGCAGCAATGAGTAGGCTGCTATCCCTAAAATGGCAGTAGGTAGTTATGAACTTTTAACTCTTTGATTACAAAATGTGTCACACAATTGAATTCCTTGTGTCTGAAAGCCACTAACAAGTCAATATGGATTTTATTTTGGGCAGAAGATGAAAAAATTAAATTAATAAAAGGTGCCACTTATAACATCTTGTGTTTATTTTTTGTTTCTACCACCTTTGCCATTTATTCCTACTCCTTTGTCTTGCTTGTATTATGTTTCACTTGTCTTTGTTCTTTTCTCCATGTCCCTTGTTTCTCTGTAGGGGTGGACTCTCTACTATTAGTTTGTAACTCTAAGGTGCTGCAGCCATTAGGGCTGCAGTTACCAGAGAGCTATCTGAAACATTTGCTGCCACAGCCACATCTTGTGCTCGTATGTTTTATGATTTTTGAGTATTTTTTTAGAGATTATTTTGGTACCTAACCTCACTTTTGCTTTTGTATTTTCTAGATCTGAATACAGACTTTCAGCTTTTTATTAAATAATGTGTTACATTTCTTTTTGTTCAGTTTATCATTTTGCTCTTTATCTTTGAAATTTGAATTTGGGAGTCTTGATTTAAATTTATATAGTGAATTCAATGATTAAACTATTATGTGAGCAAGGTGTTTGGAAGTTTCAACATTCCCATTTGGGTTCGTTCATAACAGCCACCCACTTTTATGTTGTAAGTTTATGCTTTCCTATTGCAACGATTCACTGTGCATGTGCTAATTGGTGATGTGGTGGGTCGCCATCTTATTTATGTAAAGGGAAGGAGGTCAAAACCTTGCACTATTGTGAGAAAAAAAAATATATAAAAATAAAACTGAGAAATGATGAGAGCTTCAAGGGGCTAGTCAATGGTGTAGTCAAGAAGCAGGTACAGGTCCAAACCAAGCACACAAAGAAGGACATCATTCATCAGAAGTTCAAAGATAAAAAGCAAACTCAAAGTAAAAGTGCAAAAGTTAAACTCAAAATACAAAATTGTCATGGCTCTGCTTGTTTATGTTTTGGATTTATTGTTTAAGTTCCTTTTGTATGTGTTCTTTATTTAATTTCAATCTCATGGCAGGATCTAATCAGTAATATTTTAGAATAAGCTCTTAAAGCACAGAGGAAGCAATTATTTCTGTATTTCTTTTTCTTCTCCATTCATCTCTATTGGCTTATCAAACTTATCAATTTAGCTATGTTTGCAAGCCTTAGATTTTACTCCGTTGGCCTTGCTCTCTCTCTCAGGGGTGGGGGTCGACTTGTTCTCAATCCTACTTTTGTAAAAATTGATTAATTTGTATGGAATGATTGCAATAAAATTAATAAAATTTCAAAAAAAATAAATAATTTCAAGTCTTTTCTTTATATATGAGTGGAGTGGTGGCTCTGAGACTAGGGATCTGCACTGGCAATCAGAAGGTTGCCAGTTCGAATTCTGTAAACACCAAAAGTGACTCTACTTCGCTGGGCCCTTGAGCAAGGCCCTTAACCTGCAATTCCTCCGTCCTGGGTATGACGTTAATCTGCATCCAGCCCTGCAAGCAGGTCCTCTAACCTGCAAGGAAAAACCTGGGGGTTAGTGGCAAAATTGGCACTCCGGCCACCATCAAAAACCTCAAACTGTTCCATTCCATCTGAACTGGTGTGGTGCTGAGGTGTCATGGCTGCACTTGGGGAGGTGGCTTGTCATGTGGTAGGTGCGGCAATGCGCAGGATCAGCCCGTGCTCCTAACCTCTCTCTCCGCTTTTCTTTATGCTTATTATTCTTGTTTATGTAATTTGTATACTTCATTATTGTGTAGTTATGTTTCCATGTGTGTATTCGTGTTCTATTCTTGTGCTTTGTGGGTGGTTCCCCAAGAGGTGAGAGCCACCTGTCTGTCTCCGTGTTGATTCGCCCCCAGAGCTATAAGAGAGGAGGAGACCCACTGGTCTGATGAGGCACAATTGTCTGTTTTTAGTGTGGATGAGTTCTCTTGTGTTTTTTGGAATCTTACTGTTATTTTTTAATTTATGAATATTTGACCTCTGCTTTTGTTTTTGGCCACATTTATTGGATTCTGTTTTGGGACCTTGTTTACTTTCGGGTTGCCTTTGGGCATTTCCATTTTGCCTTCTTGTGCAATTTGACCATTTTTGAGTTTCATAGCCGTTATGAAAATATTATTTTTAATAAAGATTCTTTGCTGTGGTGGGCTGGCGCCCTTCCCAGGGTTTGTTTCCTGCCTTGCGCCCTGTGTTGGCTAGGATTGGCTCCAGCAGACCCCCGTGACTCTGTAGTTAGGATATAGCGGGTTGGATAATGGATGGATGGATGGATTCTTTGCCTGCCCTTTATTGGACAGCCAGAGCTTTAGAATTACCCCTCTCTCTGTTAAGGCTTTGCTAAAGTATTTTGGTACTTATAGTTTGGTGGCCAGTTTCCAAGTTAGAGGTACTGTTCTCTCCAAAGTCAGCAGGTCTCCCCTAGGAACTGACTTAGTTCAGGGCCGTCTTAATGCATGGGCATGCTCAGCCGTTGCCCGGGGGCCCCACAAGCATAGGCGCCCCATGCTAATCTATGAATGTTGTGACTTGCTGAGTGGTTGTATAGGTAGGGGGCCCCAGTGGACTGCTTTGCCCGGGGGCCTATAATGCTGTTAAGACAGCCCTGACTGAGTTAATTGCTGGGTACAGCACTGGCTACACCACTGAAGAACCTGGCTTTCTCCCCAAACAGTGTGAAGGCCTCTGACGGAGCGGGTTGGCCCCACGCTACCGTGTCCTTCCAGCAAGCCTCTTGAACCCTGAGGGATGAGCTACATACATAGCGAGGGGTAGGTGCATAAAAAGAAAGAAAGCTGTAAAAACACCCACTGGATAAGCAAAATGCAGCAGCTGAGTGGAAGAACGCAGTCATTTTGTTGGTGTGCATCATCAGCAGGGTCTGCAATCATATGTGTTCACCACTACTGCTGTACAGACCCTTAAAAATAATAATATAAGGATTGCATCCATTTCTGACCCCCTGATCCAGCTAAGGAGAGATGCTTAATGAATCAAAATGATTTCCTTTAATTTCATAAAATCGGGTGGCATCTTTTGAGCCATGAGAAAATAAAAAGATAGATAGATAGATAGATAAATAAATAAATAAATGACCTGCTTTAAAATAAAAATAAACAGTTATTATAAGTCCTGGCATCTTAGTATGCCTTTTATCCTAATTTAGTGTTTTCAAACATCCTTTAATAAACAGCAAGATAAAAAAATATAAAGGTATTTTAAATAAGCATTTTTGAGACTTTCTATTAATTACATGTTTACAGTGTATGTTGAACATATTTAAGAACACATAATTATTATGCTTATGTAACGTTTCTGTAAGATATGGCAGGGAGTATTGTTTAAAGATTTTAAGGTTTGGATGATGGGATGAAAATCTGCACGATAACAAGCCTGCAATTTGCCGCATTTTAATGCTTATTTAAGGAGTTTGTTTCTGTGCCTGAACCAGTGACTCATGTTCTCGGTTATTTTTATCCAAAGAGTAACGGCTGCCTCTTTCGACTGGGGAAGGAGCATGGACTGAAGGTGTCTCTTCAGCAAATTAAAGGACAAAAGACACGGCGGCGCTCTCAGGCAGCTGTGAACATGTGACACTGTGCAGAGACTGCCGCAAAAGGGAGAAGTCAAAAATAGCACTGCATCCTCCAAAGGCTGCTTAGGACCTCGGAAGTACAGAACAATGCAGAGAGCTAAGAGAAATGAAAAGAAATAAGGCCGCGGCCTGGAAGAAAAGGAGCCAACATTCTGACTTGCAGACCATAGGAATCCACAATCATAGTTATCTCCTGCTTTGCACCCAATGCTGCTGAGATTGGCTAAAGACAAAAGACGGACCCTGATTTGGATTAAAGGAGCTGTAAAATGCTATGTTATGTGATGTTTATCAGGTTAAAGGTGAGGACAGCACCATAAACCTACAAAAATACTGACAACACGAAACAAGGCAGTGACAAGCACATAAAGGAGCTTAAAGGTCAAAACTTATAACATAACCCAGCATGGAAGATTTTATATCTCATGACAATGTGTTCCAGTATGGACAGATTTGCTTGCAGGTCATCACATTTCTGTGCTTTCTAAAACTTGTTTTTGTCCGGCTTACAGATATTGCAAACATTAGGTGGTTTCCTAAGCTTCAGGATCTTGCGACGCTGCTTTATTCACTTGCCTCAAGCAGAATTGACTGTTGTAATTCTTTATAGGCAGGCTGTTCAAATCATTCCCCTACTACTCTGCAGTTACAATATTTCAAAACACAGCACCACGGATCATAAGTAGAACTAAAAAGTGCGACCATGTAACTCCAGCTCATAAATCACTTCACTGACTTCCAGTTTACTTTAGAGCTGTTTTTTAAAATGCTCCTTCTCACATTTACCATCATAAATGGTTGAATACCCTCTTTATTAATATTATCTCTGCAGAGCTTATACCAAGATCTCAAGATGCATACCTCCTTAAAATTCCAACAATAAATAACACTAGGGTAGGAGGAAGAGCCTTTAGCTATCAGGCATCAGAATCTGGAAAGATCTACCTACCAACATGAGAAACGCTCGACTGATCCTAGGATTTAATTCAAGGCCAGAGGCAAATTAGTTCAGCATGGCATACATCTGTTAAAGCTGCTGCTGGCTTTGTTTCACGTTGCCTTCATATACGTATTTTTTAATTAAGCATAATCATTGTTTTCTTTGGCCATTATCAAATCTTTTCCACATTCTTTGCCTTCTAGGGGGGTCGTGATGGCAGTTGGCATGTTTTTTCCATTTTTGTCTCATCAAACCAGAGAATCTTTTTTGTCGGTTTCTCAGAGTCTAAGTGGACAGTTATATACCTTTTACTCTCGAGAGACTTACGCCTAGAAACATAGATCTCATTGATGGAGTCCTTCTAAGATGATCGCCCTGCTGACTGGTAATCCATCTCAGCAGAGGACTCCTGAAGCTCTGTTAGCATGACCACTGGGTCCTTGGTCATCTCCCTAAACAAGGTCCTTTGTGGCCGGTTACACAGTTTGGCTGGACAGCTAGTTCTAGGAAGAGAACTGGCAGATCCAAAATTTTTCCATTCCACAATTACTGAGAACACACTAAACATTGAAAATGGTTTTATTTCCCATGCCCTGATCTATGTCTCAGCCCAGTTTGATCATGGGGATCTATAGAGATCTGATAAGCAGGGTTAAGTGTAGGGCCTTACGAGTATATACACAGATCTGTATCTTTCTATACCGTGTCCAATGAGTTCAGCATGGTGGACTTCAATCAAGTTCCAGACACATCTCAAGGACGATTAAAGAAAACTGGTGGGCCACAGCAAAGGGTCTGAATACATACAGTATATAAAGAAGAAAATTCACTTTCTGATTTTTAGCAAATTTGAATACCTTTCTGAAAGCATGTTTTCACTTTGTCATTATGCGTTATTAAGTATAGGTAGATGGGGAAAAATAGCAATTTGATACATTTAAAATACAATCTAAAAGGCAATAAAGTGTACAGAAAGTGAAGAATCTGAATACTTTCTGAATCCACTCTTTACATATATATATATATATATATATATATATATACACACACATTCATATTTGTATCGTGCACTTCCTACCTCATCATCCATTAGTGATTTTAAACCGTGCTGGCAGTGACTGCTGCTTGTGACTTTCCAGTTTATTTTTTCCTTCTATTAATGTACACATATAAATTTATTTATTTATTTAGCCTCCACTTTATCCTAAGCAATTTACAAATCATAAGTGCACCAAATAATAGAGAAGGCAGCCATATAAGCACTAAATCATTGCAACGGTGTTCAAATTATTCCATTAGTGCTATTCGACAAGGCCCAGTCTATCAGAGGTCACGTATAACTATGGCTAAAGAAATGCATTAAATTCACAGGCTGCTGTGAAATATACAATCGTGCAGACAATAACAAGAAATTACTTTGTAAGCATGGCAGTGGGTTACTATCAAAGGAAAGATAAGAACGGGGGTCATAATTGAAGATATTTGGACATCAAGCCTTAGAGCTTTATTAAAATCCAAAAGAGTGTTTTTTAAGTTCTTTAAAAAGCCAGGATGGCATCAGCATTGCTGACCAGAAGGTGCAGGGCTGATCCATTACAATGGGACCCGTGCTGAGACATCTCGAGTTGTACAGTTGTCGCATATCCACAAAACCATCATCAAATGACCAGAACACTCTGTTTGCACAGACGCAGACTAGATGACATTTATGTTGTTATGGATTTTGTTTTGCCACACTAGTGGCACTTACTGCTCACATCATGAAGACCTTCTGAAAGCTGAGTCCTCTTGTGTTAGACCACCTGGACTCTGTTATTTGCCTATTGGACAAAGATTGGAGTGTAAAATGCAATTATTAATCTGCTCCACAAGGTTTCTTTTCACATGGACAACGCTGGCATCACTGTGAGGATTATTTTTTTTTTCATTTATCTGGTGTCTTCAATACCATCCATCCCTGTTAAGGGGTAAACTCAGAGATATGCAGGTGGATAAGCCTGTGGTGTCCTGGATAATGGACTATCTGTCCAGCCAACCATGGTTTGTGAGACTCAAGGACTGCATGAGAACCACTGGACCACCACAAGGAGCAGTCCTATCTCCTTTTTCTCTTCACTCTGTAGGTCCACGGGCTATAAATATAACACCAGGTCATGGTACTTGCAGAACTTCTCAGATGTTTCTGTGCTTATGAGGTGTATCAAAAAGATGGATGACACATAGTATAGGAGTCAGGTACTTTCTTTCTTGGTGTAGAAAGAATTGTCTGAAACTGAACATCAGCAAACCAAGGAACTTATTATTGACTTTCCCCTCACCAATAAGCCTTTAGATCTGGTCACTATTCAAGGAGTGGATGTAGAGGTGGTGTGATCCTACACGTTCTTGGGGTCTACATCAATGACAGGTTGGACTGGTCTTCTAACACAGAGGAACTATACAGGAAAAGACAGAGCAAGGTTGTGGTATAGCGGGTCCCTGGCTTCCGAAAAAAAACGTCGGGTTTTTAAATCCGTATAGCCGTGTCGTTCTCCGTGGGCGCGATTGCCCGACTGCGGGGAGTAAATGAGGTGATTGGAGCGAATAGCACCTGCACGTGTGGGTGCGGTCGTTCTTATTTGCCTCATTGGCTTCCTGCGGTGTGTAATTAAGACGCTGTGCCCACGGAGGCAGAGGTGTATGTATATATAAACGGAGGTACACCAGAGGGAGAGGAAAAATCGTGGGAGAGAAATGTAAGGAGGTAGAAAGATGTATGGAGGAGAAGGAGGTTAAATGATGGCAATGGCAGTCTAGGCTGGATGATCTGGCAACCTGAAAAGAGAGAGACAGAACGAGCTGGGGCCCCGCTAAGGAGCGTTTGGCCGATGCGCTCTGGGGCTAGTTTGCCCCACTGACAACTAGCGAGTGGGGTGAGCAGGAGAGGTGTCATCCCATTGGATCTGAGGAGTGACTGCGGGTGCGTGAAAGATCACGGGAGGAGAACCACCCTCGTCGGTCTGGCAGTGACGTCCGTTTGGAGGCCAGGATGGAGGTTGACAGAAGGAGGTCGTGACTGTTGGGTCTCCGTGGCTGCGAGTAATGGTGAGCCGGGGAGAGAGTATTGGAGGTGGGCCAGAGAATAACAAGGGAGTGAGAGACTGCATTTTTAACTTATACATTTTTAACCTCAGATTTTAAAGGATTTATTTATTGTTTTTTTTTTAACCCCACTGGACACTTGTTTTTATGGATTTATGTATGGAACTTGAAGCACTGCACTTTTTGTTTTTGATTGTTTTAAATAAAGCACTTTTTCACTTTTGGAATATATCCCCTGGCTTTGAGAGATTTGACCCCATTTGTCAGCTCATCTCGGTGACATTATGTATGGAGAGTATGGAAGAGAACCCGCATCGTCACAAAAGTATTTCTCCTTAGGAGACTGCATTCCTTTAATGTGTGAAGCGACATCCTTCACATCTTCTACAGCTTTGTGATTGCTAGTGTGATTTTCTATGCTGTTGTGTGCAGGGCTGGTAACATCACTTCAAGAGAGGCCCACCGTCTCAACAAGCTAATTCAAAGGGAAAGCTCAGTTATGGGACATACTCTGCACCCTGGAGGTCATAGAGAAGGAGAGAATGAAAACAAATCTGAGTGCCATTATGACCAATGCTGCACATCCTCTCTCTGACACACTTAACACTGAGGACTTTCAGCCAATAAATCATTCAGCAGAAGTGTGTCAAGAGGGGCTCCTTTATACCAACAGCAATACATGTAATGGTGGCAGCCAAGTCAGAAGTTTTCATTTGCTTTATTCATTCTGGTGTATATTTAAGTGGGGTTTGTTGTCTGTCATAATGTAATATTTATTGAGCTTCAGTGAAAATCCAAATTTCCCCCGGATACTAATAAAGTTCTCTCTGACTGTGCCTTGTTTGGAGGCAGACAGATCTGCTGGTGACCTATGAAACCTACTACAGTGTTTTGGCAGCCGGTGGAGGAGTTTGTGATGGGAGTAAATGAAACAGTAAGCCTTTAGACAAAATACAATTGAAGTAATATACTGTATATTCTAAGAATTATTAAAGAAAAGTCTGAAAATAATTATCTAACCACCCCTTTCTTTTCTATCCATTTTCTAAAGTGTCATCTCCAGGCAGAGGAGTAGCTTCAGTGACAGACTTTTGTCACTGTCCTGCTCCACTGACAGACTGAGGAGATCGTTCCTCCCCAACACTATGCGACTCTTCAATTCCACCCGGGGGAGTAAATGCTAACTTTTTTTTTTTTTTTTCATTTTTATTACT
>JANRMT010062802.1:28371907-28389294 GCA_026402145.1 Polypterus bichir lapradei
TATCTATCTATCTATCTATCTATCTATCTATCTATCTATCTATCTATCTAAAATATTCATGCGGGTCAGAGGCATGTTGAACCCGTGCCTATCCAAGAAGTCATGGCCGCAAACAGCTCTGGTCAAAGGCGCCTGTGAGATTTCCACAAATGAAGTTGTTTTATGTGCCAAAGACGTCATTTACCTGGAGAAATAAACTCGACCATCAAGATACAATTATAAAACACATCCACTATTCAGGATTGGCATAAACCTGCTAAATACATTTTCAGAAAATGTTATTGCACAAAAGAAAACATCTCTCACCCACTTTGGCAACAATAAGAATGAGATAAGGGGAAGAATTATCTGAATGGAACGGTGTCCTTTTTCTGTCAAAGTCATATCTCCATCTAGATTAGATAGGCTTTATAAAATAGGAAACAATTAAGTGCCTAGCTGACAGGATAGTCCTTAAAAGAAACAGAATCCGGGGAAAACTGCACAAGTTGACGGAGCAGGTGTGATTTAAATTAAGATGTCGTTTAACGGCCACATGAGAAGAATGAGCGATAAACAAACACTTCAAGGAAATCCTTCGCTCCTCAACACAACACGGACAGATTATGTATTCTGGGTAATTATAAGCTTCTATCTAAATGTGGCAAACAACAGCAGATCAGACGTACAGAACGGAGGTGACATTAAAGAGGTTTATTTATTTTTCATGTGGGCTAAACGCAGAAATATGCTGCCTGCTAACAGAATAAAAGGCCTATCTTCAGGTAAAGTTTAACTCACAAATGGATGCCTAATTTCAAGCAGGGTGGCCTAATGGATAAGGTGGTGGACTATAAACCTACAAAGGCTGCCAGTTCAATTCCCACCATTGACTCATAAAGGATTATGATCAAACCTTGTGGGGCTTAAAGTGTCAAAATATGTAATACCTGCAAAACTGCAGAAAGATGTCATAAACCCATAAAGTGGGCTAGCCCACCCTCAGATCTTCATAGGAGTCTCTTTATCAGAAGAAAAGCCATAATGAAGAGCACCTACTTTAACAATCTGTACCACTCAGTATCTGCCTTGTTATAACTTGTCAGACAGATTAGGTGTGCAGAAGGCAGGGTTGCCACCTCATAATATTCAGATCTCACCTCTGTGCCCATATCTATCCAGAACTACTCCGAGGAATTTCACTAAAAGACTGATTAGGATAAGAATTTGTCCTTTCCTGTTGTAGGACATGAGAAGTAATCATGAAGCGTCCTAACAGGTCCACTCCTAGGGAGGAGTAGGAGTTCACATTTGAGAATGAATGACGTCACAAAGGTCTGCAAAATATCACTCATGAAGAAGCTTTGTAGTTTCCAATTAAATCAGGATGATGTTGTTTTAGTTTTCTCATACTAATGATAAGGCTTCACCACAAAGATAACAATACAATAATGATAATATTTAAAGTAGTAGTGGTAGTAGCAGAAGAAGAACAACAACAAGAACAAAAACAACAACAACATCAGAAGGTAGGACAGTGTGCTAACGTGTCCATAACTGTTATCACTTCACAACATTAGTTTGCATCCATAATCTCCTGTGTGTTGATACTGTGATATCCTCACATGTATGCTCATCTATACTTGGTTCAATCATCTTCATGTGTGTGCCATCAGTCACTCCAACAACCCCAGTAAAAACAGCAATTTGCAGCTTGCTTCAGCATTAAATTACATGGAGTAGGGGTATAAATTTTCGTATTACCTCATTGGTTGTGACTTACCCAAATCACTGCTGTTACAAAACTACATTTTCCCTATGGCTAAAAAAACATAACGTTGCCAGGCCTTTCGTTTTAGCTGACAGTGCATGGCTTCTCCACATAGCAGGAACAATCCATTGACATGCAAGATTTGTTACGAGTGTTATTCCATCTGTGTCATATTGATATTTATTTTACAAAGTTATTGTTGTCTAGCGTTTCCAAAACATTCAGCCTTTCATGGGATGTGCCTGCTGATCTCTGCCTGAATGCCATCACCTGCCAGTGCCTAGAGAGTTAGCACAGCTCACAAGCTCACCTAAATTTTGATAAAGTTAGGAGTAGTTTCTTAAATTAGGAAAACAAATCAAATGCTAATACTCCTACACCTAAGACAAGGAACTAATCTGTGTCACTGTGATTTTCAAGCCAGTTAGGTCTGTTTTCCAACACTAAAACACTTGACCAATAAGAGGACTGGACTGAAATCTGTGTTCTCACAGACAAAAGACACAACACAACTTTAATTGTCACTGAAAACTACCTTGACTTTAATAAGCCTCTAGACTGGCCAACACCACCCAAAGTCACTTGCTGCTTTAAGCATCAGTGTCCCTACATTTGAACAATAGCAATGAAAATTAAATGACATAAATGGCTACACTGATGCTTCAGTAGTACAAACCTGCTTAATCCTTTACAGATTTAGGGGAGTTGCTACATTCTCATTAATTTATGCATTCTCAAACTTGGTATTATACAAGGGTGTATAATGTAACATCCAATCAGGTGGTGCAGGACCTGAGCCAATTCGAGCAGCACTCAGTGCAAAGCAGGACCCAACCCTGAATGGGCCATTCACATACACTGCCACACAGTGTTACAGTATGTATTAGCCTGTGATTCTGTGTATTTTCTGTTCTGTTATTATTTTTGTTATTTATTATTTATCATGTTGCTATGTTATTTCTGTTAGGTTTGTTCATTGTTTAGTATGCATGTGCCGTGTCTTCAGCTTTATATAGATGACTTGTATACTGTGGGTGGAGCCCCAAGAGGCGGGGCACCCTTACACCACACCCTTCACCTTTAGATTCTGGTGGATGAGATGGCTTTCCTCACAGTGTCATTGAGTTTGTATGTCGGTTGTAAGTACAGTCAATTCTCATTCTCCGAGGGCGTTTTGTTCCAGAAAATTCCAGTGGAAGGAGAAACAGCTGCATTGATCCTGTGAGAAACAGAGGGTTAGACTCCAGTGGAACATATTCACTATACACTTTGATACCTGTTACCAAAACACATGTGTTATGGTATTATTTATTTATTTACTAATGTTTGTATGTATTTATATACTAATATGTACAGTACGTCTGTGTTCCATGGTGGTGTTGTGGTTGTGCTGCTGCCTCGCAGTAAGGAGACCCGGGTTCGCTTCTCAGGTCCTCCCTGCGTGGAGTTTGCATGTTCTCCCTGTGTCTGCGTGGGTTTCTTCCCACAGTCCAAAGACATGCTGGTTAGGTGCATTGGCGATCCTAAATTGTCCCTAGTGAGTGTGTGTGTGTGCCCTGCAGTGGGCTGGCACCCTGCCCAGGGTTTGTTTCCTGCCTTGCGCCCTGTGTTGGCTGGGATTGGCTCCAGCAGACCCCCGTGACCCTGTAGTTAGGATATAGCGGGTTGGATAATGGATGTCTGTGTTCTATTTTTCTCAACTGTTCTGAGGAGTAAGAATTTCATTGTACTAAATACACTTGACAACAACTTCACTTGATGGCTTTAGTGTCACTGGCTCATTTGTGCTTATTTCATTATTGAAGAATTATTATTCTTATTCATTTCATTACTATTGAGATGACTTACACTTTAAAGTGCATGAGCAAAATGACATAATAGGTGAACACACCAGAGAAAAGGCACCAGGACCAGTAATATTAGTTTGGTTTTCAGTGAGAAGATAGATAGATAGATAGATAGATAGATAGATAGATCTATTTGGTTATATATAGACACAAATACTGTATACTAAAATTCACAATATCTAATTTATATTAGGTGCAAAACTACAATATATATTGTATATACCTCTTTTGCTGTGTGAACCTGAAAAATGTAATTTGGACATGTTCCTTTCTTTCATAAGGACCTGTCCAAACATTCAGGTGCTACCATAAAAATGCTTTTATTATGCTGTATTTAAGTAAAAAAAAAAAAAAATGAAGCACATACAATCCAGCAATGCTGTGCAATTTCTTTCAGGCTAATACCTAAAAAAGAAAGAAAAAACTTAATGCAGAAAAATATCCGTCAATATTTTCTCCCTGTGATCAAGCAGTCAATAATATATTGATATTCTATAACTGTCTTCCCTTTGTAACATAATTATTCTGTAAATAATGTCATAATAACACTAGGCCTGGAGATCGATGCTGAATCCTGACAACACTAATGTGCGACAGTCAGTGGCTGGTAGTAATGAGAATGCGCCAACAAATCGGCTGTTTAAGAACAAAAAAAGGGGAAAAACAGAATAAAAACATGTCCACTGAATATAACTTGCAGAAAATAGACTCAAACTTCACAAAAAGATAAGAAAGGCACTATTAGATAGATAGATAGATAGATAGATAGATAGATAGATAGATAGATAGATAGATAGATAGATAATGCCAATACATCCTAATGTGTTTTTGTATAGATTTATTCAATTGATGTCTGACATGCTTTATTTTTTTTATTTATGCTTGTTCTGCTGTCATTTTGGGGGTCAAAGGTTCCACCATTAAGTCTCTTGGCTCTTTGATCACTATGAACACCAGCTGTCCTTTGACCCCTTGCGCTACTGTTTCTTGTTTCCAGTTACAATGTTATGGATTCATGGCCAAAGGCAGGGACCAGTCCTTATTTGGTTGAACACACAGTGCTGATAAGAGCTATATATGAGTTTGGAAAGTCAGAAAAAAAAAGGAGTAAGCAGAGATAAACCCGCACAACCAAGCACAGAAACTGCACACAGGAAGCCATGGGGCTGACAGGTAGGAACCAAGGACCCTGAAGACAATAACTACTGCCCCAGCAACGCTGCAGACCTCTCCTATGTGTTGGATCACTAGCCCCTCACATGCTGTCACCAAAGTCAAACTGGAATGCGATCAGTTAAGGCACAATAATGACACAAGGTGTGTTATAGCGGGTCCGCGGCTCAAAAAGAGTGGCCGGTTTAATAAATAAATAATGAATGCGCTTGTGCTGGAGAGTGGAGCAGGTGCGAGCGATCTGCCGGGGAGACGCCGAGTCTCCGGATTGGTGTGAGGCGGTCAGCCCTCAGTGCGTTGCCTTGCTGGCACGTGCGGGCAGTCTGATTGCTTTATTATCAACCCAGGGCGGCTATTAGGCGATCGCACATGTAACCACTCCCGAGCTTATAAAGGGGAGCGCAAAATATACACAGAACAGACCCGAACCAGGTGGCCGGGAATAGAGACTCTCCCCTAGCTCTCACTAAGGGGGCAGTGGGTTGCTCCAGTTGAGCATTATGGGAGTAGGAGCGACCATAATGTTCAGGGATACTTTCGCCGGGTGGAGCCATTGGCAGTGGTGGAAGTATACTGGAAGAGATGGGTGTCTGTGTGGCAAAGTGTAATTCGTCGCTTGTAAATTTTGTTTTGTTTTAATTGTGAACTTCCCTAAAATCCATCATTCCCGTGAATGGCAGTATACTAATCGTACAGTATGTTATAATACAGGCGTTAATTAATGCTACACCTCACAACCTGTATGCACCGCGCATCTTGGTCCAGCCGACAGAAGCACGATGGATGCGGTTAGGGGTAGGTGGTGTTTTCAGCTTTTCCCAAGCTCTCTGTGTTTTCTATTTTGTTCTGTATATTATTTGGAAATGTTCGAGTGTATAAAGTCACGTGCATCTTTCCCAAGCTCTTACAGTACATGTATAGTTTTTGTATGTTTTGGAAATTTTAAGATAAAGTTAATGTGTGGGTGGTGAACAGCGTGTTAATGTAATTCGGTGCGGTGTACGTATGACGATATGTATAATATAAGTTTTAATTTTAACACAAAATAAGTTCTTGAATATTTTTGTTTACAATAACTTGTAATTGATTTCATTTATTTAATAGGCATAGGGGATAAGCTATTTGTGTGACGTCCTGTTTTTCCCCTTTTGTTTCGGGAAAGAAAAAATAAAGTGTTTCTCCCAACATGGCATTTGACTTGACTGTCCTTGATACAATGCGGAGGAAGCCAGATTCCAGTCGGCTACGTCTGCACCTACTGGTCGACGTCTATCCAGACTGCGAGGTCCGGATAGGCGTCAGTTTTAAAGGAAGGCACCAGGGCTTGCAGATTTTCAATGAGTTTGCTGCACTGTGTCTTAACCTCATTTTTATCAGATTTTCCTATTTATTGATTTTAACCTCCCACATGCACTTCACTTTATGGATTATTTACTGAACTTTTTTGAGCACTGCACTTTGGGACACTTGTTTTGAGGATTTTTATTTATTTATTTATTTTTCTTTTTATAGTAGAAGCACTTGCACATTTCACCATCCTCTTGGTTGGTGTGTTTTTTGTCCTCATGTCTGTTAAGGTACAGACAGTGTTGGGTTCAAGAGGCTCCTAAAAGTGAAGAGGGAGGAAGGAGCCAACCCGCATTGTCACACAAGGCAATTCTACTAGCTAATCATGGGGATATGTTTCATGTTTTAGCAAATGTGAGCAACAATCTTGCTGTACACATGACAATATCAGTCCCCATTAACTCTTTTTTTTATTTTAAGCACCATGAGTGATGTCCATTAAAGATGAAGTGTGTTCAGAGTTACTCCTGACTGTATCTTGCACTCTGAATGATGCGCCATCACCACTGTGTGCTGTGATCTTGGTAACTTCTGTAGTCCTCTCTGCAGGTGGAAATCTGGCAAATGCTATAGATTCCTAAAATATCCAGACCTATTCATTGTGTTGTAGATTTAATTTAAAATGCACCTTTGCCATTTTTGCCCATCTATCTACACACAACACATTTTCTCCATGAGTTAATCAGAATAGTTTGCAAATTTACTAAAAGTCAAACACTGAAATCTCTCATTCATAGGAGCATGCAGACCCTTTCCCTGTGCTGCTCCAAATTGTGGTCCGGTGCGTCCTGTTTGGTTATCCTTGAGATGTGTTGAGAACTTGACTGGAGTCCATGCATAACTTTGTGTGTGTGTGTATATAAGAACCCACAATTCACACTGCATGTCAGGACAAAAACCAAGCCATGAAGTTCAAGGAATACTCTGCAGAACTTAGTAATAAAGTTGTTGTGATGTGCACGTCAGGGCAAAGGATTACCACCATTTCTAAGACAGTGAGTGCTCTGAGGTGCACAGTGGCCTCAGTAATTGTGAAATGGAAGTCTTCTACAGGGCAAGAAGGGTCAGGAAAGTCACCAAGTACTCAATGGTCACATAAAAAAGCTTCTGAAGTCCTCTGTTGAGAGGGGAGAACCTGTTATAAGGACAATCATTGCAGAAACACTCCATCAATCAGGTGTTTATGTGATGAGACAGAAGTCACTCTTGAGAAAAAGGCATTTGACAGGCGAACGGACTCTGAGAGCAAAAAGAAAAAGATTCTCTGGTCTGAGGAAACAAAAACTCTAAGTACTTTGTCTGTCAAGGACCAAGCACTGCTCATCCCTTGTCGTCTTCCACCCGTACTGGTAAGCATGGTGGGGACACTTTCATGCTATGGGGGTGCTTCTCAATGGCAGGGACAGAAAGACTAGCCGGAACTAAGGGAAGAATGAATTCAGCCAAATCCCGAGCTGTCCCTGAAGAAAATCTGCACAGGAGTGCCCGCCACCTCAGACTGGGGTGACGGTTCACCTTTCACAATGACAATGACCTGAAGCATACAACCAAGAAAACGCTAGAGTGGCTTCAGGAGAAGTCTCTGACTGTTCTTGAGTGGCCCACCCAAAGCTCAGACTTAAACCCCATAGGAGATCTTTGTAAAAAACGGAAGATGGCAGTTTACAGACGCTTCTCATCCAATGTAATGGAGCTGCCAGGAAAAAAGTGATTAACTTCCCAAATTCAGGTGTGCAAAGCTACTAGTGGCTTGCTCAAGAAGACTTGAAGCTGTAATTACTGCCAATGAGGCTTCTACAAAGTACTGAATGAAGGATCTGAATACTTCTTCAAAGCAGAGATTTAAGTTATTGATTTTTAGTAAATTTACAAACCTTTTTGAAAACATATTTTCACTTGGACATTATGGGTTACCAGTAACGGCGCACTGCACGAATACACTTGACTTGAGCATTCCTAGTTTTCATCCTCTTTCTCTGTACGTTTTAACATTCATTTGCTCAGAGGTTGATGCACTTGCTGCTTCCTGTGCAGATCATCTTTTCTCCACCCTAGCGGCCCGCTTCTTCTCTTCTTTCAAAACTGATTAAATCAGTGTTTGTGTTGCAATTACTTGGTACGTTTTCCTTAATTTTTCACTTAAGATGGCACTTAAGTCTTCAATCTCCCTCAAGAATGATTTAAGATATGAAGAGGCAGGGGAAGTGATGGTGAAGGTGGTAGGGAATCAGAACGGCGCCCATACGCATTCGCCGCGCGGCCTCCCTGCTGGCTGATTCTATAATAAAATAAAATAAAAAGAGGAATAACCTTGGAGGTCAATCATCACCCCAAAAGTAGATAGTAGACATCACGTAGTATATGTGTACCAAATCTCAGGTCAATAGTTCAAATGGCTTGTGAGCTACAGGTGATTTAAAATCCTGGACAGCAACGATTGAGTGCAGACTGATTGATTGGCAAGGATGGCAAATTCATTCATTTTAAAATGCAATTAAAATTAAATCCAAATTACAAAAAAGTGTGCATAAAGTGAAGGGGTGTGAATATTTTCTGAATCCACTGCACTTGTATTATCACTTTGCTGTACTGCTAGGATTCAAAAATACAAATCTACAAAAATGTTTGTATAATTTAGCTGGAGAGCAGCTTGGGATGATGTCCACTATAGAAAGTCACCATATAAAATAACATTTGTTTGTTCCTTATTGATGTCAAGGCTGACCAGCCTAAGTTGTCTGCCACATCATGTCACTAATACAGGAAGAAATAAAGCAGACACTCCTGATAATGCTGCCATTCAAATCGTAAATAGTGAGGATAGGTATTTGTCCTCTGTATTTACTGCTATGACCCTGGACTGGATTAAGCATTGGGGGCAATGAGTGAGTGTGTAGATTTACAACCATATTATTATAATTGTTAATTGTTTATTATAACATTAATTTATTTTGTGCACTTGCTTGTTTTTCAAATGATAAATGGGTTGCTGAAGCCTATCGTAGCATAGTGGGATAGCAGCACACGTAAAGCCGATGTTACATTACACAACTTAAAATAGTGGGTTATGTCAGACTTGCTGATCCCACCGCCAGACCATGTCAGGTTATGTGGTTGAAAATCACTGGGTATGTCAACCATGGAGAGAGCATGCTGACTTTCCAAAGCAGTTGTTCACACCCCTTTTTATGTCAGCAAATGACACGCTGCCTGATGGAGCCACCTCTGTAGGAAGAGGTAACGCTACAGCAGGGTTGGCCTGTATTTTCCTCTTTTCATGTTGTCGTGGTACATAAAATAAGAGACTTCAAACAGACGAGCTTCACTGCTGTTTTTGAGGTTCAAAACAATATTCCTTAATCTTTATCTCTGAATTCTATGCATTTTATTTCCAGATGAATATTCATTGGTTGTCATTCTTACGCACACAGAGCCTGGCACGATGACTAAAGATAAAAATCAAACCTTTTTGATTTTATTGGAGAGAGTCACAGATTAGTTGGAGTGATTTGCTAGGTAGGTCTCACTAGACAACTGGTGGCCACAGAAATGTGTTGCCGACTGCCATCAACGCAAAGATTATCTAAATGAAGGCAAGCTGTCTAATGTGACATGGCTTTAGGGTCGCAATGCATATAGCAGAATCAGAATCAGAATCAGAATTCGCTTCATTGGCCAGGCAAACTAATGTGTACTAGGAACTTGTCTTGGCAGTATTGGTGCAACATACAAAGACAACACTGATAGCAAAAAATAAATGTAAAATGCTAAAATATAAAATGATAAAATATTATGAAGCATACAAGGGAAATACAAACAATAACAAGCCAGCAGGATTAAAATGTCCAGGCAGTCTAGTGTGCAGGTATACATACTGTAGATACTGAGCAGAACCTCAGACCTGATTAGTCAGAATAACTGCAAGTGGAAAAAAAAAGTTTAGGTGATGTATATGTTTACAATCACCCAAATATGGCCAGTGCAGAGTTTCCATTTTCACCTAAAGTGCTTGTCCTTGGAATGAGGGAGCAAATTGGAATACCCAGAGAAAAACACAGTGAGACACACACGTGCGCTCAGAAGGCAACTTAAGGGCTGTAATTCCACCCTGAACCAAGGGTTGGCACTGTCACCTAATGCTTCTCTTCTTTATCATCCTGCAGATTGGACGACTGCCAGTCTACCTGAGGCCACTTCTGGGTTGTCGACTCCTGGCTCCCCCCCCCCCATGGGTCTGGCTCCCTCTTAAGGGGCAACACAGCCATCTTTGAATCAATCAAGTTCAGACTACAGCCTGAAAAGATGTTTGTATTGTTTTGCTTCTTTTGCCCTACTTTTTGCCAAGAAATATATATGGGGTTTGCCTTCGAGGTGCCCCATCTCTCTCTAACTGTCCTTTTGTTGTATTACAACACACACACACACACACATCGAGAGAACACACTGCATATTGAGAAAAAAACAGTTTAGGTGACTGTATATTAACACAGATAGTGCTGAGGCCTGGGATGTGAACCTGTAGCTCTGGAAACATTTGGCACCAGAGGTGACTACTAGGCCATCAGCTCTCGTTCTTTTCAATCCTGAGTATCCTACAGTCTGTAAACATCTAAAACAATCATTTATGAAAAACAGGCCAGACAATTTCAATGTAAAGTCGGTGAGAATCTTGATGAGCCTGTCTCAAACAATCAAGTACAATCAATAGGAATGTTAAATATGGGGCGCAATTATCCTTTCCATACCACACTTAAACTTTGCATGAATTAACCTCACTTGCCCCCATGAACATGTGGCAGGGGGCAGTCAGTATGCATAGATGTGAAGGAGCAACCAAATCCATTATGTCACTTTTATAGTCATCAGAGAATATTTTGTTACTAAATTATACAACTCATCATCTTTAACATGATGTTAATAACGAATGGCCTTTTCTCAACAGCAATACATCTCTTGACTGGCCAGCCCATAGAAAAAAAAAAGAAAAATTCCAAGCTCTCATTTCAAAAACAATAACACAGAGTGTGTCCCCAGGGCACACGGTGCAATCTGGAAGGGTGAAGGCCTTTCTTGTGAATTCATTTATCATGGACTTCTTCAACCGCCTTTGTTTTTTAATTTTTTTTTTTCTCATTTTCTTCCATGGGACTAACTAAGACTCTGTACAGACTAAGGTGTGCACTATCGACTTTTAAAAATGAATCCCCATCCTAAAGATCTGATACGTCCAAAGAGACCAGGAGCCCGGAGCTCAAGAATCATTTGACTCATTTTAAGACAGGAGGAAGTAAAGTTTTTGACTTTATATAGTAAGGTGTGTTGTCAGAGTTCTTATGTGGTCATTTATCAAAACCAAGGCTATTATTACTATTACACGTAGGAATTGATGGCTTACTGAGCTGCACCTGAACACATTATTGGTGGCGCACTTTGTAGTATTTACTGTATACTGTTTTTTATTACGGTAGCTGTGTATTGTAGGAAATGAGTTTAGTAATGAATATAAAAAACAAATATACACTGCATGCAAACATATACTCACATATTATAAATAATGTATTTGTATGTATTTGTACCATGTCCTGGGTGGAAACAATAGTTTACTAATAAATAAATATCCGTAAATAGCCTTCTCTTCACAATATACA
Source organism: Polypterus bichir lapradei (assembly GCA_026402145.1). Taxonomy (NCBI): domain Eukaryota; kingdom Metazoa; phylum Chordata; class Cladistia; order Polypteriformes; family Polypteridae; genus Polypterus; species Polypterus bichir. Next base: position 28,383,673 of record JANRMT010062802.1, read on the forward strand.
ACAGAACCGTCCACAGTTTTTCAACCCTTTGTGCTTTCCTCCCCCTTCCACTCTTCTCAACAAGCCTTGCTGGCCTCCTCCTGACTCCAGCTCTCTCGGGTGCAGTGGATCAGTCTCCTTTATGCCGCACCCGGTGCCACCACATTGCATCCAGGAAGCACTTCCAGATCAGGTGGAAGCTCCCTAAACTGGGAACAACTTCTCCTGCCAGCTCCCCCTGGTGGCTCCCACACAACCCAGCAGGGCTGCACATTGGAACTACAACTCCCATGCAGCCTTGCGGGTATGCACATGGAAGACTCACTTGAGAGTTGTTTTCACCTGTTATGCTGAGGGAACACATTGCACCGGGAGGCAAACTTGTTCCAGCCTTTCATGATCGAGGCCACTTACCTGGCCGGGATGCCAGCCAACCCATGTCTATGACAAACAAACAAACAAACAATATATATAGTTGAAACCCCACAAAGTAGGAATCATAGATCCCTGCATGGACTGTTAGACATGTTTTCAAATAGGAGATGGCATACAGTTTTCTGACAGTGTTTACCGTTTTTAAATGAACATGCTTAACGTGTCTAATATGACTGTATGCCTTTTCACATACAGAACCCAACAAGGCTGCAGCGTGGGACTACAGCTCCCAGCATGCCTTTTGAGTGTTAACTGGTAGCACTGCCCAGGGATGCTGACACCTAACACGTCAGGGGAGCATATAACCCTGAAAGGTTGTCTCCCCCTTTTCTTCCATCAAATTGGCATCCTGGTCGGTTACTGATCCTTGGTTCAGCATAAACCCACTTTAATACTAGCATCTTCTGCCAGCCTCCTGGCTAAGGCAGGGAATACCCTGCCACTCTTCCTGCCTATTTGCCACTGGGATCTACTGTTTAGGTAAGGAAAGGAAATCCACTTTGACAGGGATGCCAGTCTCTTCATATATACACACATATACCATACCATTTTCTAAGCCCATTTAATTGTGAGCTGGGTGTCCCAGCAAGCATAGGAGGCAAAGCAGGAACAATCCCTGGACAGGGCAGAAGCCCATCTCAGAGTAAAACACTCACACACACACATACACACACACACACACACACACTTGGGCTAAGTTAATGTTGCCAATCCACCTAACTTGCATGTCTTTGGGTTATGGGAGGAAGCCCACAGGGAGAACCTCTGTCACGTTACTGCGAGGCGTTAGAGCGAACACTGCACCAACATGCTGCCCCGATAGATGCATCTTAGAACTTTACTTGTTCCAAGGGAGTAATTTGGCTTTTTGAACGCAGTTCTAATCAGAATGAGCAAGTGGGATTGTGTGTACAGGCAGAAAGCTTTTGTGCCAGCCTAACCCAATCATTACCATACAATCCTTGAAGCATGTTAAGAGTTTTAAAAGCAAATAAAAAGATGGATTTATGGTAAATTTCATTTTTCTTCTCTGGAAAAGCATTTCAGCCTAATTTAATATTCCTTTTTCCATATAAAAGTTTAATGTATCACTACATATAAATACAAGCTCTAAGAATTTAGAAAAAATGGCATGTTTAAAGGAAAAAAAGTAACCTAATTAAAAGCTCTTTAGTACCAATGCAGCTTTTTATTCTGCCTTAATATAACATTTTGAAATCGGCAGAAAGGCCCTCAGCCTTCAATTGGATTATGTCCATTCAGAATATATTACAAGATACGTTCGGTATTAACAGTAAGATAATTTTCATAAGTGGATGACCTGTGTCACGAGGAAAAGCTTTCAGACTTGTATTAACTTGTTTTCAATTCCAGCCATTTTAACTTCTGCTCAGAACGAAGTTACATTTTATAACTTTGTTTAAATGAGACTGCATTAAGATGATTTTTATTAGTAACATTATTTTAATGCACTGCTGGCTAAAGAAAAGAATAAAACAAACAGAAAAAAAAATATGTGCACGTTCCTAACCGCTTTCTATGAGGTCGGTGGCTCAATGGACAGGCAGCTTGAGGGGCGTTCAGTGATGTGGGGCGGGCAGCCCTGATTCTGGAGTTTCTGCCTTGTCATCTCAAATTTTAAGTCCGGACCAGAGAGGTGCTACATTGATAACATTCTGTTAGAAATATCACTATTGCTCTTCAGATATGGTGGCTGCATGTTTAGTAATAAGCTAGACACCACACCACCCATCAGCAGAAAGGCAAAATGACCAGTACACTGACCACCAGAGCAGGCTGACTGAGGACAACTTTATGACTGTTGGTCCAGTAAGGAGGAGCACAGCATGTTATCTCCTGGTGTGGTTGAAAAAGGCAATGCAGGTTTCCACAGATGATGTTGGGGCAACAATCCGGTTACCCCTGTTTAATTCGGTTGGAAAAAAAGGGCCGTTGTGCGCACCACTACAAACAGCAAAATAAGAATCGCTGTCTGGCTGTGTTAACATCATTCTCTCAAGTGATAGGGAGCTTCTTTCAACAAAGCTGTCTCTTCACAACTAGCCGCCTCCTTCTGTCAGTGACATGCTTTATAGGCGGTAGACTGGAAGGGGTGGAGTCAATTGTCCTCACTGGGCATCTTCTCTGTGTTATGGAAAGAAGAAAAGATGAGAGGGTGAGCATGACTGCCCTCTCTCGACCCGGGGTGGTAGTATCTGCTTCAGATGAGCCTGGGGGGTGATCCAGAGAAGCAGATGTGTGACACTAGGTTAGTTGCAAAATCCCTGAAATAGCATTACACAAGCACCAGATCAAGACCAGACTGCGTAGTACGATAATAAGTAGTAGATGATCCTTAGGTCTAAGCGGAACAAGATCAGTACCAAGTTTAACCAATCCACCGCTAGCTTTGTTTTGGCCTTGTGTTTCTCCTTGGTTTACTCAGCCTACTGCCTGATTATCCACCAATTGTGGCACACCAGTAATTAACATATCACTCTCTGTCAATTAACGCCATGCTGCTACACATTCTTCTTGATTTAAAAGGGCAATGCATTGGGAAAAAGTAGATACTTGTGTAAACTTAATAAAATAACTTCAATGGTTAAGCTACATTTGATTGAACGAGTGTTGTTGTCATTATTGTATAAATTATTGGAAAGGCCATGAAATCTCAATATGGAAAGTAATGATGACAAGAGGCACACATTAGTAGAATCACATCTGCAGCACAATTGTCTTTCTGTAACTCTTTTCCCAGTTTTGTAGATAATGCAGAAGAGTTGATACGTGCCATTCATTATTTGACCTATCTTATTCTAATAACTCAGTGGTTCCCATAATTTTATTTCCATTTTCAATTCAATGTGATAGGACGTGACGTCTGGTGGACCTGATAGAAACCAGTAACTCACTTAGTAATAACTGTTTGCAGAAGCCTCTTCAAATGGTTATTAGATGGTGCAGTACAATAATTAAGTTTCTCGACTGTTTTACTAGTTTGTCGAACTTTCTCGGTACTTTGTGTTCATATATAAAAAGCTGTCTGTTTCGCGCGGTCTTAGTGTTGAATTAGTTTTTGCAGATTTTATCAACTGTACATTGTTGCGATTAAGTCAAGTGAAGTTTTTGAAGTATTTCTTCTTGTAAGTATTTTTAAAAATGGATCAGTTTTACTAAACAGTAACAAGTGTTGTAAGAGTGAAAATAAAGAGGACACACCGTCAACCAGTGGCAACGTACTGTGTCTTCAGAGTGCATGCTACCAAGTAAGTTGAAAAGCCATTTAGAAACCAATCATCCCAGCATGGTTAGTAAATCTTATTACTACTTTACCAGAAACTTAAAAGAGCTAAATCAACAAAAAGGTAGTTTTTATAAGCAGGCATCAATACCAAGCAATGAATTGCTAGCATCTTACAAGGTGGCACATAGAATTGCACTGACTTCTCTCATTCATGCCGGCTGGCTGGCTTGTCCTCTTTCTTTCACCCCAATGCCAAACTCTCACTCTACAAGCCTTTATCTTTTTCCTTTTCGTCTCTTTTTTTTCCCTCTCCTTCTGTGCCGGCCTGTTCTTTTATGACTCCGTGGGCGCAGCGTCTCAATCGGATTCAATTTCATTTTTTTGTGATCTTAAATATGTGTTTTATTTATTTCTATTTAACCCTTTAATTAAAAAAAAAAAATTGGCTATTTCGCAAATCAGAATTTGATGGGCCTGTGGGGGGTGGTTTGGGTAGGGGTTTTATGCACATAAGGAAAAACCTGGATTCAGCAAGGGCGCCAAGAATCAAAAAAGTTTGGGAACCACTGTAATAACCAAATTAACCCAACAGTCACCAAAGTGTACAGTATAAAACACCTAGTCAGAGGCTAGAGAATATTAATAAAGTATACCTCATCGTAGCATGAACTTCACTGTGGTGTATGAGAGAGAGAGAGAGAGAGAGGGAGGGAGCAGGCATTGATAGTGCGTTGCAGCACCCACCACACAACGAACCATCTGGATTGGGAGCCAAGTGCAGCAAGTGACTACTCAGCTCTATATAATATTATTGTACAAGATCTCATATCAGATTTGGAGGACACCCGTAAAGACCCCTCCACAAGGAATATAGTATGGAATAAACTGTCAGTATCTTTTGAAGCATGCTTTTTGCACCAGTGGCTGAGTGATTTCATAATTAGGGACACTGACTCTGCATCTTTTTACTGAAGATTAATGGTTAAATGTATGTTGATCTGAATTTTTCTATTTCTTATATAACGGAATCTAAATATTTCCATGTATTACTTTTCTTTTTCTGTGGCATTGAGTTAATATATGTAATTCAGTATCATGCTATACTTCAGTCCAAATATAAATATAAAATATTGTTTAATGGCACATAAGTGCTTTCTCATGTCCGTACCAGTCTGTCAAATGTGTGCAGAATTATTCTGTAACATTACACATTATAATAAGTCTGTTAGAAAAGCTCATGGTTGTCTAAGTTAGTACACAACTTTGATCCCCTTTGCCAATCCCAGGTAGCCCACCACCTTGCTTTTGGGCTGCTGCTCCTCCACAGCACTGCAATGATGATAATCCCCAAAGTTAGTTACTAAAAATGGACTAAAATGAGATCAGCACAGGATCATCCCAAGCTCAGAACACACTGCAACTGACCCCCTGTAACCAAAAAGCCAAACTAATCTCCCACCAAATAAGTAATGTATAATGTGGTCAAAGAGGACTATCTGTCTGGTTGATTTACTGATTGAAAGAAGTGGAGAATTTATTCCTTAGAAGAAGCAAAGACTAAAAAGTGCTCATTTCAATCACACATTTCTATAATAATAATAATAATAATACACAATTAGTTGGTTCATTTTCCTTCTTGCTCAGTCCAACTCCAGGTGGAATTAATGCTGATCATCTTCCTGTTACACTCTTTGTAATGTACACCCCTATGGCATGTTATGGGAATTCTTCCAGTCACCAGTTGGACTTTGTCCATATCATATTCGGATCATACAAATGTGCAAATCACACAAATTATTGTCTTACATCTCCAGATGCATTCTACTGTGTATATAAGCCATGCAGTCTTTAAAACAATTGAAGGGGTTTGCTGCATAAGATAAAATAAAGAGGGAATATTTCTTGAATTTGCAGGTAAACAATAAAAAATGTGATTATTTCATGTGACTTTTATATATATA
>JANRMT010062802.1:28395330-28426881 GCA_026402145.1 Polypterus bichir lapradei
GGTTAAACTACCAGAGATGTCACTTCCAGTGTCCACCCACCTGGACCCGCATGTTCCTGCCAGAAGGACTCAAATCCGAAAGATCCACCATCTTAAGGAAGTTTGTGATTGGGCTTGCATCTGAGAAGACATTCTCACAATTGCTGTAAAAAAAATGATACGGGATCCATCGTTTGATGCCCCAGCTCTTTAAGACTTTTTTTGTGTCATTTATTACAAGAGCTCCCTGGACTATTAAATCTTACTTTGTATAGCACAATTCAAAGTTAGTGTACTCACAAACAGTATATAGTGCAGCCAATTGTTTTATGCTAGTGTATACTGTAGTTCATCATATGACAACAACCTTTACATAAAAAAGGCCTGTAATTTAATTATTTGTTACTTTTCGATCCTCTAGGTGTCAACAGTCCTTCACCAGTTAGTAGTTTGCCTCATGATGTAATCACATTTTAAACAGAAATTTTGCATCAGGGTGATCACAGCAGGGTGCTCAGTTGCGTCCTGTGGCGGCACCACTAAAGGGGGGCCAAGAACCACTGTGCGGTGCGCTCATTCATGAACAGGCAATTTGGAATCATCAGTCATCTTAACATGCACATCTTTAGAATGCAGGAACCAATATATAGCATTTCAGCTAAATTTATTTTTTCAGAAATTTGAAAACCCATATCTGTGATGCATGCTGGCGATCATCTCACTGGTATTGGCACAGGGCACCAGTCCATGATTTAGGGACACAGGTTTTTCAGGTAGGATAGAATTACTATGGTGATGTTCTAAGATTTTTCAAGTAGGGAAGTTTCAAAGTAAGACGGTAATACTCACTGACCCTGGCACCAGAAAGTGGCAATCTGTTGCAAGTTAATTAGTAAGAATTTCCTTGTAGTTTGTACGTGTAATAATAAGGACCCCATAAACCTGCAATGCACACTGCCACACTAAGTTGTACTGTGAAAATAAACCTAGCACAGGTGTGTTTTCGATTTGTGGAAAAAGACAGGAGTTCCTCAAGAAAATGTATGGGCATAACGTGTAAACTCCTCACAGACAGAGGCCGTACGTGGAATTTAAATCAAGTCTAATAGCCCTGCGAGGCTTCAGCACTACTCACTGCCACATTGGTGCTGTCCACAGCTGCCAAATAAAACAAGTGTTTTAACTTACACCCTGAGCGGCCCAATACCAGATGGAGCAGCCTTCTTAAAAGCATTCGCTACATCTTACAGATGAACCATGCCACACACGGACACAAACAACATGTCCTTTAGATGCTCAACGTCACAATCCGAGTAATCATATTGTTACAATATTCACAGTTGACTTTTAATTTGGTATGAAATCATCAGTGTCACGTTTCATAAACTGTCATAAAAAACAACTTAAAAAATCCTAATAATTATTCTGTATAGGGAATACCCAAGTTTTACCCATCAAGTGAAAAACCTTAACCAGTAGAATTCTACCAATGCAATGAACCCACCCAGCGAGACTTGAGACCAAAAACCGGAAGTATCGTTACAGCAGATTTTTCCATGCACCTCTCTCAATTTACTTCATAAAACACCAGCAAAGAACTCATTCTGTAAGCACTGTTCTGATCGAAACACATCCAAAGATAGCATTGTACGATGTGCTGATCGTGAGATATCCTTCAATTAATACACAATAACAGGTTGCCTTTGGCTAGTATCAAGTTACCTTTCTGACTCATTAGGTCACACAAAAATCCTTTATACAACTGGATAGCACAGACTCTGACATATCCAACGATACACAGATTTCCATACATGAGTGGCTATGTGTAAGAAGGATAAAGAGCGAAACAAGGCATCAGTGTTGCCAGGTCTGCGGTCTTCTCTCCCAGTTGGGCTTTTTTTGATCGTCGTCTGTGGGAAAAAATTGATTTTTGCGGGTTGCTTTTTTTCTGCTACTTTTTTTTTAAAAAAAAATTTTCACTATATTTGTCATCCATCTGGTACCCGTTCCCCTGCTATTCACACTTATATATGTTCTTTATCATTGTAAAACCTCTGGGGGGGACCCCCACCATTGCATAATGGTATATACCCATTCTATCACGCTGAAATATCTACCTTCCACACGGTTTTTGATAGTATGTACCTAACTGTTCCAGTGTGTCATTGTGTCTACCTCAATTCTTATTTATGCTGTCCTTGACTCATCATTTTTAAGAAACTTGGCAACCCTGCACAGCACATCACTTCGATAGGAGGAGAGGACAATACGGAGCAAAGCAAAAGAAGCAACACTGTGCACGGAGCAGCAATATAGAGTACTGGAAGCCATATCTGCATATATATTGGAGAAAATGGCTTCAAGTCTAACAAAATGGTTAATTTTGGAAATATTTTGGATTTAAAGTGGGGTATATGATACCAAATGTTGTAACTGTTTCTTCCTTTGTGCTATCAACATACAACTTTGTACAGTGTCAAAGAAAAGACAAAGAGCCACAAAAAGGTTTGGGGCAGCCTGCCGTGTACTTGAACCTGGCTGCCAAATGGTAAACTGACTGCACAATTGTGTACAGATTAGAGTCCAAAACAGAACTGACTTGGCTGAGGCAAAGGTGGCAGTTTTACAGGAAGGCTGAGAAAGTGATGTCATCGGACCCAGGACCAGAAGTGACATTGTTGGGGCCAGGCAGAAGTTCCCGTAAGTGGTCTGCAGTGGAAATAGAGAAAGGATTAGCACACTCCGCCACCCCCTGGTCTGATATGATATGATTGAAGTGTTTAAAATTATGAAGGGAATTAGTCCAGTGGATTGAGACAGTTATTTTAAAATGAGTTAATCAAGAACACGTGGACACAGTAAATTTCGCATAAACATTAGGAAGTTTTTCTTTACACAAAGAATGATAGACGCTTGGAATAAGCTACCAAGTAGTGTGGTAGACAGTAAGACGTTAGGGACTTTCAAACTCGACTTGATGTTTTTTGGAAGAAATAAGTGGACTGGACTGGCAAGCTTAATTGGGCTGAATGGCCTGTTCTCTTCTAGATTGTTCTAATGTTCTAATGAAATAAGTGACCTTTTGTTTGAGGTACATGAAATATACTGTACTTATCATAAAGCATGATAAGTGATTTATAAAGATGAACTCTAGTGGGGGTTTTTTTAGCAGCAGTTTCTAAGTCAATACATCTTTTACATTTGACACAGACACCCATTCTATCACATTCAAGAAGCTATCTGAGAGACTGAAATGAAAAATAGATTCTCCTAATTTTATTTTTTGAATAATAAAGCTTTATTTTGTTGTACAGGTGGAAACTGCTGAGAAAGCCCTCAGGGTGTAAGAGGTTTTAATAAGACATTAAAAAAGGTAAAAACATTCAAGTGAAACTATACTTGAAGAGCTGAAAACACGTACACATCACAACAATCAATGCCTTGACCACGTGACGTCATGCGTAATCGATTACCAAGAACACGTAAGTAACACGGTATGAGTAATGGATTTTTCTTCTATGTCTAATGTGCCAGAACTGCAAAAAAAAAAAAGTGCATAAAGGTAGGGAAAACCTAGTTAAACTAATAAAAAATAATACTTAGCATTGATTTGTCTGAAAAGTATACAGTTCATATAAAATCTGAGAATATTTGCCATATGAGCATTATCCTATGAAGCTTACCATGAACAGCTGAAAAACAAATATTGCTTTATATGTGCTGACACTGCACAATCAAAGGATAGATAAGAGGAGCGTAACACAAATTACGTAGGAGAATTCTTCTATTAGATAATGTTGTACAGTCACAGTGATCTGATAGCAAATGACAGGGACCTGCACTGGACTGATGTCTCATCGAGTGTTGCTCCAGTTTTGTGCCCAGTGCTGCTGGAAGGAACTCTGAGCCATAAAGCAGTAGGCAGAATCAGAAATGGAATAAATGACATTCCTTTCTTCAAGAAAATATCTGCCTCATTCTTATCTTGATCTGACATATTTAGTTTCCTGTGAAAAATCACTTTTAATATTGATTAAAAATAAATCTTTCATCTTCGGTCCCTACAGAGAGACTTTCTTTATGTGTGGCATTTTCGCGTAGCAGGGTGCCTCTTTCTGTCAATAGACTTTGGGACCAAGTAATGTGTCAGCAAGCCGACTTCAGAATAAACAGAGTCTCACTCCATTGGACTTTTATTTTTACTTCTGGGCTAAAAGAGTGCAATTTGGTGTTAGTTTTTGTACACTTGAGATAATTAGCAAGCCCCATCATTTATTTATACCACATGAGCTTAACAGTAGCAGCTCTTTATTAGCAACGAAACCATTAAAACCCCATACATTATTTAACAATGATTGGGAAATCAGAAAGAGATGGTGAAGTTCTTTCAGCTTTGTGTACTGCTGCTTTTGGCACACAGTTGTGAGCTCTTTGGTGTCACGGATGTTCTTTGCTTGTACAACCTGCAAAGTGAGCAGTTTGTGAAGTTGACAGATTCCCTTTTGTGATTGCTGGCCAAATGAGAAGGTGCACATGTGGGACGCACTGCTGCCAGTTTGGGAATAAACCTGTATAATCCTCAAGAGGTGCCAGAGGACTACACAGATCTGCACTTCTGCTCATGAAACCACTCCTGCCAACATCAGCCATCCTAAGGCTGCCTGTAGTAAGACTATACAAAAAACACAGATGAGCACTCATCTAACTCAGAGAGGAAGCATAAGTAGAAATGTCAAAGATGAGTGAGAACCCGAACTATGAGTGACAGTAGGAGTGTCATGAACTGGGATTCTCAAAGCACATAAGTTCAAACTCTTTTTCAAAAATGCTCACTTGAGGGGGTAATCCTATCAAAAAAACCCTGGCTAGATACAAAAAAGGCTACTTGGAACATTTGTAAAACAAAGAAGTGTATTTCCACAAAAAGAAGGCACTGTGGATCACAAAAGGCAAAATAAAATTATCTGTAACATACAGTAAAGACAATCCAAAGCTAACATGTCCCAAAACAGATTCCACTAGCAAGGTCAGAAAAAAAAAAGTACAGAATTTTACAAAAAACACAAAGCACAGCGAAAGACACACAGACACACCAACTCCAGAGTGCATTCACATGAACTGCCAGGAACCGTCTGAGGCCCTATGGATTTATAGGGGGAGGGCAGTTTAATTTGATTGGCAGGTATCCCCATTGATTCTGAGCGAGGAGTCTGAGTGTCTGGGCTAGCTGGATAAAAACCAAGATCCAGGCCTTTAATGACCTCCTGGGCACAGCTATCATCCATGTGTCTCTCTGTGGAGAGAGTGTCAACCTCGTCAAGAGGTTTACTTATCTCAGCAGTGACATTTTCTTCCACAACCCAAAGATTTGTTTTAATGGTGTCTATAAATTGGCCTTGCCTAAACAGATTGTCACACATGGCCATCTGTAGATCACTCTCACAGCTCCTCTAAGGTATGTGGTACCACCCCGGGACAAGAGGGGGCGCTGGTGCTAATCATGTCCTCTGCTATTCTCTTCACAGCAGTGAGAAGATGCCCAGTGCGTGCACCTGACTTCGCCTCATCTGGTCTCCCGCCTACAAATCGATGGAAAGAGGCATAACTCTGTGAAGAGAGCTCACCTCGGGAAGGAGCTCCAGCAAACCTGACATTCCAGAAGGAATCCTGACTTTGAAGCACCTATTTGGCTATCCTCATTTTTGCATTCATTTTCACTGTCTTCCGTGCTTGTACTTTTGTTTGATTTTGTTGGAAGTAAACAAGGACAATCGGGTGGGCGCTCCAACATTTATTGAGCAGACCTGTATTTCCTCCCTTGACCGCAAGGTGTATGTATATATGAGTGTGCCGCATGATGAACTGACAGCTTATCCACAGCGGGTTCTTGTTTTGCATGCCCTTCACTGTGTTTGTATATCTACTGTAGGCTACACTTACAATTTTGAGATAATGCACATAAATGTTGAAGACTGTGGAATTCAAAAAGACAGAAATGGACATCTGGCATGTTTAACCTCTTGCTACAGGGTATGGGAGACCACTTTTTAATTAGCAGACGTGGCAGAAGCTCCAGTCAATGTTAGGGTATGTACAGATAAGTGTCACAAAAACAGAAAAAAAGAGAAAATCTGACTTGGAGGATGCACAGCGATCTATGAAGAGGTTCTACTCTTGATGGCTACATATAACAAATGGAGCAAAGATGTAATATTGAACACAAGTTGCAACACTTAGTTTTTATTATTATTATTATTGTTATTATATTATCTTATATAACAAAGCTATCTAAATTTCATTTTTTTCAGTTTGAAGGTAAAATTCTTTTATTTTTCATTTCCTTTGAAGATGCATGCCAACATAATTGTACTTTTAACGCCCACATAACACAAACACAGCCATATTCAATGTATATGTATATATACAGTATATATTGCATGTATAGTATATATATATATAGAGTGTGTGTGTGCATACCGGTATATATATATATATATATAGTGTGTGTGTATACAGTATATGTATATGTACAATGTATAGATACAATTCAGCGCTCCAGCTCCCCTAACACCAGACACAGACAGGCTCTGGACACAAGTCACAGGAAACAAAGGCTTTTATTGTGTTTTCCAACCTACAACCACAGTTACAAAGCACAGGAACACTCTCTGTCTTCCTTCTTCTTCTTTCTCTCTCCCTCTTTCACTACCTCCTCTGCTCTTCCAGCAAGTTTTGTCTCCTTCCTCCTGACTCTGGCTCCCAGAACAATGGTAGGCATCTTTTTTTAAGTGATCCCCTGAAGTACTTCAGGTGTCCCAAAGGCTTGGCCCAGGAGCATGTCCAGGTAAGGTGGGAGTCTCATGAAGTAGGGCCGGTTGTCCCTGCAGCACCCCCTGGCGGCACCCAATGAACACAACCCGGGCTGAGTTGAAGAACTCCAATTTCCACAGTGCCTTGTGGGAATCCATGGTGCCACTGCAACTTGGGGAAGAAAACAAACCAGTGGAGACACTGTGATGCCCTGGGTAATGTTCTGCTGGGAAACTATGGGTCCTGGCATTCATATGGGTGTTAGTTTGAAAAGTACCATCTACCCAAAGATTGTTGAAGACCACATACACTCGTACCTGGCAACAGTATTCCTTGATGGCAGTGGCCTCATTCAGCAGGATGATGGACCCAGCCACACTGCAGACATTGTGCAGGAATGGGCTGAAGAACATGACAAAGAGTTTAAGGTGTTGACCTCGAAATCCCCAAGATCATAATCCGATTGAGCATCTGTGAGATATGCTGGAAAAACAAGTCCGATCCATGGGAGCCCCACCTTATGTCTTAGAGGACTTGTTAGCATCTTTGTGCCGGATACCACAGAACACCTTTAGAACCTCTTGTGGTGTCCCTACACAATATTAGGCAAGTGGCACTGATCAGATAGATAGATAGATAGATAGATAGATAGATAGATAGATAGATAGATAGATAGATAGAAAATGTTTCTTGTAAGTTTATGTGTCTCTATTATTATAGTTTATATTTTTCATTTTTACTCTAAAATTTTTGTTTTCTCAAAACTACTTGAGATTTGACTCAGACTTCATGATGTGTTGTATGTAACAAATGAAGGCAAAAAATGACCTTGCGTGCATAAGTGAGACTATTTCAAGGATCATTAGCCCAGTGAATGAGGTCAGCAAAATTAAGCCCTAAAATAACTGAGTGCAAAGTGAACCAATCAAAGAGCCAATCTGTAGGACACATCTGAGAAGCCATCTACAATATAAAGGGAAGACATCCACGGTAGTTAATTTAGTTTTCTCGTACAGAGAAATGTAAGATTTAATGAGACCTCAGAAGACCACAGGAAGTTTAAATCAGTCTTAAGAGGATTAGAACATGTCTATGTGAGACAAATAGCTTACAACTGGAGGATACTTAAGACCATATCTAGATGTGGATATGCATCAAAATTATCTCACAGAACAAGAAGAGAATGGATATTGAAATAATCACAAGCCCAAATGGAAAGATCATCAACACGTCTCCTGATGTACCGTACATGATGTTCACACCTCAGTAATGTGACACCAGGTGAATTACATTAGAAATCATGAGTGTCTAATTCAATGGCAGAAGGGAGAGGTCTATGACAATAGAGAGAGAGAGAGAGAGAGAGAGATAAAGGAGGAATAAACTTTATTTCACTTGTTAGACAGCAGTTAAAGAACTGTGTAGGAAGGCCAGGAGAAGTAGCAAGGTTTCAATCATATTTTTTAAAATTTGCAGTTTATGTTCTCCTTTTCAAATTTGTGGTTACTTGACATCATTGCGGGGGTGGAGGGATTTCACATAGGCAACTAATCTTATTATTATAGATTCCTATGACTATATATAAGGTATATAAGATACTAGCTGTGTAAGCCCGTGTTGTAAAAAGCCCGGGGTCCTAGAAACTATTGAAATCATCAGAAAAAAAATAGAAATGTAGAGATGTCAGGAAATTGAAAGGAACTACTCTGGGCATCTCTCCTCTCTCCTAGGAGGATTCGTTTTGCTGACGTGCTCACCTCGCTTGTGCATTCGCAGTGGGAGGAAAAGTAAAAGGGATACTGCTTTGCTGATGTTAGCTGCCAAACGACTTTGTCTTTCTTCGGAGGTTTTGTTTTGCGGATGTGCTCGCCTTGCTTGTGTATTAGTGGCGGGAGGAAAATTTAAAGGGATACCGTTTTGCCGATGTGAGTGGCTAAGTGACTTTGCCTTTCTTCTGAGGTTTCATTTTGCAGACATGTTTACCCTGCTTGTGTTATTAGCAGCTAAGCGAGTTTTCTGTTTCCTCGGAGGCAGAGCCCTTACCCCGACTCCACTTCTTACTTCCTGGCTGGACAGACAGACACACTTCAACGTGTTCACATTTATATATAAGATACATAACATTAGAGTTACTGGGGGTAGAGCAGAGGTTCAGCAACATTGGATGGAACCATCACTGGACAGGACAATAGTCTATCACATTGACCTCTGAAGCCAAACATGCACTGGGGTAGATTAGAATTACCATTTTTGAAGATGTGAAAATAAAAACAAAGCAACAAATTAATTTCATGCTAACGCTGATGGGCACACAAGATTCAACCCCCCCCCAGGACGTTGGATAGAAGAGGCAGTGGCGCCAAGCACTGTGTTACTCTTGTTCACTGGTGTCTAATATAAAATTACAAGATGAGTTGTCATTGAAGTTTTCTGAAAAAAAGGGTCACAATTCTCATATAATGACATGTTTACTGTGGACTCTTCTAATCCATACCAATTCCAAATTATTTAACTCTGTGTTTTGGAATGCATTATATGAAGCCTAAATGAAACAAATGCTACTCAGCTGAAATTGTTGAATGATCGTGTCACTCCAGCACATGTCCTGTCGTTTTCCAAACGAGTTAACGCCAATGTGAGCCAACAGCCACCATTAACAAGATTATAAATGTTCTTCTAAAGGAGAGCCTGGAGTGCTCAGGTTAATTATGTTGGAGTGCCGAATCGCCCATTGCTATGCAGTGCTTTAAAAGCCATCCTATTTCATTAGCGTGGCAGCTATTGATTAATTTTAAAATGAGGATTCAGGCTTGGGCAGTGTCTCTTCCAGTTTGAGCACTTTTTAAATGGCCTTGGCTTGGTGTTATGACAACAAACGATTTTCTTATAAATGATTACAAAATTAAGTCAATGGCACAGATTGCCTCAGTCAAGAAAGGGAAAAGAAACAGAAGTAGCACGGCTCTCCCATTATGAAACAGAAGCAAGTGGCACATGGCTCTCCCATTAAGGTAGGGGCTCAGTCTGGTCCCATGAGCAGTCTTAGTCTGTCGGTTTCAGTTCATTTTATGTACATGCAGGATTTTTAAACTGACACCACTTACCAGGTGGCCCATCTGTTACCATCTAACTTTGGCTTCCCCCACCAGATATGACCTCAATACATAACTAGACAGACATACGTACGTACAGGGTGGTCCAGATCTAATTATGCAGATCCAGATCGTCTGGATGACTTTGATTTATGCTGGGATGATTCCATTTCGGCGCAAAGACAATTCTTCATGTTGTCAGTTCGCACACTTCTCGATGGTCCAGGATTTTTGGGGTGATTTTCTATGTAATAAACTTAATATGTTATAGCGTAATGAAAATTGCATAATTAGATCTGGACCACCCTATACAAATCATCTCCCACATTAAGATGGACTGAGCCTTAGCGGGACAGGACACAGTCACTTTTATTCACCCATCTCTATTTACCTCCTCAGTTCAGGAACTCACCAGCTGGACAACGAATGACCCACTTCTGCCATGAGGTGAAGACTTTGGATGTCAAAGCCTGAGGGTGCCACTAATGACACTGTGTGACCACGAATAAGTCACTTCACCTGCCTGTGCTTCAACTGGAAACACAAAAGAAATGGAACCAATCGTATTTCACATGTTGGAAGTCACCTTGGAAAAAAGCGTTAGCCAAATAAGGGAATGTAATAAAACGTGTTAGGCCCCCAGAAACAGGCATTCAATAGGAAACCTGATTTGGAGAATGTCAGAGCAACTCACCCAAGCATCACCTTTATCTTGTAAAAACCTTTTGTAAACTTGTTTAGAGCTCATGAGTACTTTTTGTTTTCCACTTTTTTGATATTTTGTAATTAAATGGGGAATACCAGCTGGTACCCCAACCCTTCTACTGCCTAATGATTATTGCCTTTTACAATGTCTAAAGCTATTGCAAGTATAAACCACTGTCATGTATATTTATTAATCTGTCCCACAGTTCTGGTATACTTTTACAGTTCCAGTGTCCTGGGTTCAAACCCTCTGCCTAGTCACTGTTCATATGGAGAATGCACAGTTTTCCTGTGTTTGCCAGGATTTTTCCTGGATACTTTGGCTTCCCTACTATATACTGTAAATGCCAGGAAATGTCCAGTATGTGAGTGTGGTGGTGTGTGTCACTGGGCCCTGCGATGAATTGCCGCCCTTTTCCAGCTGTTTCTTGCCTTGAACCCAGTTGTTTGGCACCCCGTAGTTCTGATTTGGATTAAGAGGATCTACAAATCTATTTGTTTATGCAACTGAGTAGGTAAATAAATAAGCTAGCAGCCATACCACATACACTTCAGAACAGGTCATCCACCTGAGGCTATATTTTTGGGCCCAGTCAGTACTTGGATGGGAGACCAACCAGAAGCAGCTTGGGTTGCTACTGGCAGAGGTGTTGGTAAGACCAGCAGGGGGCGTTTATCCTATGATCTTTGTGTGGATCTCAATGTGCCAGTGCAGTAAAGGGGAACACTGCGCTGTAAAAATGGTGCCAAGAAGTAAAATTTAGGCCCTGACTCACTGTGGTCATTAAAGATTCCTGGGCATTTTTCGTAAAGAGTAGAGTATATTCCAATATCCTGGCTAACTAACCAATGATGGTCTAGTCATTCTGGCCCCCTAATCGCCTCCTGTCCCTAATTAAATAACTCTTTCTTACCCCTTCACCACCTAACAGTTCATGTGTGGTGAGCATACTGGCGCAAAATGGCTGCTGTCACATCATCCAGGTGGATGCTACACATTAGTGGGTGTTGAAGTGGCTTCCCACCTTGAGTAGTGAGAAAAGTGCTATATACATGTAAATAATGATAATATTATTATTATCATGATTATATCTGGCACCTCCACGTCAATTATGAAGTGCTGTACATATGCCAGTGGTGGCCTCCAGTGGGAGCTATTGGGCCAAATTCAAATGTCTGTGAGTTAAAAATAAGTAAAAACAAAAATCTGTTCCACTACGTTTGCATGTTCTCCCCATGTCTGCGTGGGTTTCCTCCGGGTGCTCCGGTTTCCTCCTACAGTCCAAAGACATGCAGGTTAGGTGCATTGGCAATCCTAAATTATCCCTAGTGTGTGGTTGGTGTGTGGGTATGCACACCCTGTGGTGGGCTGGCGCCCTGCCCTGGGTTTGTTTCCTGCCTTGCGCCCTGTGTTGGCTGGGATTGGCTCCAGCAGACCCCCGTGACCCTGTAGTTAGGATATAGAGGGTTGGATAATGGATGGATGGATGGACGTTCCATTACATTAAGGTTTTTACTGGCTTGGTAAAATCTGTACTTCTGGCTTATCTCCGTATCAGTCAGATTCTACATGAGTTCTGCTAGCTTACTACTGTTAAGTGCAGTGGTCTCAAACTCCAGTCCTGGAGGGCTTCAGGTTTTCATACAAAGCCTTTTCTTAATTAGCGACCTGTTTTTGCTGCTCTTCAACGACTTTTGAATTAATTTGAAATGACTTGATCTTGAAGACTCAGACCCCTTAACTGTTTCTTATTCCTTAACTAGCAAAATACCCGCGCTTCGCAGCGGAGAAGTAGTGTGTTAAAGAAGCAATGAAAAAGAAAAGGAAACATTTTGAAAATAATGTAACATGATTGTCAATGTAATTGTTTTGTCACTGTTGTGAGTGATGAGTGTTGCTGTCATATATATATAAATATATATATATTTACACACACACACATAAACATATATATATATATATATATACATATCTATACATATACACATATATATACACACACACATATATACATACATATATATATATATCTACATATATACACATACATATACATACACACATACATACATACAGTGGTGTGAAAAACTATTTGCCCCCTTCCTGATTTCTTATTCTTTTGCATGTTTGTCACACAAAATGTTTCTGATCATCAAACACATGTAACCATTAGTCAAATATAACACAAGTAAACACAAAATGCAGTTTTTAAATGATGGTTTTTATTATTTAGGGAGAAAAAAAATCCAAACCTACATGGCCCTGTGTGAAAAAGTAATTGCCCCCTTGTTAAAAAATAACCTAACTGTGGTGTATCACACCTGAGTTCAATTTCCGTAGCCACCCCCAGGCCTGATTACTGCCACACCTGTTTCAATCAAGAAATCACTTAAATAGGAGCTGCCTGACACAGAGAAGTAGACCAAAAGCACCTCAAAAGCTAGACAACATGCCAAGATCCAAAGAAATTTGGGAACAAAAGAGAACAGAAGTAATTGAGATCTATCAGTCTGGTAAAGGTTATAAAGCCATTTCTAAAGCTTTGGGACTCCAGCGAACCACAGTGAGAGCCATTATCCACAAATGGCAAAAACATGGAACAGTGGTGAGCCTTCCCAGGAGTGGCCGGCCGACCAAAATTACCCCAAGAGCGCAGAGACGACTCATCCAAGAGGTCACAAAAGACCCCAGGACAACGTCTAAAGAACTGCAGGCCTCACTTGCCTCAATTAAGGTCAGTGTTCACGACTCCACCATAAGAAAGAGACTGGGCAAAAACGGCCTGCATGGCAGATTTCCAAGACGCAAACCACTGTTAAGCAAAAAGAACATTAGGGCTCGTCTCAATTTTGCTAAGAAACATCTCAATGATTGCCAAGACTTTTGGGAAAATACCTTGTGGACTGATGAGACAAAAGTTGAACTTTTTGGAAGGCAAATGTCCTGTTACATCTGGCGTAAAAGGAACACAGCATTTCAGAAAAAGAACATCATACCAACAGTAAAATATGGTGGTGGTAGTGTGATGGTCTGGGGTTGTTTTGCTGCTTCAGGACCTGGAAGGCTTGCTGTGATAGATGGAACCATTAATTCTACTGTCTACCAAAAAATCCTGAAGGAGAATGTCCGGCCATCTGTTCGTCAACTCAAGCTAAAGCGATCTTGGGTGCTGCAACAGGACAATGACCCAAAACACACCAGCAAATCCACCTCTGAATGGCTGAAGAAAAACAAAATGAAGACTTTGGAGTGGCCTAGTTAAAGTCCTGACCTGAATCCAATTGAGATGCTATGGCATGACCTTAAAAATGCGGTTCATGCTAGAAAACCCTCAAATAAAGCTGAATTACAACAATTCTGCAAAGATGAGTGGGCCAAAATTCCTCCAGAGTGCTGTAAAAGACTCATTGCAAGTTATCGCAAACGCTTGATTGCAGTTATTGCTGCTAAGGGTGACCCAACCAGTTATTAGGTTCAGGGGGCAATTACTTTTTCACACAGGGCCATGTAGGTTTGGATTTTTTTTTTCCCTAAATAATAAAAACCATCATTTAAAAACTGCATTTAGTGTTTACTTGTGTTATATTTGACTAATGGTTAAATGTGTTTGATGATCAGAAACATTTTGTGTGACAAACATGCAAAAGAATAAGAAATCAGGAAGGGGACAAATAGTTTTTCACACCACTGTACATACACACACATATACATATATATATATACATACACACACACATATATAAACATATATATACATATACATACATATCTACATATATACACACACAGCTATTTCGTATGAGTGCAATACGCTGCTTGTTAAAACGGATAACTCCCGCTCTTACGTGCAAGTCTGCGTGGATATTATGAACTATCGTATTTGTTCAAGTTCTATTTAAATTTTAAATAGAAGGAATTTTTATTTAGTCGACAGAAATATCTTTGGTAGGAATGGTAAAAACAGACAGGAATATTATTCCTGAATAAATCAACTCAAACCTTAAACAACTTATAATATTTTGCTCTCCATAAAAATATATCCTGTCTAAATTATACAAGTTAGAAATAAAGTAAACGTTAAAAGAACAAACATTCAAATTTCTTTACTCTTATGTAATTTTATATAAAAAATAAACTTAGATTTTAAATATCCCAAAAGATTTTGCTCTCCATAAAAATATATCCTGTCAAAATTATACAAATTCAAATATGAACATGCTGCATAACAAAACCTGGAAATATAAATAAAATGTGTTCCTTTCAGCAATAACAAATCAAATCATTCAGTTGTCTTTGCTCATATGTCATTTTAGAGCTGGACGCCTGGCATCTTTTTTTGGCAACAAGTTCGTTTATGTTTGGTGTGAGGTTCTGTGTTGTGGAGATTCTCAGGATGGACTGCAGGTGCTCATCAGTGAGGCGACTCCTGTGTGCTGTTTTGTTAGTCTTTATCACTGAGAAGAGCTTCTCACACAGATATGTGCTACCCAACATTCACAAGGTTCGAGCCGCATGTAGACGGACTTTTTTTGTTTTTCAAAGTCACCAAAGCGCCGTGCAAACTCTGCGCTCAGTTTATCAGCAAAGTGCGTATTTGGGAACACCGTAGTGACGACTTGGTTCAACATTACTTGGCAACAGGGAAAGTGGGGCAAGTTGCAGTGGTGCATTTGTGTCTCCCATAAAAGCAGCTTCACTTGAAATCACTTTGTGATTGTGCACGGGTAAAAACGTCCGCTGAAGTGTCAGATTCTTATTTAATTCTTCTGCTTTCTGTATCTTCTGCATTGCATTCAGGTCTTTCAGGTTACCCTGATGTTTTGTCTCATAGTGCCGTCTTAGATTAAATTCTGTAATTACAGCCACATTAGCTCCACATTAGTTCGGCAAGGCAGCTGAAGCGCTTCATTATGGGATCTGTAGTTTATTGTGTTACCAGCGCTTCATATACCCGGGCCATTAATAACAATAATACAGTATATAAAATGATCTCGCGGGCCGGATATAATTACACGCGGGCCGGATGTGGCCCGCGGCCCTGGAGTTTGACACATATGGACTAAATAGAACTTGAAAAGATATATTTTTTCAAATGTGTTCGCGCAATTCAGATAGAGTTGACGCGCACTACAGCCTGCATGCCTCAATAAGCCATCCTCCCCTCGCTCTTACTTTTTTACCGTTCATCTAATGAATACACTGAGTATGGCTTTACCAAAACAATCATTGATTGCGAATAAAGTATCCATTATTCGAGTATGTAGATCGGGGTATATATATACATATATATATATATACCCGCGTATCGCAGCGGAGAAGTAGTGTGTTAAAAAAGCTATGAAAAAGAAAAGGGAACATTTTAAAAATAACGTAACATGACTGTCAATATACAGTATTTGTTTTGTGAGTCTTACTGATTGTTGCTGTCATCAAGGATTTGATTATCATTTCTTTCAATCAGGTTCGTATTTGTAGGATGTGTTGTGTTCAAGTTACATTCCGTGTTTGTCAATCGTTGTAAAGATGACAGGTTTCATTCATCGATTCGTTTCTTACTGCATCAATAAACAGCTCGCCTTCTTCTTTATCTGAGACCTGACACACTGCATGCACTGGTTTTTTTTTACACTGTCTTCCTTTAGCGGGACATTGACTTTTTCCACCGTGTGCTTTGTTTCCGCAGTAGCTGGATTTATGAATATGCTTGTATGTATCATTTATGAATATGCTTGTATGTATCAGACGCTTCATATTTTTTTGCTGCCTTTTCAATTGTGTAATTCGGTTTTTGTTCAGCGCTCTTCGGAACTGTTGTTTTTTGTCTGTGCACTGCGTCAGTTCACGTGAGCCGCTCGGTGTACATGCATCGAAGTTTCCCAGCTGTGCTGGTGCCATGTCGTGCTATGTCCATGGCTCGAAGTCCCGGCACTTAAAACTTTCTCTCGCAGTTTCGCTGAGTTTGTGCCAAACACCACCCTAACCATGTCATCTTCCTCTGCATAAGCACAGTCCTTCACCCGTGAATATTTACTCGTGGCAGTTTGCTATTGGATTGCCGCTGACGGACGGCCTTATATGGGCAGGCACTAAATTACAAACGCCAGCGGCAGCCTGTCTATGAACTTAATTTAAACTTTAGGTTTACATCGTGCTTTGTTTCCGAAGTAGCAGAACTCATGAATATGGTTGTATATGTCACTCGCTCGCTTCTTATTGTTTCGCTGCCTTCTCAATTATATAATGCATGTTTTCTTCAGCGCTTTTTGGGCCTCTTCCTGGTTTTCTACGTACTGCGTGATTACGTGGAAGGCGTGATGATGTCACACGAAACTCCGCCCCCACGGGTTTCAAGCTCATCTCCATTACAGTAAATGGAGAAAAACAACTTCCAGTTATGACCATTACGCGTAGAATTTCGAAATGAAACCTGCTTAACTTTTGTAAGGAAGCTGTAAGGAATAAGCCTGCCAAATTTCAGCCTTCTACCTACACGGGAAGTTGGAGAATTAGTGATGAGTCAGTCAGTCAGTCAGTCAGTCAGTGAGTGAGTGAGTGAGTGAAGGCTTTGCCGTTTATTAGTATAGATTAGCTGCCAAACAGTAGTGAGATACAAAAAGAAGCCAAAACATGAGCAGCAAACTGTGTCCATCATATAATACCTGAAAATAAAGAAAGGTGAATGTCTAAGAAATGTTGATCTCCTCAGGTCCCCAAAACATTTGAAACAAGCTCTTAGACAAGAGAAAATCAACAATTTCCAAAATGTCTGCTATTGGACAACGAGAGCAGCAACAAGCCATAGAATTAAAGAATGGGTTTAATTAACAAGAAGAGTCGGTGCCTAATTGAGGAACTGGTTGGAATGAAATTGGTTGGAGTTGGAGGCACTGACTTTGTTGGTCTTCTGTTGGCTCACTCACTTCACATTTCATGTCTCTTTGGGTGTCATTTAAGGAAAAGCAATTCAGAGGAATGATGAAGAAATTCAGGGGAACAGATCTTAAAAAAACAAGTCGATTAAAATGAAAGGATAAGGAGTTAATTAGCAGTGAAAACTGGTCACCAATTAAGAAAAAGCTTAGAATGAAAACCTGCAGCCACTGCGGCCCTCAGGGACCGGAGTTCGAGGCCACTGGTTTCGTGTGTATTATCCACAAAGCATCTTGCGTGATGCCTCGTATGTGTGTGTGAAGAGTGCAGAAATTTTAATTTGCATCATGTCCACTTAGCTGATGCCAGCAATGAGTACAATAAGCCCAACTCTGAATAGCTGGTCAGTACTCATGGCAATCGCACCACAACAATACATTCTGGAAGAAGCGATAAGGAGAACAATCAAAACATATTTTAAAAAATCATATTGGATGATGAGGCTGATACCAAAAAGGAAGCAAACTGTTGTTTCAACTAATTATTAAAAATAAAAACTTGCAAGGAGGATGACACACCTTGAACACAGAGTCTATTTTTTGTTTCCCTTTTGGCTCTCACCTCTAATAATTCTTTTTTCATTTTGACAGGGAATGGCCAGAAATGGCAGACGTGCACGTAGGAACAAACAGGCACGACTCACAAAGCTTACGCTCAAATATTCAAATGTCTGACTTGTGTTAATGTGCGATTAGGACGTGTTTGGCTAGCTGCACCAAAGAAGTAATTTTTCATGTGTTTTAATGAGCTAAACTCCACATAGGAGAGGTGCCCTGATATGATAGTCATTCATTACTGAAAAAAGAGGTTGTGCGGCTTGAGCTTCCAACCGAGACTCCTGCCGTGTCTGCAGTGGAAGGCCATCAAAGCACCTTCCAGTTATCTTCAGAAAACAGGGCAGCCACAGTCTTGTCAAATTAACATTTCAATCCAGGGACTCTTGTACAGATACAATGAAGAGTCAAATGTCCAGGCGCATAAAACCAGCGAATGACATGAAGCATTTTAAACCCTTTTCTCCAAGGAGAAGCAGAGAATAAATAAACAGATGCCTGCATGCAGCTCAAAGCCAAAAGGAAAGGCATCACTATTAATAACGATGATAATAACAATAATCATATGTTTGCTTTCAAGACAGCTAGCTAAAGGAAATAAATGGCTATTATGTGAGCTGATACAAGAAGTTCATCCTGTCTGAGAGCAGAACATGACAATGCGGTAAAACGCTCTGCCACTTGCATCCCAATGACCAGAGTGTTGTTTGCATATTAAACAGCCATGACTGGCAGAATGAAAGAGATAGGAAGTTTCCAAATGTATTGACAAAGGATGAGCAGAGAAAGGACCGGCAGGATGGGATGGAGAGTTAAATGGCCACTCTATGTGAATAATGCAACCTGATTTCATACTGTTACTCTAACATATTGAGGATCTGAAGTACGTTAACACCACGTATCATAAAGGACAACTCAAAACAGGCTGTGAAGAATTAAATCATACAAAAATGGTCTTGGAATGGAGAAAATCCTGAAAGGTTTAGTACAAGAGCACACAGGAAAATTGTTTCAGTAAGAAAAAAAATCAGGAGTGGTCTCCCCTGGACTTTCTCGCATACTCAGATATGGGGATGGATATTTGAGGTGTAAACCATAAGACAATGATTATATTTTTCTATTATGTACATTAAAGAAACATCAACAACACATCAAATCAAATGAATAATATATTGAACAATTTTTATAAAAGTAGAGTTGAATAAATCGGACTCTGCAGCTGCATGAATAAAAGGTAAAGTACCATTTCCAGTTAGCGGAAATAGCCCAAAAGTTGATAGAAATCTACGCTTTGTACCTAATACTTGTATGCAAAATTTAGTTGACCTATGTGAAAACGTACTCAAGGTATCGTGTTTACATCCACACACACACACACACACACACACACACACACACACACACAAACAGACACACAGACATAATTCCAAAAATAGTATTTTCTGACTCAGGGAGGTCTAAAACGTTGACATCGCATTTTTTGGACGATTACAATACTTTCCCTATACTTCATATATGAGAAAGTGGCAGTCCCCTTGTAATACATTGGTGGTCTGGAATCCACAGCACCACATACAGTCTTGAAGAACTCAAAAACAGGAGGTCACCTCCTCTCCTTGAAAAAGTAATGAGTGGAAAAATTGTCTTTGGACATCCATAATGGAGAGGAGCCTAAAAGGTTTGGCACAAGATCAAAATGACCACTGTTTTACTGGGGAAACAAAGGAATAAATGAACCTGGTAACCTATGGAAGCTCTGAACCACACAGTGAAAAAAAACTATGGGGTAAACATTATATCATACATACATAAAAATATCTCATACATACAGGATACTTTCACATACGTACGAGATATTTTCACGTACATACGGGATACTTTTATGTACATATGAGATGTTTTCATGTACAACAATTGGTTTCTAGAGAATTAGTTTTTTCTAAGAACATATTTTTATCATAATATTATTTTACCATTCACATAGTAGAATGATAACCCTGTGGCACCCTGGACTATAAGGCTGTCAGGTATGGCTTCATGTTCCAAACCCAGCACCTCTGGTGATGTTGATTCACAGGGATATAACATGATCACCTTTATATAGCCTGCTTTTTATAAAATTCTTTTCTATAAGGTGGTATTCAGTTCAGGTCATGGTACAATATAACATAACATAACAACATAATATAACATAACATAACATACAATTCTTAAACCTGTTTAGTCCATTTCACAGACATGATAGTGGGGTAGAGACTATCACAGTAGCACTGGGCCTTGGACGGGGCACTTGACCACTACAGATCCCACTTATACACACTGCCACACTCACACACACACATATATGGCCAATGTGGGTTCACCAGTGAACCTAACAGCTGCATTTTTGGGGAAAGATTAGAAGAAAAGAAGAACCTGGAGGAAAAGCTATGCAGGCATGTCAAGATTAAAAACGCATAAATCAAAGTAGTGAACAGCAGTATCATATTTTATTTAAAATTAAAATATCAACATAATGAGAAAGAACAACCATCCAGCCTCCATATTACAAATGTTAAACCATCTTTAAATTGAGGACACAGGCTTCTAACAATTTTATGTCTGAACACAAGGGCTTCCATTTTATATGCTCATTACTCGTTTATAATAATAGATGGCCTTGTAATTATCCGCATTCTAAGATAGTTTCAAGCAGGTGTAAAGCCAAGATGTCAGTGGGATTCTGTTAAAAGATGGAGTCATAGTGTCTCTTCCCCATGACTCGCAGGCCAGTGTGTTTTAGAACTACAGCTCCTTCATTACTGCCAGACATGATAAAACTTAAAATGCATAAATAAATCTTACATCTCTGTAGAATTTTAAAAACTCACATATGCCTAAGATTGGAGGCTCACATTCCAGTCATAACAATTAACATAAAATTGTTGGATGCCTGTGTGCTCAATTTAAAGATGCTTTAACATTTATAACATTTGTAATATGGTGCCTGAGTGGTTGCTCTTTTTTATTATATGGATATTTACATTTTATATAATTAATCGTATGGCCATTCTCTACTTTGATTTATGTGTAATTGCTGCAGGGCTTAATGTAAGAAAGATGGTTTGACTGAAGTGAAGACTAAATGCAGTGTAGCTAAAATAATACAGATAGTGTAATATAACACAGTATTGAACAACAAAAAATTACAACATGCACACAAAAAAACACACACACACGGATCTAAAAATTAATTTCCAACTAGAGAAACACATAAAATAAAACACAAATAAAAAACAAGTTGACAATAAGGAACTGGTGATATTTGTTATGTTTTCTAAATAGTTTCTTCCTTCAGTTCCTCTTTTTTATTACTTCTGGTGATACACATAACGCAACACATTCTTTTGTTTTCACTATTACACAATACAGTTTGGCGATCTAGCGTTCCTAAGTAGTGTCTCAAAAACACACATTGATATAAAAAAAATTTTGCATATGGTAGGATGTTTCAAGTATTTGTCAATCTTCCGTTTCTCGGTATGCATTTCTCCCATGTTCTCATTCTCTATCCTGGACTTTGTCTTTTATACGTATGAACCATTCTGTCGGTTTGCTGGTCAATTGTCCCATATTAACAATTAATTATTTCTTCTTTACGTAGCTAAGTGTCTTATCTTCTTATTGTTTCTCGTTCTTTGTTACGTAACAGAGCTCTGCGATTTGCTTGGCGCTCAGTAAGTACAGTAGATCAATTGCTGCTCTTCTTTTTGCTCTCTACCATGTCACTTTGCCGTAAAAAACTGTGGTAATAAACACCATCACAGGTCACATTGCCAAGGTTGCTGCTACCTCAAATTGTATGAATTTCAAGAACATATTAGCTGACAAGCTTTCAGTTGAGACCTTGGTGAAGGTTTTAGCTCCAGTAGTAAATGTGTGACAGATGGACAGACCTTAATATTTCATATATATAAATATATCTGACTTCCAGCCTTTGATTTTTTATGGTTTATCTTATAGGATTTTTCTCAAAAGTCCATCTGAAGCTGCCACCAGGATGTGGATGCACAAGCGTGTCTGTGGATTACTTTATCGGCTCATATTGTGTATGCAGTACCACTCTGGGACGAGAGGGGGCACTGTCACTAACAGTCTTGTCTCTTCCCTCCGCAGATCTGAGAAGATACCCCATAGGGGTGACTGACCCCACCCTCATCACTCCAAGATGTCCCGCCCCTTGTGGTCCAAACCATATGTTTGTGTTTTGTCTAGAGTAATATATTACTTTACTTTTCCCTTTTGTATTATTAATATGTAGCCTTTGTCAGAATGCCTCAAATCTCAGACTTACCACTGTTTATAATGTATTGTCTAATATAACTTCTCCCCACCTTCCCTTCTACATGTACAGTATAACCTCAGACAATTAGGTGTAGTAAAAGACAAGCAGGAGTTAAGTTACAATTTAAATAATATATTATTGATAACATTCATAAATAATAACAATATGCAAAGTACATTTGAATATTGGCAACCACACAACCTGATAAATGGTGTAGTGTAGTTTCAGGCGGCACACAGACTTGTTAGTTACTTAAAATATTTCTAGTTAAGGCATCATTTGTGGTCAGCTTTCTTCAGAACAGGCCGGATGCCTGTCTCAATATGGCTGCTGAGCTGTGCTCTTCATTGTGTTGTCTTTTTCAGTTCATGGTGTGTGAGATGGTCTTTCATCAGTTTGGCAAGAGAAAGAGATAAGGGTAAAGCAAGCAAATTTATATGTTTTCTGTCCAAGCCCTAGAGCCAATAGGGCGTCATGGTACTTAAAGCCTTTTGATACAAGACAATTCCAAACAGCCATACTTCAGATCAATGGGGAAACAGAAAACATCTTCACACCTGCCACCCCCCAAAACCATTTGTTGAGCTAAAGTTTGCCAGTTAGGCAGCCTGGATTTCCTCTGGGGGTTGACTGAGAATCCTGTAGAGAAACACTTGCCAAACTTGTTTGAGGCACTTCCATCAACCCTGTTGTAAAATTACAAAGAGACTCAGTCCTAAAGGGGGGAAGGGGTTTTTAAACCATCAAACCATTGCTTTTATTATGAATAATGTAACACTAATAGTACATTGTTTGTCTAAGTTACAAATAAAGACATACAAAATATTTATCAACTTGTATGCAAAATTTCACATCATAACACCATGTAAAAGTGGCCATTTCCAGACAGAGGTGTCTCAGTCTGGAGTCAAACCTACTACAGGAAGTAGCTCCTTGGACAGACCCTTTGCATTGAGCCTTCAGAGGCTAAAGTTATTCTAAAAATATAACATTCCATACCATCAAGTCTAACTTATACAACAAAGAAGGTAACATTACTTTTTCTTCTTCTTCTTTCAGCTGCTCCCGTTAGGGCTCGCCCCAGCAGATCATCTTTTTCCAAATCTTCCTGTCCTCTACATCTTACTCTGTCACACCCACCACCTGCATGTCCTCTCTCACCACATCCATAAACCTTCTCTTAGGACTTCCTCTTTTCCTCTTCCTTGGCAGCTCTATCTTTATCATCCTTCACCCAATATACGCAGCATTTCTCCACTGCACATGTCCAAACCAACACAATCTTGCCTTTCTGACTTTGTCTCCAAACCATCCAACTTGAGCTGACCCTCACATAATGTACAATCAAGTCAAACCTAACAAAACAGAGTTCAACCCCCAACTGAGAAAACGACACATGGATTGGAATCCAGTATTCTAGACCCATTAGGCAGCAGCAGTAATTATTGTACCACCATGAGCTGTCTGCACTCACCGAGCATATGATTAGGACCAGTACACTAATACTGGGCAGGGCCTCCTTCTGCTCTTAAAACAGTCTCAGTTCTTGGTGGCATGGATTCTTCAAGATGTTGGAAACATTTCATTGACATTATGGTCCACGCTGACATGATTGCTACCCACAGTCTCTGCAGATTTCTCAGCGGAACATTCATGTTGTGAATCCACCACATCCCACAAGTGTCCTCTTAGATTCAAATTCAGTAACTAAAGTTCTCTTGCTTGCTTTTTGATGCTCGTGCCATTGAGTGCCTATTTGTTTTGCTACCATGTTAACTTTTCTTGTTGCTCACAATTAAACAGGGTGACCAGGTTGGCACCCCAACATTTTGTTGGGCTTTGTCAATCACTCATTCCCGACAGAATGTAGCTGTGCCATACCTTGTAGAGACACCAGTAGCACCCATTTGTTCATCATTATTAAAATATGACACTAGTGAGAAAGTCAAGCAAAATTACACCTTTTATTGGCTAACTAAAAAAGATTACAATATGCAAGCTTTCACGGCAACTCAGGCCCCAAGTACTAAATTATGACACTGAAATTTCTGTACATAATCCTAAAATGTGAGTTTTGAATTGTGTTTTGGGAGCCTTAACATCTTTAAATTCCAGATGTCAGCTTTTGATGATCCTATTTATAACTTTCATTTATTTTATTTTTCCTTTCTACACAAGCATTTAACATGGACCCAATCCCATATACTAGACACACTGTGAATAATATCAAAGAAGCAACGAAAAGGCAAGAATTCACTTCAGCTTTGTCATATATGACCAATTGGTGAGTCTTTCAAGGGGAGTAATAATAAGCTACACCAGGGAGAAAGAGTTTATGCTTGTACAGGGACAGACATGCTACTGTTTCCACCAACAGCACAGAGCACTGCCCACCAGAAAACGCCAATGACCAGCCATACCCACAACCCCGCCCCTTCTGGTCTGAATTACTTATAAGCACCACTTAACAGTCAAGTCACATACACAGCCACATTGCTGTTCTTTTTTGCCTCTATTTTGGGTGAACAAACTGGGTTTCCACACTGGAACTCCAACTTTCATTTGTTCTCACTTGGCCTTCTGTTTCACAGCGCATCATTAAAAGGATTGGGGAAAAAGAGAATCTGAAGACCACTGAAGGAGACATTTTCCACACTCTGTCAGCAGTCCTCTCATTTTACTATTAGCTTAATCAAAATCAGCATCATGCGGCACAAATGGCATCCCTTTGCAAAACCATGAGCATACAACACCGTAACTACATGCCATTAAGGGGTGTATTTGGGACCCCATCCTCTCCACACTTTAGCCTTCCAAGTTTCACCTACCTATGGGTGAGAGATGTTTCCATGTCACTTCCGGCTCTGGTTTTCCTGAGGCTAAGCACTTCAGTGTGACATTATCCCCTTCGCTCACAGAGATGTTGGATGATATACTTCTGATTTTGGGAGGGACTGAAAAGAAGAGAGGAGTAAAATGTTAAAATTGGCAAGAGATCAAATTTATTAATTATAACTCATATTTAGTAATAATTTAATAATTACGAACCATATTACATCCAAGGGCTATTAAAGGCGCTGCAACCATTAGAATCTTAAGCCTAAAACGAACATAAGAATAAAGGTGCAATCCATTAAAACAAGACTCATATAGATATCAGTGTATGGAGATACAGTAACTCAGCCAGGGGCTACAGTCAATTGAACATACAGCTAATGCCTGGACCATTCAAAAATGGTCTGCATAAACCTAAAATCACACCATGGGAAAGAGGCAATGAAAAATGTGCCATTTCACAAACACAAATACTTCACGTCAAATCCTTCCCCACAGAATTCATTAGTTACACAAAAGCATTTTTTGATTTAATGCAGGAGCTAAGCAGCATGGTGGTACAGTGATAGCGCAGCTGTTTTGCAACAAGATGGGGGTTCTTATCCAGGGTGCTCACTGTGTAGAGTTTGGATTGTCCTCCCCATGTCCTCCATGTGCTCCAGTTTCCTCCCAAAGACATGCAGGTGAGGTGAATTGGTGTTGTTAAATTACTGTGCCCGTGCACGTGAAAATCAAAAGCAAAAACAAAAGATACTCACAAAAACTCTCCAATCCATAGCGCATTCAATGAACTGTGAGGAACTATGGGAGGCCTTCCCTTAACACTAGAATTACCAGAGCCTACGAAAAAACTCATAGATCCATCCCACCTTAAATCGTTTCGCACCTCTCCATCAGCGTCTTTTGTCCTGTAAATGTGTCAATAAGCAGCAAACAGCCTACTATCACATTCCCCAACCGCCACACAGTTTTCTCAGCTCAAGTCTGTTTACCTGCGTGTCAGTTGCTTAGAGTTGTATAGAGTGAGAAGTCAAGCAAAATCACACCTTTTATAAATACTATATTGTTATTTGGAACACATGCATTTCATGTGTGTAACGCGTCTCCAACATTTTATGTAAACACATCGTTAAAACAGAAATGTTTTTCATGTTTTAGTGGAAAATGGATGGATGGAAAATGTAGACATGAAGTGTATAATGTGTGAGACCTGAAGTCCAAATATCAAAGAAACACTTTCAAAAAAGATACAAATATAATAGAACAAGTGTGCTTCTATTCAAAAATATAACTGCAGAAAAAGAACCCGCGTTAAGGTGCGACATCGACACACATTTGCTACGCCCGCTTCGGTGGTGCAACGGTATCAACTGTTGACTGGTAATCAAAACTTCACGGGATCGAGACCGGATGAGTCAGTTTTGAAAAGTGAGCTGCTCTTATTCTTACTATCTTAGAATAAAAACATACATTTGATTTCAGTCTGTAACAGCCGGTGTAAATGTATGATACTTGTAAAGGTTA
The DNA here is from genome assembly GCA_026402145.1 of Polypterus bichir lapradei. Taxonomy (NCBI): domain Eukaryota; kingdom Metazoa; phylum Chordata; class Cladistia; order Polypteriformes; family Polypteridae; genus Polypterus; species Polypterus bichir. The sequence goes on from JANRMT010062802.1 coordinate 28,422,085, forward strand.
GCTTTGTTGTTTTTTTTTTTATTCAGTTGCACTCTCAGTCACATTCATGATCCTACCCTACTCCCCCCTCCCCATCTGACACATAAAGACACGCTATAGTTCTGCACTCTGTAGAAAGTAAGTAAATAAATCCAAATAAATAACATTCGATCTGGCTTTTATGTAACATATAAATGTTGATGTATAAGTATAACAAAACAAGTGCACTTTTATTCAAGACTATAACCGAAGAAAAAATAAAGTCACAAGTACATTGCAGAGCTTCCTGTGTTTGAGTGACACAGGCATGCTCAAAAAATACATGTGTAATGCCAAGAAAAGTGCACTCAGACACTTCAGTTCGGAAGCAAAAAAAAAAACAAAAAAAACAAAGCTAACCTTTACAAGAATCATACATTTACACCGGCTGTTACAGACTGAAATCAAATGTATGCTTTTATTCTAAAATAGTAAGAATAAGAGCAGCTCACTTCTCAAAACGGACTCGTTGGAGATCGACCCTGTGAAGTTTTGATTACCAGTCAACAGTTGATACCGTTGCCCCATCGAAGCGGTCATAGTAAATGCGTGTCAATGTCGCACCCTAACGCATGTTGTTTTTCTACAGTTATATTTTTGAATAAAAGTGCAATTGTTGTTATATTTTTACCTTTTGTGAAAGTGTTTCTTTGATATTTGGACTTCAGGCTTCACACATTATAAACTTCATGCCTACATTTTGTCAATTATTACTAAAACATGAAACATGTTTCTTTTTTAATGATGTGTTTACATAGATTGTTAGACACGGAACACACATTAAATGCATTTGTTCCAAATAACGATATTGTATTTATAAAATGTGTCATTTTGTTTGACTTCTTACTCTATACAACTCTAAGCAACTGACATGCAGGTAAACAGACTTGAGCTGAGAAAACTGTGCTGCGTTGGGGGATGTGATAGCAGACTACTTGCTGTTTGCTGCTTATCAACACATTTAAAGGACAAAAGACGCTGACGGAGAGGTGAGAAGCGATTTAAGGTGAGACGGATCTACGAGTTTTTTCGTAGGCTCTGGTAATTCTAGTGTTAAACTGAATGGAGGGCTGTTCCTAGTGGTGATTGGCAGGTGGCCCTGCCCCTTGGGGAGTCACCCACAAAACACAAGGGACAAAAGAAAGGCCATTCCTCTTTACCAACCCACACAAAGAAAAACAGATATAAAAAATAAAATAAAAATAATATGAATAAATGGTATAAAATTAGACAAAACAAAAAAGGGACACGACTTTGATCACCAGCCGGGGGAAAATGCTGGCTGAACCACAACTCCTTGAGCATCTGTATGCACTATCACATCTTAACGTGCATTACTGGTGCTGCTGTATTTGTACTGAAATGATTTACATAATGTCTGATGACTTGAAGAATGTTAATTTTTTCTGCTGATTAAAGACCTTCCAAATGGAAATCCCCATCAATCTGTTAATTAGCAAATAGAATAAAATTGGATAAAATCCTTAAATTTATTAAAATGATCCCACGAATGGCTAAAACAAATGCATTGCCGGTTCGTATTATTATTATGTCTATGCTGGAATAGAGTTATTATTGACAGGGACCAGAAGATGAAGTGTAACTTATGAACAGAAGTCAATCCTACCTTTCACCAAAGCTGATAATCAGAACCCTAAACAAACTCAAAATTTCAAAGCATGGAAGGCAGTATTTAGAAAAACAAATCTCAGAAAACACATTTGTCACAAAGTTATGTTTTTTATCGAAGCCTAGATAACCAGCAATTGTAGGGCGCTAACTTCTAAACCGATGCTATAGTGATGTTGCCTGCTCTCAGCTATGCCAGTGTAACAACTCTATGGCAACCATATACATAACATTATAAGGCAACACTGGCACTACTGATATTACTGAGAATACTCTGTAAGTAGACGTAAATAACACAATTGAACTCTTTACCTAAAAAAAACCCTTAATGAATCCTAAACTACCAGAAATACTGCAAGAAAATGTCACAAAAAATGATAAAACAAAAAGGATTGATATAATATTATAAGTAGTATGAATAACAATTATATATATATAGTGCCATTTACTCTAAGGCCTATCACAGCGAATGCCATTCCAGCTGTACTGCAGTTCCTATAATGGCTGTTACAGGAAGATTAGTTCATTTCAGTAAATAGGTTTTACTGTTGTTATAGTATAGTAATCATCGACTCAACTAAAATTTAAATCACATATTAACCAGATTACTAGGACTACATTTTTTTCACTTAAGGAATATAGCAAAGGTTAGACATTTTATAACATTACAAAACACTGAACAATTAGTTCACGCTTTTGTTTTCAGTCGACTTGATTACTGTAATGCACTCCTAACAGGACTACCTAAGAAAGACATTATTCAGTTACAGTTAGTGCAGAATGCAGCAGCCAGAAACTAGAAAAAGAAAATCTGAGCACATCACACCAGTTTTAACGTCGTTACATTGGTTACCCGAGTCATTTAGAATTAACTTTAAAATACTACTAGTGGTTTACAAAGAATTAAGTATTCTCGCTCTGTCCTATATTTTGGAATGCCTGTCACCTTACACTCCAAGTTGTAACCTTAGATCTTCTAATGATGGTCTGCTTAAAATTATAAGAGCTAAGCTTGAAAGAAGTGGTGAGGTGGTCTTTGGCTGTCATGTACCTAAAATCTGGAATAGCTTACCAAGAGAAATTCAGCAGACTGTTACTGTGGAGCATTTTAAAAAACTGGTAAAACCTGATATAGCTATGTTTCAGTTGTATTCCTCATGGACTGTAAGGGTACAGAACTATTGTATTCTTCAGGGATCAACATCTTTAATAATCTCTCCAGTTCTCTTCTGTCTTTCCAGTTCTTCCTTCTAGTTCTCCTGTTCACCTGATCAAGTCTCCCTGTAGCCCCCTATAATGCTGGAATAAAGGTGGGTGTCTCAGCAATCCATGAGACCAACTTCATCAAATCCTCTGATATAAAGCCAACAATTAAGAACATTTATGTTAGATAGAATGCCCAGCTGGGGCTGGGTGGTCTTTTGGCCTTGGAACCCCTGCAGATTTTGTTTTTTTTTCCTCCAGTTAAAGTCGAGTGTTTTTTTATTTTTTTCTGATCTCCTGGTCATCCTGGACTCATCTATAGACACTTATATCAGGACACTATATAAGGACGCTACTCTTCTACTTGACATTTACCTGTTTTCTTTTTTTAAATCTTGTACATTTGCTTGCTTTTTCTTTGTTACTTATTCTTTAATATTATTACCTAAGGTTTTCTTGCAACTTTGTCTTTGACATTTTGTAAAGCACTTTGAGATACATTTTTTTGTATGAAAATGCGCTATATAAATAAATATTGCTGTTGGTGTTGGTCATATCAGAAGTGAATTCAGGCTGTTTGCAGTACTAAGAGAATTAGAAACCCCAGGGCACACATGGCTCAAGATGTAAAAGTGCAGCCTGGGCCAGTCACTGTCCGTGCCCCTCTATGTCCCCAGGACTACAGCATCTGTAGAATGTTTGAGGTGGTCCTTCTGTCTGTAAATCTGAATTTCTTGACCATGCCTTCTACTGAATGCACTATTTCTAGCACAGAGTCATGGCGGAAGCGAGTCCATTGAAGGGCATAGGAATAAGCCATACACGATGGGTCATGATTAACATTACCAGTCGAACTGCCTGTATGACCAAGATGAGGAATCTGAAGGAAACTGTCAGGTGGCAGTGCCAGCTAGCATGCAACTACAGCACGCTTCCAATTTATTAATTGGATATACCTTAATTTAGTAAATAACAATAAAATGCAGAATGTGCCACCCAAAAGAGATCCTGCCTTGTGAGTTCCTCCATATGCCTTGGCTACCAGGAAGAGCTAATTGATGGTCTTTCTCCAGAGAGTCCTTGAAAGCAGCTCCCTCTGATCGGTTTCTAAAAATGTTTCGTTCAAATGGGTTTATTACCACTTACTGCACTCGTACAGATTCTCTCAGATGGAAATTCACTAAAAACGCATTACATTGCACTATCCGCAGTATAAAAGTTGAATTCACAATGAGTAGTTGAGATGAAGAGGGCAGCTTCCAGAAGCCCAGCGGGGCCAAGCAAGCCCCATAAAAGCCTCTCAGCTGTAGATTGCCAGTAAGAAGGATGGGGGGGGTGGGGTTGCTTTTTTCCTGCAAGCATAGGCTAAAGCAAAATTGATAAAAAAAAGAAAAATTGAAGCAAGGATCAAAGAAAAGGCTGGCAGAGTCTGCCTTGATGTAGAAGTCCTCTGTACATAACAATCTGATGCAGAGAAGAAAAGCCATTGTCTCCTAATTGCAGTAATTTCAAGTACAATGTATTGCGTATTCTATGGAATTACAGTGCACCACTTCTTTATGAGAGGTCCTTATATTGTTCTAGGGAACTGACTTCCACTTTCACTTTCATAAAGGTGGCGAGGAAAGCACTTGTAACAGCTGTCACTTATTCAGTAATCATTAGAGCAAGAAACATCTTCTTCAAGGAATTTAGAGCAGTGATTGGTAGTGACAAACCTGCTGTCAGCAAGAGCTACGAGGGTCAAAGAACATTGATGGGCATAAACACCCATCTTGGAGCGAGAAGTAGCTGGGTCATAATGGAGAGACAGTTTCAGAGATTATGTGCCTATGGAACATGAATCATCCTGGCATACTGAATAAGTCAGCAAAGTGCAGTCTTATATAGTGCCTTTTACATCTATCTATCTATCTATCTATCTATCTATCTATCTATCTATCTATC
>JANRMT010062802.1:28434739-28465889 GCA_026402145.1 Polypterus bichir lapradei
TCTATCATATAGCACCTTTCACATCTATCTATCTATCTATCTATCTAGTGCTCCATGCTGCCAAGAGCTGTAATGAATAGCCTCTGAAACTGATAGACCAGTCTGATGAGAATCCAAATCTTTAGAATATAAGCACACATTGTTTTAAACTAAACTTTATGTTTCTATCATGAATAGGAAGTACAAATCAATAGCTTACTGACTGGCTACATGGAGGTTTCAGTCACAAAGAAGAAAAGAGCAGAAGCCGGTGTAATCTTCAAGAGCACAGCATGAGAACTTAGACAGGAATTAAGAGGAAATCAATCTGTCTGAGTCATTCACAAATAACGGAATAGACCACAGGGATAAAAAGCAGCAGCCATGCCATCACATAACTACTTCACATTTGCTCCTGTGCTAAGGATCAGCTGCAAAAATAAAAAGGCCACTCACATTAGTGTGTTAAACATACAAAAAAAATTGCTGCATCCAGCACATGACTGTCTCAACATAAAACTGAGATTATAATAGTAGTCTGTTGCAGGCTGAAGTATGAAAAGAGTTTACAATCATAACTTCTGTACAGGAATATCTTCTGGGGTGAATTTATTAAAAATCAACCGAGTTTATAACATTTTAGAAACCTGGGCCAAGTTTCATTTAGACTGAGTGATTTGTGTTTTGAGTCATCATGTCCATGGATTCACATTCTGGCTCACAGACAGACCTTATTCTTAAAATGGTCGATTTGTGTTCAAGAATGCTGTTATACAATACAACATTATAGTATGAATGGCAAAGATTGTAAGCTTTGAGGGAAAATGGACAGACAGGTAAGCCAAAAGGCTGGCACATCAGATGACAGACTAGTAGTAACAGATCAAAATGCAGCGCGACAAGGAAGTGAAAATGAAGCAAAGATCTAAATCAAAATTCTTCTTTTTTATTTTTTATTTATTTATTTACTATAGAAGTCTTTCATGATTTTTTTCTTTTTACAGTGTTTAGTTTTATAATGCAAACACAGTGATGTCACACATAGAGCTGCACTTGTGTCACATGCAGAGGACTGCGAGGTCACCAAAATAACAATAAAAATAAAAATGAATGGCCCATGAGAACACCTACAAATGATGTAAATGCATTGACAGTCTGTTACTGCAAAATGGATAAAGCATGGGAATTCATAGAAAACTGCAATTTTGTGTGTTACATACTTCTAATGTATTTTCACAGTGTCAAGATTACCAGTGGCACATCTGCTTGTCTCTATGGAGTAACTTTGCTCAGACACAAAAGCCTTCCAGCCTTCTAGAGTGGTGATAGCAGTGCCATGTTTTATTTGGAATGAATGATTTCTTTTTTGAATTATTGTATTGACAGGCGTGCAGCTTGACACCAAGGCAGCCATTACACTCAAAGTGATCAAATCGTGTTCAGGGATACCTAAAACATAAATCTGTTGAACGGTCAAAGTCAAACGTTTGACCCTATATATACATACTGTATACTGTTCAGTGTATATAATGCAACACTAAGGTCTGCTGTGTGTGTATCCTGTCTCTCAAAGCAATATGATTGGTCGGTTTGTCTTTGGTGTGATTGGTCCATTTGGTTTTGGTGACGTGATGTGAAAGAGGAAGTACGAGTGTGAGACACACGAGGAAGAGAAATGGCATAAGGGGCATGCAGAGAGAGATGCCTTCAATGAGCTAAAGTATAAGAGTGGACAAAGGAGGCTTTATGGGAATGCGCTTAAGAGAGGGAGCACCGATGAAGACACACATGGATACCAAGGAAGGTACACAAAGGGCTAGAGATAACAAAGATTTTTAAAACACATGTTCTACTACTTTGTGATTGCCAGTGTGACTTCCCATACTGTGTTGTGCTGGGCTGATAACATCACTACAAGAGAGGCCCAGCACTTCAGTTGAGGCCCAAAGGCCATCCCAGCTACATTAGGCACAAGGCAGGCACCATTCCAATATGGATGAGCAGCTCATTATGGAGTACAGATCCCTATACATAATAACAGTGATCAACTATAGTGAGTTACAAAAATTTCAGATCAGGGGAGAAGTGGTATAAATGGGACATAGTAACGCGTCCACAGGGATCATACTGATTACCATTTTATGAGTGCCATACTGTATTTGAGCTTCTAATCATGTCTTACATGTCCTATGATAAAAAGCACTCCTAGTCCAATGAAGAAGACAGCTTTATTAACAGCAAGATTTCTTTGTCTAATTTGGTTCATAAAAGAACCTGCATTGTACTTATCTAGTTTTATAAAATTGTAGAGTTTTATACTTGTGACACAAAAACACAAAAATTTGGTTGGGGTGCAATATGATTATGTATTCATTCTTCATTCTTCATTATTTAGCCAGGCTGTTAAACAGACAAGGGACCCTCAAGCGTGTATTGGTGCACATGGTGACTTTTTGCTTTGACGATTCTGTTTAGGTTGTGCAGCATGTAGCAGTTTCCAGAAGGAGATTAGGGACAGGAAGGTCACATATTAGGCAGGAGAGCTGCTCCTTATGGGAAGATGCCCTAGAGAAGCATAAAAGGGAGCTGAAAAGAGAAATGGCAGTTTGTCTATGGTCACCATAGGGAACAGAATTCTGCCTAAGAGGCTGCTGCAGGCGAATATTTGAAAGAGAATCTTACTGCGTTAGCCGAGGGAGTGGCGTCAGAAGGCAGAGGCTTTAGGGGCTTAATCCCCTGATATATTGTGCTAAGCCTGAATTTTTGAGCCCTTTCCCCCCACAAGACTCCTCAATTTATATATATATATATATATATATATATATATATATATATATATATAAAAACATGCTGGAAAACCCCAAGGGGCAGCACTATTATAATTGCTCTTCATTTTTTCCTAGACATCAAGAAAGAGGGCAAAAGACCTGGATACCATCAAATCTTAGAAATGCCCCTGAGCTGATGTTGGATTCTACATACAGGCAGTGTTAAAAAACACAGCAGTGTGTTAAAAAAAAAGAAATCAAGTAAAATAGTTTTCATAGCTTTTATTTCCATATTTTAAATGTAGTGGAAACATTACACCGGGTCCTCAATCACAGTCCTGGAGTGTCGCAGTGGCTGCAGGTTTTTGCTCCAAACCAATTGCTTAATAAGAAGCACTTATTGCTCAAGTAACAATACTGCTTCACTTTAGTTGGCTCGTTTGTTAAGATTTTGAACGCTTATTGCTGATTTTAGTCTTAAACAGCTGTATTCTTGGTTTTTAATTGCTCCTAATTAGCATGCAAATGACAAAAGAGACCAGCATTTCTCCATTTCGCTGGTTTCCATTTACACCTGTGTGCATTTATAATGCACTATTGGGTTAAATTAAACACTTGGGAGGAAATCCATCCATCCATCCATCCATTATCCAACCCGCTGAATCCGAACAGGGTCACGGGGGTCTGCTGGAGCCAATCCCAGCCATCACAGGGCACAAGGCAGGAACCAATCCTGGGCAGGGTGCCAACCCACCGCAGGACACACACAAACACACCCACACACCAAGCACACACTACGGCCAATTTAGAATTGCCAATCCACCTAACCTGCATGTCTTTGGACTGTGGGAGGAAACCGGAGCGCCCGGAGGAAACCCACGCAGACACAGGGAGAACATGCAAACTCCACGCAGGGAGAACCCTGGGAGGAAATTGAAGAGGAAAAAGTGAAGGACTGAGAATTACTCATCCATTTTAGCCTTCAAATCATTTGGATGATATCCTTAGAAAGAGGATGAAAATCTAGGATATGAGAATGAGCTGACATAGCAGAGTTAAAGCACGGACAAGCACTGAAATTAAATTATTGGCAAGAATTGCTTTCTAATTAAGCAACCGGGTTAGAACAAAAACCTGCAGCCACTGCGGCCCTCCAGGACTGTGACTGAGGACCCCTGCATTACACATTCAATTCCAAATCAAAGCATTGACAAATTGTATCAAGTCTGTGTAATTCCCTTACAGGAAGCAAAGAAAACGAATATTACTCTGTTCAAAACAATAGCAGTGTCGACATTTTTCTCTCTTCAAACTTGAGCTCTCTTTAAGTTCCTGCGAATTTCTGGGTTTTGCATTTTTAATGTCACCCCACCAGTTTTCAACGGGGCTGCGGTCAGGGGATTGAGCTGGCCCCTCCATTACCTCAATCCTTTTAGTCAAGAGCCAAGATGTCGCTCGCTTGCTTATGGGTTTGAGGTCGTTGTGTTGTTGAAACACCCATCTCAGGCGCTTTTCCTCTTTGGCACACGGCAACACAATCTTCGAGTATTTTGATGAACTCACACTGATCCATGATCCCTGGTATACGATAAACAGGCCTGACACCGTAGTATGAAAAACATCCCCATGTTTGTGGCACCAAGCTGCACTGTCCTCACAGTGTGATGTGGTTTGAATTGGGGGTCGTCTGATGTACTGTTGATGACCACTAGACCCAAAAAGAACCATTTTACTCTTATCAGTCCACAGAATGTCACACTATTTCTATTTGGGCCAATCGATGTGTTCCTTGGCAAATTTTAACTGACTCTGTACATGCCGTTTTTCCAACAATGGTGCTTTATGGGGGATTCTTGCTGATAGCTTAGCTTTGATCAAACGTCTTCTTACTGTAACATCCATCCATCCATTATCCAATCCGCTATATCCTAACTACAGGGTCCCAGCCACCACAGGGTGCAAGGCAGGAAATAAACCACTGCAGGGTGCACACACACACACACACCCACTAGGGACAATTTAGGATTGCCAATGAACCTAACCTGCATGACTTTGTACTGTTGGAGGAAACCCACACACTCAATACACACGGGAAGAACATGCAAACTCCACGCGAGGATAACCCGGAAAGCGAACCGTCTTCTCCTAACTACGAGGCAGCAGCGCTACCCACTACACCACCGTGCTCCCCTGACTGTCACATACTTACAGGTAATTTTAGATAGATGATCTTTCTGGAGGTGATGATTGGCTGAATCTTTGCCAATCTTTCTGACTATTCTTTGATCCGTTTTAACATTAGTTGCTCATTTTCTTCTGTGTGTTTCATTTATTGTTGCCATTTTAAAGCATTTCAGATCATTTTAGCTGAGCATCCTGTAATTTTGTTGCACTTCTTTACACGTTTTTCTCTGTCCAATCAACTTTTTAATCAACTATCGCTGTTCCTCCAAACAATGTTTGGATTGGCCCGTTTTATTTAGTAACTCAGAAGTAAAGACATTTTATAACAATGTGTAAAACATTTGCTTCCCTTCTTCCATTAAAAGGGACAATTGATTACAGAAAGAATGAATTCTCTAATTAAACTCTGCACTGCTATTATTTTGAACACTGAACGAGTCAATTACGCAGAACAAGCAGCGTGCATGTCAGGACACTTCAGGGCCCTGTTGCTTTTCTGTTACACTACTGCGTCTACAAGTAAATGATTTGCCATGCAGAAACATCACTACTACTAATAACAGTGGTTCATCAGGTTACTATTTTTTTTACACAATGGTAATTTAACTCATACAACAGATCTTTTGTAGCTCATTGTCACTGTCATTGTTGTGTAGTGGCTAATACATGGGACCATTAACCCCTAGGCTGTTGATTACATTCCCCCATGCAGCTTGCTGTGTGATCCTGAGCTGCCTGTGCTGCAGCTGTAAACCACAAATGTGCTCACGTGTAACATGTTCTTATCTAGTAAGACACCTTGTTTAAAGGCATCACCATATATTTAAGAGGACTCAAAACGTCTAAACGTTAAAGTTTCCGAGATTACTGTGTTGTGACTTTCCTACACAGTCTTGAGCATTTTCGATACAATGAGACCCCCACCAACCACAATTTATCTCTCTCAATACATGCCAGTACATCAGTTAAAAATCAAAAATAGTCTCTGTATTTATTAAGTTGGCCTATATGTGCATCATCAGCAGTCCACTTGCTAGTAAGAGTTGCAAATTTCTGTAAAGTGATTAATGTTGCCATATGCAGCAGGGGCCAAATTGTCAAGCTGGGTGGACTAACAGCTGAGGAGCTTGACTGGAAAGCCCAAAGATCTGGGATCAATTGTAACCATCGGCTCACCTTGTTATGCGTTTAAGGGTTTAAGATCGATGAGCGCCCGATGGAATTGCAATACAACACTGTGGTATAGCGGGTCTGCGGCTCAGAATAAAAGGCAAATTTTAAATAGATAATCGGAGCACTCACGGCTTATAGAGAGCGCATGGTAGTGTGGCCAATGTGGTTCTCGGACACAATGTGCTGCAGGCGTTTCCTCACTTATGTGTGCAGGTGAGAAATTGTCCGCATCTGTAACTGATGCTGGGAGTTGCTAATCGCCACACCTGTGCCACATCCCCATTATATATAGTAGGAGTGTGAGTGCAGAGGGGAGAAGAAAAAAAGATCAGAAAGAAAGAATGGAGGTTAGGGAAAGAAGAAGAAAGCTGGAAGATAAGAGCCGGTGTGGGAGCGAGTGAGAGTAGGCTCGCAGTAATATCGACAGGCATCTGGGAGAAAAACCCTTTATTGGAGTGTTTGGCCGGAAGTTGGGGGCAGGAAGTAGTGGTCGCTCCTGCTGAACACTTATGAGGGGCAGGAGTGATTGGAAGGCGGTTGGCTCACCATGTTAAGGCTGAGGAAGGCAGAGGGAGTCGGAGACTTGGGAGGTTGAAGCCCCAGTATTGGCGGCCTGGTCGCTGGGGAACCCAAGGCTTGGTCTGGATCAGCCAAACAATACCGGGGATCGGGAAGCTACCAGGCCAGCAGAAGTAGGAGAAGGTCAGCTGCAGGTAAGGCGACTCCTCTGGTGCATAACCCAGATAGGAAAAGCAGGGGAGTTACCAGTAGAAGAAGGCGCGGGGTCTTGTTTTTAAAAGATTGCTTCCAGCTAATGTTTTAACCTCACTTTTAATGGAACTATTTATTGGATTTTAACCTTCACTGTTTCACCCTGTTTTAATGGATTATTTATTTATTTATTGACTTTTAGAAGCAGTGCATTGTTTTATACACTGATTTGGTTTTGTTGTTTTTAATAAAAGCACTTCTGCACTTTGTACCTTCCCCTTGCTTGGTGGTGATGTCTTCATTGTCCGGCTTATTCGGTGACATTACCAACAGTGTTGGGTTCAAGGGCTCCCCAAAAGTGAAGAGGAAGTGTGAAGAAAGAAACAACATCGCCACAAACACACATCATAAACTAGCCACAGACAGAGAAGAGCCCAAGCAAATCTACAAGAAAAAGAAGAACTGAGAAGAGCAATGGCAGCCTCAAGAAACCACAGAAATGCAAACTGAAAAGAAGCTGATTTAGCTTTGTGTTAGGACAGGTGAATTGCTTTGAAATGTTGGCATATTTTCTAATTTTAAAATATTTGTTTAAAGCAAACAGCTATTTTCTTACCAGTTATTAGCTATAATGAGCACCATTTGTTCATATGTGGGAATCTGAAAGTTTTGTGTGTCTTACTGGGTCAGTGGTTGGACCATACAGTACAATATTCCAATGTGTTCTCTTTGAGTGGGATAGAAGAGTCAAGAACTGACATTGGGATCAGAGGAAATGGCCAGCCAGAACAAAAGCTATCATTATAATTATACTTAATAATAATAATAATAATTCTTTACATTTATATAGCGCTTTTCTCAGTACTCAAAGCGCTCAGCAATTGCAGGTTAAGGGCCTTGCTCAAGGGCCCAACAGAGCAGAGTCCCTTTGGGCATTTACGGGATTCGAACTGGCAACCTTCCGCTTGCCAGTGCAGATCCCTAGCCTCAGATGTACTACTCCATGATCGTGATCATGAATACAAATAAAAATAACTATCCATCCATCCATCCATTATCCAACCTGCTATATTCCAGCCACAGGGTCACGAGGGTCTGCTGGAGTCAATCCCTGCCAACACAGAGTGCAAGGCAGGAAACAAACCCTGGGCAGGGCATCAGCCCACCGCAGAATAGCTATCCAACATTTTTAAAAATTTTGAAACTTAATTTTACAGGCCTGTGTTTTTCTTTAGCCTATATTAATGTTTAATTTCCATTTTGAATTATGAAGAATGTATTTGTTGGAACAGTTTAAAATCGCTTCATAGAATAGAAGCACTGCCTTGTAGAGACCCCAAAGTTATAACAGCAGGTGTTGGTTCAAACAGGATGGAAGTAGATGGCCCAAAATATGCTCTAAAATGAGGGGGTTTGGGTTTATAGGGACAAAAACACAGGAGGAACCCCATTAAGACAACAAGACGAGTTGAGTGGTATATCATACGCAGGGGCTTTCACATACTGGTGAGTTACGAGGCGCCAGACAATAAAGAATACAAGCTGATTTTATAGAAATTGTAAGTAATTCTTATGAACATAAAAATAAATGCTAGATCATGACACATAGGGCAACCCAGGCCCATGCCTGATGAACGTTGAATATTTCAAATACTGGGTTTAATGATTTTTTTTAGTCAAATTTAATTTTCATCCTTTTTTATGGTTATACTGCAGTTGCATACTAAAATCTGTCTATGCTGCTCTTTCTCTGTATTAACTTAAATGGGTAACACTTTAGAACAAGGACAACATAATTAGGGTTTTATTTCGGACTTATTTGTGTATTATCAAGGCATAAAGCATCATGCATTAGCATCAAAATGGGCCTGATGATGTCTATTGTTGTAATTAAATTCCCCAAAATGTAATACTTCAGAAGAGCAACTACTTAATTAGGGTTTTATTATGGACTTACTTGTGCATTACCAGTGCCTAAAATATGATGTATTAGGCCTACAACAGCACCGTATGATTTCCTAAGTGGTAATTACCCTGAAGCAAGGGCTTAATAAATTACAGTACTAATGTGTTACCACTAAATGTTAGATCAAAACAAATTTAAAAAGGCCAAAACTTTGATGGTTGTACTTTATGTCTAATCTACACACTCTGAAAGTACTACTCACAAGAATGGCTGTCTGACTAAAACTTATTCAGCCTGGTTACACAGCAAATGGCTGTCATTTGGCACAAAGATTCCAAGATGTTGTGGATAAAGAAGAATTCATCACAAAAGAGACAAAAGTTGAATGTTAAAATGACAAATGTACCTACATCCATCCACACATTCAAGTTTCTTAATCCTTCTCTTTCCTTTCCATCAGCTTGTGTGGGTCACTCCTCCTGAGGTCCTGGGTTTGGCCATTAATTATCTCCTAGTGGTCTTGTGGGAAGCACTCAAAGGACATCCTAACTACAAGCCTAAACCTCCTCAGCTGATTCCCTGTGAGAAGCAGCAGCTCTCCTCTGGTGCAACATTGCCAAGATCCTCATCCTCTTGGTTGGTGAGACCAGTAATGCTGTGCAGGAACCTCATCTAAGCTGCTTGTGATCACAGTTAATAAATACTTTTCTCTGGCAAGTACCTGTTGGTCTTCTCTGGCAAGTACATGGTGGTCATGGGACTCACATAACTTAATTAGGTTCAGCCCAAAAAAGCTGCACGGAGTCACCATAAGGGCTAGAAAGGTAAAGCGTGAGGGTCAGGATCAATGCCTGTTGGGTAACAGGTAAGGATGGCACAGTGTAGTCAGGATTAGCAACATGTTTGATACTTGTAGTTTGCTGTCTGCTTTCACCCCTCTCTTCTAACCTGATAGGACATAATGACTTAACACAGTCTTCCGATAAAGTGCACAATATTAATAATCTAATAACAAATCTTAATGCACATAAAAAAATCTAGGCAGTGCGGCATAAACACCAATAATTTAATTGCAATTACTACTTTAGATCAACAATGCATTAAAACTATAAAAACAGATTGTAGATTACATAAAAAATACACACAGAGCGGCGTTAACAAAAATAACTTAGTTTTTGTTCCGAATACCAATAACGCGCATAAAATTCAGCTCTGCCCCTCCGAAACATTAAATATGGCACTATTAAATGTTAGAGCTTTAACTAACAAGACATTTTTTATAAACGATCTTATTAGTGATAGAAACATTGATTTTATTGCACCAAGTGAAACGTGGCTTAACTCAGACGGTGCGGCTGTTTTAATCGAATCTGCGCCTCTGGATTACAGTTTTACTCGTGCAGACCGCCAGGGGAAAAAGGGAGGCGGCTTGGCAAACATTTACTCGAGCCGGCTAAAATGTAAAGATGTTAGTTTTGGTAAATTTAAGTACATTGAGTATCTCGCCGTTGTTGTTCATGGAGATTCTCACGTTCTAGTATTATCCGTGTATAGACCTCCTAAATATAACGCGTCTTTCTTTGATGAATTCTCTGACTTAATGTCAATTTTAATTACAAACTATGACACACTCTTAATAGTCGGCGACTTTAACTTTCATATCGACAATCAGTGTGACCAAAAAGTAAAAGAATTCATGAACCTTCTGGACTCTTTTGATTTGAGACAGCTCGTTAATCAACCTATGCATAAAGCAGGTCATACGTTAGACTTAGTGATTACTAAAGGACTTAAATTTGATATAAAGCAGGTCATTGATATTGGTCTATCAGACCATTTCCTTCTACTATTTAATATAGAAATAAAGATAAGAAAACACTCATGAGAAGCATTTTGTTAAAAAACGCTTCTTTGATTCATCAGCAGCTTTAAAACTTACAAACATTCTAAGCAATCAGTCCGTTTATAGTGCCAACTATAATAGCGAGGGTAATGTAAATAGTAAAGTGGAAAACTTTAATTCTAAAGTGAGAGCTGCTGTTGACAAAGTTGCACCTGAAAAGACAGTTAAAAAATCTTCTAGTATTGTTATTCCATGGAAGACCCAAAGAGTGTCTGATTTAAAAAGAACATGTTGTAGAGCTGAGCGTAAATGGAGGAAAACTAAACTAACTATCCATTATGAGATATTGAAGGTTAAAATAACAGAATACAATAACACAGTCCGTCTTGAGAGGCGCTGCTATTTCTCTAATATTATAAATAACAATGCTAGTAATCCCAGAGTCTTATTTTCTACAATTGGTCGTCTGTTAAACCCAGGTAACACAAAGGAATGCCCCCAGAATACTTCCAGTGAAACCTGTGAGAACATTGCTGCATTTTTCAATCAAAAAAATAATGATATTAGAGATAACATAGTATATCTCCCCAACACTGCAGAACCTCCAAAGCCCCGGTACTCCATTATAAACAAATTAAATGCTTTCACCAGGATAGATTTACCTGAATTATAGTATAATCTCTCAACTGAAACCCTCCACCTGCGTCTTTGACCCAATACCAACAAGGTTTTTCAAAGAAGTATCAGGCTTGCTAATTGACAATATTCTTGACATAGTTAATTTGTCATTAGATACGGGGGTCTTCCCAGACTGTCTTAAGACTGCTGTAGTTAAACCCCTGCTCAAGAAAAATAATCTTGACCCCTCTGCCTTTGAAAATTTTAGACCCATCTCTAACCTGCCCTTCTTAAGTAAAATTCTAGAGAAGGCAGTCATTATGCAGTTAAATGACCACCTCAATAAACATGCTGTTCTTGATAAATTTCAGTCAGGTTTCAGAACAAATCACAGCACAGAAACTGCACTCATTAAAGTAGTAAATGAATTGCGGGTAAATGCAGACAGAGGCCATTTATCTGTTCTCATCCTCTTACATCTGAGTGCCGCATTTGACAACATTGATCACAATATTCTTAGAAATCGCCTTAGTCAATGGGTGGGCCTCTCTGGCAGTGTCTTAAATTGGTTTGAATCCTACCTGGCAGGTAGAAAATTCTTTGTGAGTTGTGGTAATCACATCTCAAAGACACATGATATCCGATATGGTGTTCCACAAGGCTCTATCCTGGGTCCGCTGCTGTTCTCAATCTATATGCTTCCGTTAGGTCAGATTATCTCAGGGCACAACGTGAGCTACCACAGCTATGCTGATGACACACAGCTGTACTTATCAATAGCACCTGATGACTCCGACTCTCTCGATTCACTAACACAATGTCTTACTGGTATTTCTGAATGGATGAATAATAATTTTCTCAAACTAAATAAAGAGAAAACTGAAATTTTAGTAATTGGCAATAAGGGATTCAATGAGGTTATCAGAAATAAACTTGATGCATTAGGATTAAAAGTTAAGACGGAAGTAAAAAACTTAGGGGTAACTGTTGACTGTAACTTGAATTTTAAATCGCATATTCATCAGACCACTAGGACAGCATTTTTTTCACTTAAGAAACATAGCAAAAGTTAGACCTCTTATATCATTGAAAGATGCTGAGAAATTAATTCACGCTTTTGTTTTCAGTAGACTAGATTACTATAACGAACTCCTCTCAGGACTACCCAAAAAAGACATAAATCACTTGCAACGAGTGCAGAATGCAGCTGCTAGAATCCTAACTAGAAAAAAGAAAATCTGAGCACATTTCTCCAGTTTTGATGTCACTACACTGGTTGCCTGTGTCATTCAGGATTGACTTTAAAATATTGCTTATGGTTTATAAAGCCTTAAATAATCTCGCTCCATCTTACATATCGGAATGTCTAACACGTTATATTCCAAATCGTAACCTTAGATCCTCAAATGAGTGTCTCCTTATAATTCCAAAAGCTAAACTTAAAAGAAGTGGTGAGGCGGCCTTCTGCTATTATGCACCTAAAATCTGGAATAGCCTGCCAATAGGAATTCGCCAGGCTAATACAGTAGAGCACTTTAAAACACTGCTGAAAACACATTACTTTAACATGGCCTTTTTATAACTTCACTTTAACTTAATCCTGATACTCTGTATGTTCAATTTATCATAATAACTATTCATGGTGGCTCCAAAATCCGTACTGACCCCTACTCTCTCTTCTGTTTCTTTTTCTGGTTTCTTTGTGGTGGCGGCCTGCGCCACCACCACCTACTCAAAGCATCATGATGCTCCAACATTGATGGACTGAAAGCCAGAAGTCTACGTGACCATCATCATCAAGTCCTTCCATGAAAACCCTAAATACAAAGAGGACTTTTTGATTTATGTTAGGTAGATTGCCCAGAGGGGACTGGGCGGTCTCTTGGTCTGGAATCCCTACAGATTTTATTTTTTTTCTCCAGCCTCTGGAGATTTTTTTTTGTTTTTTCTGTCCACCCTGGCCATTGGACCTTACTTATTCTATGTTAATTAATGTTGACTTAAGTTTATTTTTTATTGTGTCTTCTATTTTTCTATTCTTCATTTTGTAAAGCACTTTGAGCTACATTTTTTTGTATGAAAACGTGCTATATAAAAAAATGTTGTTGTTGTTGTTGTACCCTCCACCACCTCTTCCCTTAACCTGCATGTCTGTGGATGACTTTACAACCGATTTTCAGCAAAAGGTGGCTGCAATCATTAGACAGTTCCCATCAGCCTTCTGGCCAGCCTGCTACCTCTTCAACACACTACAACACTCTGCTCTTTCTCTCCTCACTCTGCCACTGATGCCTCCAACCTTCTCTATAGTCAACTTACTACCTGTCCACTTTACTACATTGCCTCACATCTCCTCCAGGCTAGCTCTCCCTCACTTATTTCTGCAGTTGCACACATCATCAACACTTCACTCAAAACTGGCACTTTTCCTATATTGTTTAATCAGGTTCTAATAACTCCCCTTTTTATGAAGCCTACACTCGACTCATCTCAAGCAGATAATTCCAGAATATTCCTTCTCCTCTCTTTCCTAACAAAAACACTGAAACGTTCTGTCTCTAGCCAAGTCTCTTCCTTTCTTCTTCAGAACTAACTGGTTGATCCTAAACAGTGAGGCTTCAAGAGGGGTCATCCCACCGAGACAGCTATACTTACTGTTGTCGACACGTTACGAGTGACTAGTTATCAACATGTCATCTGTCTTCAACTAGATTTCTCTTCTGCCTATGACATGGTCAACCATCAGCTCCTACTTGCCCTCATCTCTGACCTTAGCATCACTGGGATTGCCCTCAGGTGGTTTGAGTCCTGCCTCTTGAGCAGATCCTACCATATTTCCTGGTAAGGGTGCATCAGGCAAGCATAGGTGTTCCCCAAAGGTCGGTGCTATGCCCTCTTCTCTTCTCCCTATATACCTCCTCGCTGGGCCCTATTATCCTATTTCCCATCAGTGCTATTTTTGTGACAGATGAAATTTAATGTCAGTAAATGTAAAGTATTAAAAATAGGAAGTAAAAATGTTAGGTTTGCATACACAATGGTAGGTCTGAAAATCGAAAGTACACCTTATGAGAAGGATTTAGGAGTCATAGTGAACTCCAAGCTATCAACTTCCAGACAGTGTTCAGAAGCCATTAAGAAGGCTAACAGAATGTGAGGTTATATAGCATGATGTGTGGAGTACAAGTCCAAGGATATTCTGCTCAAGCTTAATAACATTCTGGTGAGGCCTCGTCTGGAGTACTGTGTGCAGTTTTAGTCTCCAGGCTACAAAAAGGACATAGCAGCACTGGAAAAGATCCAGAGGAGAGTGACTAGGCTGATTCCAGGACTACAGGGGATGAATTGTGAGGAAAGATTAAAAGAGCTGAGCCTATAGTTTAAGCAAAAGAAGATTAAGAGGTGACATAACTGAAATGTTTAAAATTATGAAGGGAATTAGTCCAGTGGATCGAGACTCTTATTTCAAAATGAATTCATCAGGAACACAGATACACAGTTGGAAACTTGTTAAGGGTAAATTTTGCACAAACATTAGGAAGTTTTTCTTCAGACAGAGAACCACAAGTACCTGGAATAAGTTGCCAAGTATTGTGGTAGACAGTAGGATTTAGGGACTTTCAAAATTCGACTTGATATTTTTTAGAAGAATTAAGTGGACTGGTGAGCTTTGTTGGGCTGAATGGCTTGTTCTTGTCTAGATTGTTCTAATGTTCTATGCTGGTGATACGCAGCTGTACCTGTCATTCTATCCGGTTTCAGCTAGAATCTCTGCGTGCCTCACTTATATTGCAACCTGGATGAGAAAACACTGTTTCCAGCTCAACCTTGCCAAGACAGAAATCCTTGTTATTCAGAACCCTATGTCTGTTCAACTTGGCTCATTATCGCTAACATCCCCCAAGCCTATGATTGCTAACTAGTTGTCCTTCATTGACCGTGTTGCAGTGGTCTCCCGATCTTGCAGATTCACTCCATACAACATCTGCAAGATCAAACCACATCTTTCAGAGTATGCAATGCAACTACTGGTCCAGTCTTTGGTCTTGTCAAGTGTGGACTACTGCAAATCTCTGCTGGAAGGAGTATCGGCATGTCTCACCAAGCCGCTGCAGATGATTCAAAATGTTTTAGCACTTCTGGTATTCAACCTTCAGAGGAGTGCAGATGTCACTTGTCTCTTCAGATTACTGTATTAAGTTCAAATCCTTGATGGCTGCCTATAGAAGCAGTCAATGAGTCGGCACCTATTTATATGGAGACAATTGTGAGGGCCTATGTTCCTTCTCGACTACTCCAGTCTGCCAATGAACTGCATCTGGTGATGCCACCTCTGTGTGTCATTAAATCTAAATCCAGTCTCTTTTTATGGGTAGCTCTTAGCTGTTGGAATGAGCTGCCTACTTCTGTTTGAAATTCTGACTCCTTTAATGTGTTTAAGAAGGGTTTGAAGACTCTCTTGTTTAATAAATATCTAAGTTATTTTTGTAACCTAGGAATTGTAACTCGCTTGCATAATATTCTGAGCTTGTCATTTGTGATGATCAATTTGTAACCTTGTCCTGTCACACTTGTTCTCAAACATTCCCCCATGCTGATGTTCACTCGATTATGTTGAATTCTTTTGTATGTCACTTTCTATAAAAGCATCTGCTAAACAAATTAACATAAATGTAAATGCAACAGTCATTACTAAATCAGCCCACTCCAGTGTTCGGGTCAGGAAGCCAAGGTCCAACCCCAAAACATTAGGCACAAAGCTGGAGCCAGCCCTGGAATGGACACTGGTCTTCTCATTTGAACTAATTCCGATTCACCATTTTACCAAACCTAAATGTGTTTAGGTTGGGCTAACTCCACATCCATAGCATTGGCCAGAGCAGGAGGACTACAGCACCAAACACTGTGCTAGCAGCATAAAATCCCAGAGATGCTGAACCTTTCAAGGCCTGTGAGATGTCAGCAGGAAAGCCCTCTGTAGAGAAGTGCTTACTGCAAATTTACAAGTACAAGTTTGGCTTTCTGTGAGGTGAGTCACATAAGACATCAATGATGGAGTTTAAAAATGCATTTGGAAATTGCTTAGTTTTAGGCAAGTGCTTCAGAGAAGGTCTTTTCTGATGTATCTCTACTTTGCTTTGACACCAATTTCTAAATAAAATGACTCCCAGCGTGGTGTTGCTCAAATTATGTCATTACAAGCTGTCATCCCACAGTGAATCACTGCTTCTGAATTCCTTAACCGCAAGAAACAATAACAAGAAAAAGCTTGTCAAACTTAGTGTGCATGTAATCAAGGAAACAGCCAATACCAACTTACAGTTTTTGTTGTCTACTTTAATGAAAAATAAATCCATTTTAGGTAGCAAGTAAAATAATGAAATTAGCTGCAGCGAGTTAATTAGTTCTGCAGCCGAGAGAGCAGGCACGACTGCCATGTCCATTTATCTCTCATGCCCTCTCTGTCTCTGTCCCAGCACACCCCACCATTTGTTTCCTATGTCTTTCTCTCCACCCTGTTATCTCACTTCTATTTTCTTTTCTCCCAACATGTATCGCCAGCCTTTCCCCCACCGTCCCACTATCTCGCTCTAAACCCTTTCACCAATCACTCCACTTCTCTCTTGCTTTCCAGCAGAACTCAATCTTCATCCTTTCATTCTCAGTCCCCTGATGCACCTTTTACTTCCTTGGTGCTATCAATAATCCTGACTCTCCACACGACTCAATCCATCTTTCTCTCGTACTCTATCTCTTTCTCTGAAAACTTTTCCCAGTTAAAGATTTCTCACTCCCAGCTCCCAGTTTGTCACACTTGCTTTGTTCTGGTCAAGACTTTTTCTAATTAACCTTTCTCTCTGTTCTTCTCAGAAGCATGTCTTGTCCTTGTCAGGCTTCTACAGGAGTGTAAGAGCCACTTGTTAGCTGGTTAAGTTATGTTAACACTAGAATCCCTGAAGCCTACGAAAAAAGTCGTAATGCTGGGCCACCTTAAATTCCTTCGCACCTCTTCATTGGCATCTTTTGTTTTGCAAATGTGTCAATCAGCACAGGCAACAAGCAGCTTGCTATCTCACCCGCCCCACTGACGCAGGTGAAGTTCTCCCAGCTCAAGTGTGTTTATCTGGGTGTGAGGTGCCTGGAGACGTATAGGGTAAATAATATATTGTTATTTGGAATACATACATTTCATTTGTGTTCTATTGTCTACAACAGTCTGGATAAATGTAGGATAACAGGAAATGCAAGGCAAGAAATGTTGAACACATGTTATAATATTGACAATATGCTGATGTGACTTGTATAATGTGTGAAGACTGAAGTCCAAATATCAAACAAACACTCACAAAAGGTATAACAAAACAAGTGCGCCTTTATTCAAGAATATAACCGAAGAAAAATAAATCATTCAGTTTACATGTTGCTATCAATGTGTAAAAACCAAAGCCCAAATACCAGTTGCATGGCTGATGTAGAGGTAAAATGGCTGCTTCTAAATTAAGAGGTTGTTGGTTTGGTCCTGGGACTTCCCCGTATTTACCATTATGAGTAGTGAGCTGCTGTTATTGTTATTATTACAGAATAAAAGCATACACTTGCTTTGAATCTGTAACAACCGGTGTAAATTTTTGCGGCTTGTTAAAGATATTGTTGAGGGGATATAAGCAGACACACAAACATTGGTGAATCATGACTTCTTGGTATCTTCTTGTTACTTTTGTTCTTCAGTTTAATTCTTGAATAAAAGCACACTTGTTTCTTTATACCTTTGTGAAAGTATTTATTTTTATATTCTAGTACCCACTTGTATGATATCAAATCTGTCAATGCCTCTCCATGCATGAAAACACAATTATTTGAAACGCTAAGTCATTTGAGCATGTTTTGTTTATTTTCAATCTTGCCCAATCTCCATGTTATGGTGCATGGTACTGGGAATGCAGACAGACGTCTTCTTTTTAGGCACATACATCATCAGTATGGCACTGCCAGATCTACTAAATACTAGCATGGAGAATTGCATGCATACTGAAATGACTTTAGCTGCAGGTGGAAGTTCCCGTCCCACTTTATAGTGTCAAGCAGAGCTGTGTTGCGGTGCAGCAGTTTATTAGCCAGTGAAAGTGACGTGAAGAAGTTGTCTGTTGTTATGGTTCTGCCTTTGTCTAGAAACTGAACAGCATATACCTAGGCAGGACTAAGCACGAGGGTGCCCTGTAATAGGCTGGTGCCCATTGTCACACACGTGCGCATGGGAGGCAGCTAGAGGGCTTGAGAAAGGGCAGTTCCGAGACATACCGGAATGTGGCAGACTGCATTGACACTTTTTCTCCCTTGCCTGCAGACCATTCACGGGAGATTCCACCTGGTCCTCTTGATGTCACTTCCGGGACCGAGCCAATGGAAGGAGACCTTGCTGGCTCCGGCCCCTGTGATTTCACGTCTGGGCTCGCACCAATGGCAGATGACCTTCATGAGCTCGACCCCTTTGACTTCACTTCATGTCTTCCCCTTTAAAAGCCTCCACTTTTTCCCTATTCCCAGTTCTGTTTTGGACTCGGTTTTGTGCACATCAGTGTGGTATTTATTAGATCGACTTTGCAGCCAGGAAATCAATTATATGGGTGGCTGCCCCAAACCTTTTTACGACTCTTATGTCTGGTTTTTGTGACACCATCTAGGGGCAATTCAAGCATCAGGTAGTGTTACCATACCCCATGACTCAGTAATGATATGGCTCAAAGAATGAATGAAACTCGAGCTGAAAAGCTGCATTTCTGAAGAATTTTCTGACCTTTTAGTGCCCATTTGATAAATTATACAGACAGGTTACTAATTTTACATTTAATGGTTAATGACAACATACAACAAGTTACAAAATGAACGCATGGCATAACATTTATGGTGTGTTCTAGGGCTGTGCTGGCACCGTAGCCCTCAGTGGACTGCTAGTTCATCATGAGGACCACTCTCACTCTCACACACACAATATATTCACACAAACGTTATTACAGTGCATGACCATCAGGGATATCAGGTGAATGTAGCACTTTGATGAAAATTATAGTATGACCAGATTTTCAAAATTCCAAAATCCCACATTTGTGCAGCTTGTATGTCCATGCATAAAGTCCATCCTCACTTGTTTAATGCCTGCTTTATCTCACCATCCTCATCAGAGACAGATCAGGGCACAGAAAACACTTTCACAAATAAACACAAAGGATTCCACTCAGTACTTGAAGTGGAAACAAACAAATAGCAGTGCCATAATTTTTTGTCTGCTCCTTGTCACCCTCATGACACGCTTCAAATTTAACCCAAGTTCTTAATGAAGTTCTCCTCATCAGAGTTTTGACCTCATTATTTGCATATTAATTTAGGGGAGGGGTTATGGGGTTTTGTGCCCTCTTAGAGGTTTGCATGCGCTGTTCTAAATCTATTGTGAGGATGCTTGTGTCAGCAGAGCAATGTTTTATTAGATGGGCAGCTTATTAAAGCTGGGCATTTTGATACCATTTAGTTATTTATCGAGACGTATAATCTGAAATTGGAACTGTCCCTGTGACTGGGACATCTAGCCCCCTAAGTAAATTATGGTGTCATTGAAATGGTTAATCATTATAAACTGCAGATAACAGGGCTCTGAGGTTGGTTTAGTGTAAAGTAAATGCAGAGTAAATATTTATTTGCTTGGTCCACAATGGCGTTCACAACATAGGGGTACTTCATTCATATTTACATAACGTTTTCCCTGCATTTTGTACTTTTACAGTTGGACAACCATTTAACTTACCTGTAAACAACTTAAAGGCTCATGGAGGTGAAAAACAGAAAAATATGCAAAATGTTCAACTTTGTTTAAACGTTCTCAAGGTGAAACTGAAACATTAAACTAATTCAAAGATGAATTCACACAGAACATTTTTTGTTGACAGACACATAAATTTACTAATTCACCAATGGTTTTCATTGGGAGATGTTGAAATTTTAAAACAGTGTACAGTACGGTACGACCGGTTCAAAAAAATCTCAATTAAAATTGAACTGTCTCAACAGTGTGTATGACATATTCCAAAACAACTGGTTCACAGGGGGCTAAAGTTTCTTCATACAGACAGACAGGCAGACCGACATGGACTATTGCAATAGGTGCTTTGTGCATTATATGCGAAAGTACCTAAAATCGATTTAATGTTTCATGCTCACATTACAGTAATTTTGTATATTGGGTCCATTTAGAGTCCATTCTTTTTTTTTCTTCAATGATTTAGAGGATTGCAAGAATCAAGAATCTGACCTGGAAGTTGCAGAAATCACTTGGTTGATCGATAAATAGCTCAATGCATATGGGGCAGCCAGTTCTTTTTAATGTAATGAGACTCTTTAGCACAGCAGTCCCATTCTCAAATGAAACCACAGGACTTGAATGAGACAGCATTCCTAGTAGCAGTGCAACTACTTTTAGATCACCACCGATGTTCCAGATGTAGATTTGTACTATATATTAATACTTATAATATAACAGGAAATCATAGAAATAGATGATCACAATAAAATGGGTTGTAACTGAAAAATTTAAAGGTGTTTTTTGTAATCAGCAGGTAAACATCCGTAACATGTGCCCAAATGTGTTCAGGGCATAAAATCTTTGTTGTCCAGTGTTATCAGTAAAATTCACTCGCAGATGCTTACTTTCTCAATTTATTGCAGAAAATCAGGTTGGCCTCATTATTGCAGTAGTAGGAACACTCTGAGCATCCTTTCGAAAAGGAGCAGTGACACTGCAGCCAATAAACTGTGCATTACTTTCAGTTCCAGAATGAAGATCAAGAAGTCACATTCTCATACTTGACTGATTTTTTTTTTTTTAACGTACCAGAAATATAAATCAGGATTTGAGGCTGTGAAGCACAGCAGTTGCTTTGCTTGCATTTATCAAAGTCCTGTTTTCAAAGAGATCATAATCTGTAAAATACAAATTCCCATCCTTAGGGAATCTCATCACTCCTTTTTGCATGTGTGTAGCACTTTTCAAACAGTGGACTGTACGCCACACAGCTGCTACTTCAAGTTCAAACCTGATCTTTAAATCACTTGATTAACTGTAGAGGAGCATTTTTACTGCTTGTTTTGTGATGTACTCTGTAATTCAGTGCACTGAAGTTGTATGACAAATGAAAAGAGGCACTAACAGCAATACAACTCAGTAGTAAAATGAGGCACAGAAAAGAATACAATGACATTCTGAGATATCATTTTTAGAGACATTTTGAGCAGGATGCGAATGGATACTGAGTTCCTTTGAACCACACTACGCGTTTGGTATTGTATTTAAGGAATTGTTCCATTCTTTAGCCATTTGTGCAACAATTTCATGATGCAGCACTCAATTTGGGGGTTCATCGAACCCCTTAAACTTTATTTCTGACATTTATTTTCTGCTATTTCAGTCCATTTAAATTACACATTTTTTGGGGTGTTTTGGTTGCCATTTGTCTTATACAAATCTGCCACCACTTTGGGAGCCTATTGTTAGGACACACAATGGTTGCTAAGGGCATGTCCACAGAGGTCGTGACCTGGGACTTATGACACAATTGAATAAATGGTAATTCTTCCCTATCTGAGCTGCTGCAATAAAAAACCCTATTCAATCAATTTTGCTAAAATGTTTGTGTTTCTTTCTTTTGTGTGTCGACCTTTTGCTATTTTCTTTGACTTTTTTATTTTGCTCAGTTTTGGCCTTGACACACAGTTTTGTTTCATCTTCTGGATTTGACCAGTTTCTGCAATCATGTCCTTCTCCCAGTTACTTAAAACCTCATTTGCCCAGCAGACATATCAACTGTTACTCTGGATGGCATTAGAAAATCAACAATGTATCCTAAGCTTCTCTGTCAAATTGTTTGACAAAAAATGACATTTGATGCATATTTTAATAAGGTTGTAACTTACTAGAAAGAAAAATGTTTTGTGCCTTCAGTCCATCTCTATGCTAACTTATTCTCCTGCAGGAGTTCAGGGAGCTGGAGTCTATAACACAAATTCATACCTCTACTGTTGCGCCTTAGGTTGTTGCTTGTATTACATGCAATCCCTTTTATTTTCAACTACTTTCAGGTTCTTCTAAATTAACAAAAAACTTGAAAGCATTTTACACACAGATTTTCTCCAAATCAATTTTAATGTGGCATGACATATAGGTCTGTCAGTAGTGATGTCATTTTGACACCAGTTTCTCTATCTATGTAATTCATTTCCACGGTCATGAGCTTTGATGTTTTTGTTTCTAACAATCTCCTTCCAAGAGGTTAGCACACGAGGGACATAACAGGGAGGTTAGCAACCTCATTACCTTATTACTGGATTATAACTATCAAAATTTAAATTGTCACATTTTGGATTCCAAGTTGCATAAGAGAAATCAATAAACAATTCTTTTTAGGAGTACACTTTATTCTTGAGGAAGTAGACACAAACTCAAAAGAAAAATTAAAGAAACTTCTATAAAATCCAACTTACAGTTACAGTCTTCTCAGACTTAATTAAATGTAACAGTATCTGCTCAGTGCTGTGCTGCTACAGAGGGGTGCGGATGGCATGAGTCAGGCTCAGCAGAAAGACAGGAGCTCTTTAACCAGGGGTGGAGAGCTAAGTCATTAGTGAGATTTACACTTTTAATGATGTTTACTTCAGTGGGATATAAGTATTATGAGTTAAGGCAGCTGAAATGTAACTGATTCCAAAATTTATGATTAAAATAAACTCTGTCTAGGAAGTGAAGGCTCAGTGTGTTTCAATTCCATACATAACAAAATAAAGAATTAGTATGCAGCTCTTCAGAATCAATAATTAATTAAAATGTAATAAATATTTTCCTTGAGAGAACTGTCATTTCAACACTTTAACCTCAAGCAATGTATACATCGGACCAATAACTACCTCTGTTGGGAATTACTAGCTTTCCTCAGCCAGTTTTAGCAAAACACTACCAAAACATTACTGAAGGCGTCAATATTTATTTTCTTTAAAAAAAAATGTTAAAAATCTCCAAAGACCTATTCCTCTATTAAACACAGATTCCAACGTTAGGCCGAATAACATTCTACATAAAGTACCTCCTTTTATTTCACAGGAACAGTGATGATCTATTGAGGACAGATACTCCTTCATCAACACAGTCAACATCTGAACACAAAGAGGCATTGTTGTCTCTGAGGTATTTACCACTGTATCTCTGTATGTCGTCAACGACCTTTATTGAGTTGAAGAAGACTTCTCATTCACTGCACTGCTTAGACTTGGGTTTGACCCAGCAATTGTAATCTCAACTAAACTACTGTACTGAAATCCTAAAGACATAATTCTAAAAACTCAAATGTTGAGGAACAAGACTGGAACATTCTTGTTTAAAACCTTACTTGTGAACTGCTCTTTCTAGCTGTTTGAAGAACTAAATGGGGAAACTCAGAGCAATGTATTCAGAATATTTCTAATCTGTATTAATTTACTAATAAATGCAAATTTTCTAATTAAAATTGTGTAAAAGAGTACCATAAATACTAGTGCTCATTGGTCTAATTTTGAACAGTTTCTTCTCAGCAAGTTATGTATAATTACACATTTAAACGTTTCAAATAAACAAAACTTCAAAGATAAATACAACAAAAATTGCAAAGCTTATCCAGTTGTACCATTTTATAGTTTACTATGCATTTACAATAAGAAAAAAACACCATTAAAAAATCTTACAATTGCTCTTTTATTTTTTACATTAACTTACAATTTGCATGTCTGAACTCTTGGGTGTCCAATGGGGCACTGAATATACTGACAATAGGATTCTGGTGTGAATTCTAAGCAAGTACCAAAAAGAGTCTAGTGTTTTATGTTTCCCTCTTTATATACATTCTTCCCCAGAATTACGAACATTTTTAAATTTGAATATATTAAGAAAACTTTTGTCTATCCTTTCTCTTGTTAAGAACCTTTAAGAAGCTGAATTTTCATGGCGTAATGGACTACACATGTGGACTGGCATTCCATTCGAGACTGAACAAGGGTTCTTACCCAGCCAAGAAGCCAGTGCAATGGAAGGGCTGGGGGAGATGTGTACGTCTTAACATTTTCTTTCTCACCTGCAGGGCATGCTGGGATTTTTAGGCTTGTGGGATAGCCTTTTTGGGTTACATGGGGACCACCAGGGGGAGCTACTGAGATTCATAGTTCTTACTTTCCAGTGGCCTTGTGTATAAATGGTGCATACGCACAAAAATGTTGCATACTCCCATTTCCGCGCTCAAATTGCGATGTATAAAACCTAAACTTGGCATAAAGCCACACACATTTTCACGGTAACTCAAACCCTGGCGTACGTAAGTTCTCCACTTGTTTTTGCAAACTGGTGGCTCCAGTGTGGTTTCCATTTCTTTTTAGATCCACATCCCTGACACTTCTTTATCATATACACTGAAATTATAAAGCATCTGATTGTAATTAACCTGTAACAATATAATCGTCCACGGAATGGCCAAACTATTCCAAATACCATAGCTGCTTTAGCGTTGTTACTCTCACTGCACCTTCTTCTTCTTGTTTCAGCTGCTCCAATTAGGGGTTGCCACAGCGGATCATCCTTTTCCATATTACTCTCACTGCACCACTCTGAGTATTTATATCACTGTATCTGAGTGTGAATCACAGCTGTACAGCAGCTGATTGGAAAGAGAATTATCGGTATACAGCGTCAAGCACATGCTGCATCTGCCATGCTACCTATTTGAACTATTTGTATTTCTCCCATACGGCAAACACTTCAGAACCTTTCCTGTACTGACCTCGCGGTTCAGAAACAGTTTCATCCCAAAAACTATAAACGCAATCAATCAATCCATCAAGACCTCCTTGTAGAACTGTTTGTACCTATAAGTATAATTATTTCACTGTAAACTTGTGATATGGTTATAATATTGCACAACCTGCGCCACTATATAAAGCGCATATTTACATATGATGACGATATCATTTTAAAGATGAAATGCAGCAAAATATGTTTATTACATTATACAGATAAAATGTTAATATCATTTAAATAATCTATATTTTTAATAATTAAACATGTGAGGACACGGTTTCACTGCGCTAGCAAGGAGCTGGCGCTCCGGTCACGGATTGTTCCTGCCTCATGCTGCATTTTTGCTGGGACTGGCATGACACTAGAAGGATAGATGAACAGAATAATTAAACATGTACTACGAAGATATTTCATTGTTTCTTAAAAGTTTTGAAGAATCGAAGTTCTAAGCTTACAGATGGCTTAATGTCTATTACAGAGCTGATTGTGTGGCGATTGGGTATTTGGAGAAAGAAAAGGAAGGACAGGAATTGGAGGTTAGTACGTTTGAAAGAGATAATACTGCTGCAATAAATTATTTCATTGAAGGTCGCGCATGGCACAGTAAACGTCTTGCATGAGGCAGGATGGGGCGCCAGTTTGTCATTATCACTGCGCCACTGTGTTCCCATGTTTAATAAATGCTTTAATTGATATGATATGAATACTGAAATGATATCAAGTATACATCTCAGTATTTAAATTATTCAGAGAACTGTAATATCACGAATGTAATGGATTCTGTGTCCTGTCGGAGGAAGAGAAAGCCCATTTAAGAAGCACGTAGTGATTCACACACATAGAGCACATAGAAGATCAAATACAAAACAAAGCATTTAATGTGTTACTTTAATTACGATAGGATTTGAGAAACTAGTAAATTAAACATTTTAAGATGAAGTTTATGATGTTCTACTTTAATGACAAAATAAACTACATGATTAAAGTGGAAATTTCGAGATTAAAGTTTACATTTCGAGCTTATTCCCCCACTGTGTCCCTATTTTTTTTTTCTTTTCTCTGTACCATAATAAGCTTTCATATGATACTCAGACGGTGGGCTACGACTCGCCCTTTCACGGCGACTGTGATATCTGACAACTTCTTTTTTATTTCGGGCACTGTGCGACTTTGTGAACTTGAACTTTCAAGTTTCTGTGACACTCTGTGTCACTTGATCAACTTCCTTTTGTTGTTTATACCACCGTTAAAACCAATAAATAATATGTTTTTCCTTACCTCCACTTGGTATTCGCTGAAATTCTTCTATTTTACCCTGTGCTTTTGTCATTGTCTTTTCATAGAATGCTGATTTTAAGGGCTATTTATATTGATTTGCATATTCAAAGAGGTGTAATTCTGGGAGGAGTTTGGGTGAGGCAGCAGGTGAGTGACCGGAATTTATGGAGTGGAAGAACGTGGAAGTTGGCAAATGCACATATTTATGCATTTGGATTTTTGGTAATGGAGATAGGCAGAGAATTTGGGGAAGGGCTCAATGTTACATTTATAGACTGTCCTCACTGATGGACCTGAATTCGCAGACTGCAGCTAGGTGTACTTGTGCATTAATGTGCTATGGTGCACTCCATTTGTCACACTTGTTGCTCATATCATTTGGCATTATCCTGAGTACCATGGCTCCAAAAACACTGTGAAATAGGTGTTAAGTGTAGGTAGACCAAGTTATTAATCAGTATTTAGTAAGGGGCACTTTCGTATTAGAGTTTATTTTAATTATTAAAGTTATCATTAAATTGATTCTGTAAATCTTCATGTATTTTGATGTTAATTAAACAAAAACAGGGGTAAATTTTGGGACCAGAGAAATGAACGGCAATTAGTAGTTTGTATTATAAAATTCACTTCACAAAGCGGCTTTCAGGAATAGATTTGTTTCATAAAGTGGAAAAAGTTTTTGCACAAACAAATAAATCATCGGACAAGCTGGGGCTTAGGAGCTTCACAGTATATTTTTACATCTTTAAGTCGGCTCTGTGAGAGACGCAGCTTGCCACAGTTCCAGCATTTTCCGTCCTGCAGACTGCAAATTTTCTGAGCGCTCATTACAATGCAGCTCTCTTTGATATGTTGCTAGCTTGCTGTCTGACCTCACTCGATTATAAGAACCCAGAAACATCTTTGACTTCTCATTGACTTATTGATGTGCTATACTACCTGAAATTGGGAAAATAAAGTTCACTCAACATGGATCAACCCAGCAATTTTACAAAATATGGCACGCTGTCGAATATAGCTATTGTTTTTCTATTCCCAAAGCAGACTTAGATCTTAGACTCTTCTCTTCAGCACTTCGTTTTCTAATACATTATTTATTAAGAAAAGGAGCTATGGAAATGATCTGTAATATCAAAAGAAGGAAATGACTAAATATTGAATAAGTAATATAATAAATTACTGTATTGCTTTCAGAAACCTAAAGAAAAAGGTTATAATAGAAACCCCTTTTGCATGAATGCAAAATCACTTTTGTAACAGTTTGAGGCAAGCCAGAAACAATCTCCTCCACATTGATGTGAAATCCTGTTAACAGCCTACAGAGTGTTTTAACCAAGCACAAGCACCTGTTTTGAGCTATGATTCTTATTTTTCTTAATCCTATTACCAAAATTTTACTTGTCAATCATTTCCTTCACCTATTCTTCAATGAATTCATAACAATATCCGATATAAACTACTTCAATAAAACATTAGTTCTTGCACACAACATAACCGTCTCATAACATAGGCCTATCCCAGCCCACTGACATACACAGCCACTTAGGGCCAGTATGTATCACCAGTTAACCTAATGAGAATGTCTTTAGGGGTCGGGAAGCCCAAGTACTTAGTGAAAAACACATGCTGACACTGGGAGAACATAAAAATTTCCCATGGACGATAACTGGGTATGTGTTCTGTTAGATCAAACGGTAGAGAAGAATGTTGTTTGATGAAACAATCAAAAGGTAATTAACTAAGCAGTCAAAGTCAGTCTGTCATCAAATCCAAAACAAAACCCAAAACTCAAAGTTGAAAATTCCAAGATAAATATTCTTTCACATGTTGAATGTTACATATAAGTTAACTCATTGAAGGTGATCTGTAGACAGACACCACCTATGAGTTACCTTGTAAACCATCTTAGGGACTGTCGCACCACATAAAAACATATTTATGGGTAAAAAATGTAAACAGAGGATAGTGGACAACAAATGAAATATCAGCATGGTGTCAAAGAACACAATATTTCACTTTCAGCTGCTTTCTCCATGTTAGCCATTGTATGAGAAATATGGGCATCCTGACCAGAACAGAGGATTTCCCTTTACCCGGACTGAATGCCAATATGAGGTCTCAAGCAAATGGTCCAGAACAACAAGGAAATAAATTTACACCTGGCCGGTATATTATATCAGACGAATGAAGAAAAGATAAAGAGTGTGAGTGGTTCCATCTCCCATGCGCTAGGAGGTAGTGGTCCTTGTATGAGAACCCAGTCAGGACACCTACAGGGGTGCTAAGGAGATGGAGTCCAGAAGTGTAGGCTAGTAGGGGTCCCTTGAGATCGATAGAGGGCGCTGTCGGTGGAGGATCATCCAACTTTGTCTATGGCCTGCAAGTGCTTCCTTGAGGAGACAGAAGGGCACCAGAAGCATCCCTAGGTGCGGATTATAAATGAGTCACACATGGAGGATTCAGAGTTGGGAAGCAGATGGCAACACTGTTGGAGGAGAAAGGAGGAAGAATTACGTGATTTGTGATTGATTCATCAAGGCTTACATTTGGAGAGGATTGTGAAAAGTGCCTTGGGAAAGAATAAAAATCCTTCATTTTTTTCATGTAATGTCTAGTGCTGTGTCTTGGGTTTGTGGCTCTCTAGCATCTCCTTGTGGTTACACCATATTTTGGTAAAAATTTATTTTTCACAAAAATAATTACATATGTAAAACCACAATTATCTGAATATCTCAATGATTAGGACCTTATCACAATGAAGTTCAAAATGGAAACTGTGACAATCAATTGCTACAAACAAACCTAACTGCCTTGCACAAAGAATTTTAAAATGGACCCAAACACAAATTTAAGAAAAAGCCCAATCACATGGTTTTTGAATGCAGGACATTGAATGTTAAAGGCAGTACAGATAACGGCTGTACCACATTCTTAAGCAATATCATTGAATACTCCATGCAAAAATCCATGTTCTTTTTATGTATTTTTCGCATTTTCACATAAACCCATGATCCTTTTCCATAACTCCCATTTAAAGTTTCCATTAGAAGATCTCCCTGACAAAAAAATGTTGATCACTTTGGTCCATTGAGTCACTTTACCAGCTCTTAAATGGGTTCCCACAATTTCATGTTTCCTACTGGTATTCAGTGCCATGATCATTTCCCAATCTATATGTCCAGCGGTCAGTTCCATAATCCATCCAATTCTACAGAGTTCAAAGCTAACCTTGGACAACATATGTGCAAGGAGGAACTCCAAGCAAACTGGAGACACATCCTTTACAAGTGCCATTTCCATTTACTCCCTTATCATCTCTTTTTTCCATTGATCTCTCCCTGTTTCTAAACACTGTCTTTTATAAGCTTTATTCTCCCTTAGAACTCCTCTCAGTATTTTACCACTGTTTTTTGGGTATACAGTAATACCTCAGTTAACAATTGCTTTCTTATTGCAAATAATACTGTCAGGGACATTCTGTTAACTGATGACAGCACCCTTACTGCTGCTTCTGAAGCCAACATGAAATGTAGCATTAACAGATCACAAAAACTGAAGTAATACATCAGCCAGCTCATGTCGAACCCAAAATCACTGTCAATGGTCAGAAACTCAGTGCAGTGGACAGGTTCACATATCTGGGCCGTAGAAACATTGCTGTTGATGACAACAATAAACACCAGGATATCAAAAACAAGTACAGTGTCTTGTGTAAGCGTTAGACCCAAGGATTACCCAGGCTGTAAAAGTGTGAACAGCATTAGTGCTGAGTGTTGCTCGGGAAATGATATAGCTATGTCTTGCATAAGCGGCAGGCTCGAGTGTTACCGTCTCGCAAGAAACGTTTTTCAGCACCTCAGGTGTTGCATGCCTTAACAGTAACACAAGCAGTGTTGACGAAGTAAATCTGTCTTCAAGCAGTGAAAGTGAAACGAACAGTGAAATCAAAAATGATATGATGATGTCAATCGCACATGTGCAGTGTGCTGTTCAAAAGCTGATCAGTCTGTAAAAAAAATCTGCAAGGAATCATGTTACTATTTTCTCGACTGTGAAGTTGGATTGTATATTTCATTGTGCTTCGAGATATGCCATATAAAATACACATTTTGACAGTATATACAGATTTAGTATTACTATTATCATTATATATATCATTATTATCCTCTCTACACTTCTGACTTTGTACGTTTAGTGTTTTTCAGTTTTACAGTAGAAAGATCAGATTTAATAAATATGTAATTTTTCAAGCCAAAAAATGCAACGCTTTTTACATATTTTTTCGACAAAAAATGTAACGCTAAGGAGGTTAAAGCTCATGTAAACACAATTATTGATAATGTAGTTAGTAATGGTGTTGTTAAATGACCAATGTATTACAAGGCTGTAGCTGAGGTGGAGCTCATTAGTACAGTTCTTTACCAGGCCTTGACATGTATCATGGCACTCCTGGCTATGGGTGTGATCTCAACAATTCAGAAATAACGAGCCAGGTAACTGCTACAGTGACGTAATACAGTGGGACACAAAAAAAGGGCAGAACCTCCTGGCAGAAGTGTAATGTGGTTCAGTCCACTAATCACCTGGATCACCAAAGTCCACCCTGTTTCCACCAATAAATGGAGCATTCCAGCTTAATCTCCACTAGGAGGAATGAGAAAAAGAATCCCTAAAAGGACAGAGAAGATGATGACCAGGAAGAACAAATGCAAGAATCCACTAGATGTGTGCCAGCAATTCCATATCTAGTTTGCTCCAAGTCTATATTCTCTCTCTCTCTCTCTCTCTCTCTCTCTATATATATATATATATATATATATATATATATATAT
>JANRMT010062802.1:28479516-28522863 GCA_026402145.1 Polypterus bichir lapradei
TATCTATCTATCTATCTATCTATCTATCTATCTATCTATCTATCTATTGTGATGGATGGCCAGGGATCATGCCCTACCGAGGGACCTAGAGGAGCAGAGAACCAGGAGAAGGGCAATTTATATCCCGGGCCATGAAAGGGAAGCCCCCTGGGTTGTATCGGGGCCACAGGCTTGGGGCTTAGAAGCTCAAACCCATTGGAGTACGTGGTCACTGCCAGGAGGTGCCTGGACAGCTGCGGAAACAAGATCTACAGCACTTCCACCACACCCGGAAGGGCTGCTTGAAGAGGAGCTGGATTCACGAGCAGCGCTTCTGCCACACCCGGAAGTGCTGCCGGAGGTTATTTGGGAAGCAGCTGGAGCACTTCCTGGTGTACTATACAAGGTGTCACCTCACTCCATTCAGAGAGCTGGAGTCGTGTAGAAGAGGACAGAACTTGCGGGAGAATAGTGGAGGCGGCCTGTAAAGTAAAGGACTGCGCAAAATTGAGGGTTGGTGCACTGTGTGTTGTGTGCTAAAAGTACTGTAAATAAATAGAGTGTGCATTTGCACATTGTGTGTCCTTGGTGTCTGTCTGTAACTGGGTTGGTTTTCTATACTATCTATCTATCTATCTATCTATCTATCTATCTATCTATCTATCTATCTATCTATCTATCTATCTATCTATCTATCTATCTATCTAAGTTAGACAGGCTAGCTGAGGTATATTGAAAATAGTGCCACATGACTCTTCAGACTGAGTGGGTTTACCTTGGAACAGGATGGAAACAAGCCCACAGTTACACTTCATGCAGGAAAGATAGCTCATATTTATTCCTGGCTCAGCTACTGAAAATTGGACATATGGCAATAGCTTGCCCCCATTTACAGCTCATTGATAGCAGTGGGCTCAGTAAGTGAGGAAGCGTCTCGCCTCCATTTTCTATTTAAAGTGAACTGTTTTGGGATTTCAGTAGCATACAATGGTTAACTCTGTTCAAATTCTGGAAAGAGTGCTCTTTATGTGGGGCTTATACATGGTCTTATTGTCTGTGTGAGTTTTCCTCCTCTCACATCCCAGAGAAGTGTTTGTGAGTTTAACTGAAAAGTCTAAACAGGCCTTTTCTAGGCTGTGATAGACTTGTGCTTTTGTAGCTGACTGCAATCTGTCTTTCTCTGCATCGTATAAACAACAGTCAAGTCAGAGGCACGCAAGGTCGAAACAGAAGTTTTTATTTTCCTTTCCAAAAACTTTTGAAAAACAAAAAGTGAAAAAGAACAGGGCGTCACATAAGCGGCTTCTCCTCTATGCCCCAACAGCATCCACTGTGATTCTTGCGGCACAACCAAGAAACATGGTGCATGCAGTTTGCGAGGTGTAACACCAAATATCACCTGTACTACAACATATTATACAATCGGTATACTACTAACTATTTACAAGAATTAATTAATTTTGGGGAAGTCCATAACTAAAACAAAACAAAATGATAAGTAACATATTACACTTTGCTACACTTTGTCCAGGCCTAAATGCTGCCTTCAGTCTGATGCTGCTGGGACAAATCTTAGCCCATCATCCCAAGCCGTGCTTAATTCGATCAGACAGGCGTGGGGCTTGTGGTCTCTGTAATTGGCTCTATCTGAGCTGACTGCTGACCTAAGTTATATTTTTACCTTTTCCTCTAGTATTGCACCAGCGTCCTAAATAGACATCTGCACTGTCCTCTGTCCTCCTCTAACTATCCCTGAAGTGCAGTACGCTCCCCATCTCTGCGCACCGTCTGCCGTGCCTGGACTCACGTGCTCTGCATCCGCTGTACCCTTCACGTAGTCATTGGGCGTTTCTCAAGGTGCAACCCACCTGTTTCATCCAGCTTTTTCATGGTCAGCTTAACCTTCATGGTCTCTCCATCCTCTGTGTCTCTCTGCAGTCTTTCTGATGCACCATCTGGCTTGTTTAACTTTCCATTCACATTGACACAAAAGAGGACTTTTTTTTTATATTTTGCAGTCTAATGAAGCCTCTTTAAGAATGGCAGTCTCCTTTTGGATCGGTTCAGCATGGTTCACATGGGTTAACTGCAGCTCCACCTCTTGACGCTGAACTCTCTCTGTTTGACTTTGCTGTCACATTTTAATTTGTGTCTCTTTTTATTTAAACCCTGTAAATGACACCAGAGACTAATAGAGAAGGCTTTGGACTGCAAACCTCAAGGTGATCCCTTAACTCCCACAACTGACTCATTATGTCACCCTAAGGCAGTCACTTAACCTTCTTGCACTCCAGTGGCACAGATATGCAAACAGCTACACTTCATTCTAAGTCACTTTGGGTAAATGTTTCAGCTAAATAAATACACATAATTGGGAATGGCTGGAGGTAAAGACCACTTAGCTGCTCTGAAGTAAAGGCAAGTGGCACTGCAGGTTTGAACTGTCCTGCCTGGAAAGATGGGAGGACATGTTGGATACCTTCTGTCATCCTGTAATTCATTCTGTAAGGTATGGTTATGAACAATCTAACTAAATAAAACTCTCCCTATTTTTCTGTGTCCCAATCAGCACTTTATAAACTTTGGTGACTTGAGATTTTGTTTTCCTGTCCTCTGTGGTCAACTGGCCATAGTCAACAGTTACATAATGAACAAAGAACTGCTAGGCTCCATTTATTTTAGTCAGTTTTTATCCACTTTATTTTCCTTCCTGTTTAAAGAAATCTGTGTCTTTATGTGTATTTATTATATAATTCGTAATTTGTAACATTTGTATTTGTATCTACCTGTGAAATCTTCAGAGGACTTTGTGCATGCACTAACTGAATAGCACTATGTAAAGATAAACCAAATTGAACTGAATGCTGCTAAAGCAAACACATTTCAAAAATGTATGCAAGTTATGCCAACAGTAAACATTCAATTTGTGTGGGGGGTCTTCTATTTAGAAATCTATAAATGTATGCTTTAGGCAGGGTTTATTCACTGGCAAAACTTTACTTTATGTTTGATTGTGGTCTTTGCTCAATTTGAATTATAATATTTCATGTCTTCATGTTATTAATCAAATGAACATTTCCCTATGCAATTGGACCCTGGACGTCCTGACAGAGAGACCCCAGACTGTCCGTTTTGGAAATACCACCTCTAGTACTATCATGTTGAGCACTGTGTTTACTAAGCCCACTTCTGTTTACACTGCTTACTCATGATTGTATGGATATGTACAACTCTAACACTATCATTATGTTTGCAGATGACACAATGGTGGTTGGTCTCATCAGCAATGGAGACGAGTCAGCTTACAGAATAGAGATATGACAATTGGCGGACTGGTACAACTGCAACAGTCTGTCTCTTAATGTGGACAAGGCAAAAGAGATGATTGTTGACTTCAGGATGCCCATGTCCTCACAGATGGCGCAGTGGTAGTGCTGCTGCTTTACAGTAAGGAGACTGTGGAAGATTGTGGGTTCCTCCCTGTGTGGATAGTGCTTTGAGTACTGAGAAAAGTGCTATATAAATGTATTATTATTATTAATATTATGCTGTCCTCACTCCACTACACATCAAGGGCTCTGCAGTGGAATTAGTCAAGACAACAAAATTCCTGGGTGTTCACCTGGCAGCTGATCATATTTGGCCAATAAACACCACCTCCATAGCCAAGAAGATGCAGTAGCATCTCCACTTCCTTCGGTGGCAGACAAGGGCAAGCCTACCTCTTCCCATTCTTACTACAACCTATAAGGGCACAATTGAGAGTATTCTGACCAGCTGCATCACTGTCTGGTTTGGGAACTGCAGAGTCTCTGACCGTGAGGTCCTGCAATGGATGGTGCATACTGCAGAAGAGGTCACTGGGACCTCTGTGTTCTTCATTATAGATATCTTAAAGAAGTGATGCATCCGCAAAGCCTGTAGCATTGTGAAGGAGCACCCGAACCCTTCTCATCCCTGTCACGGTCTTTTTGTCCCACTTCCACATGGCAGAAGGTACTGTAGCATCCAAACCAGTTCTGCAAAGTTCTACAACAGCTTCTACCCCTTGGCTGTCTGGACTCTGAACTTATGCTGCCCCCCTGACTTCAGATCTGCTCCTAGTAGCTTATTTATATATACAGTAGTCATATATGTAATGCATTTGTTACACTTGTTATTACTGATGTTATTTATAATTAGTTGTTACTTGGTGTTTTTTATTTATTTATTACTCTCTATTTCAAATTTTTCATATCTGTTCACCTACCTACTATGTATTTGTTTACTATTTTATAGCATAGTAGAGTTCTTTACCTGTCTTGCACTTTGACCTCTGTTTAGGTACACATTGCACATTATTTTGTACAACTGTAGGCTGAAATACATGATGTGAATCCATTCCTTGTGTTCTGTAAGTGGTACCTCCTAACAGATCAGGCCACCATGACGTGTCCACTCCTAGAAAAGGATCTCAGGAGTGGTGAATAGAAGTTTACAGGAGATATTTGTAAGTAGTGTTTTTAGGATCTTCATTTGCTCTACATAGTGGATTATGGCTATGGATCATGTTGTGGGACTCATTTACTTGGATTGCCCTTCTTATCATTTCTAGTTGCTGCTTTTGATCTTTTTTGTTCTGTTTCCTATTGTTTTATCTCTGTTTCTCTCATATTGGTGGCATCTAAGAAAGTTTGAGACTTTAAAAGGCATTTTTGAAATTTTTGAAGTCAAAAACTCTTTGGCTAGCTAGTAAACATTAGGGTCAGGCTGTCTGGGGTGAGGCCTGTTCTGGGTAGGCTAAGAAAGACACAGCTTGTTTTTTTAGAAGGACTCTTTTTGAAGCCATAGCCGGGACTCCACATCATATCAAAACAAGAAAAAATAATGAAAAAGGTAATATGTAAAATTAAGCAAATTTAAATGCTGTTATGTTTTGCCTTTTCAATGTGATCTGTTGAGTTTATCCTTTAACTACAAGGTTTAATATTTAAGCTAGTTGTTCTCATGCTCAGTCTGGGGAGCCACTGCGGCTGCAGGTTTTATTCTAACGTGTTTTTACATCTCAATCAGTCACTTTTCTGTCAAAATTATCTGCCTTTTCCTTCTGTTTCATTGCATTCAGAAGAATGTTCTATGTCACACACGTGTGCGTGGGAGGCAGTTTAAGGGCTTAACTGGAAGTAAGATGCACAGCCAGGGGTTGATGAACGGTACTAATGCCTTTTCTCCCTCTTCCACAGAACATGAGAAGAAAAACCCAGCTAAGACTCCGCCCACATCCCCTGCTACATAACACCTTCCTACAGACATCACTTCCTCCCGAGATCCCACCCCTTCCTGTCCTTCACCTATTAAACCCTAAGCCTTCACTTTACTAGCAAATCGATGTTTGACTCAGTCATTTGTGATCACTCTCTTGAAGTTCATTTTTTTGCCTGTTACTGCATTATACGGGGTGGACTCTCCAAATCTTTATCTTTGTCCCTTTGCTTTCTTTACATCTAGCATACATTTTGGAGAAATTAGCATTTGCATTTTTATGTCTTGGCTTTAAATGCTTTACTTTCTTTTGTCATTTTGTTTTTAATTCAACTTTATCTACAGTGTTTACTACAGCTAGTTACTATCAGTACAGACACAGGTGCAAATAATGCTGAATACTAAAGGGGGGCAGCTTCTTCAGTGCCATAATCAACATTGAAATCAGCATTGAGTGAAAAAATGATATCAGGGCATAAAATCGAGTGGGAATGGCAGCTCATACACAGAAGAGAGTTCCTGCTGCAGCAAACTACTTTGGTGTGTACTTCCATTAGCAAGCATCACCACTGAATAGTACCAATGTAAACGGATTGGAGATTGATCATGCAGAACACATTCTGAGTGGCTCAGAAATGGACAGCAACCACATGTAACACAAGTGAGAAAGTAAAAGCATTTTCTATCCACGTACAACAATGAAGTCAACAGAAAAATGGAAGCAATCAGGTAAGCTGCGGAAGAGTGGGCAGCTCCAGCACCTGTGCGTTTGAAGTCAAGCTACCTTGTCCTTTATGACTCCATCACATCTTTAGCATCATTCTAAAACACTGAAGTTCCTAATGGACAAACAGCCTTTTTTTACACTAACTCTTTATTTGTCTTTCGGCTGCTCCCATAAGGGGTCACCACAGCGAATCATTGTCTTCCATATTTTTCTGTACTCTGCATCTTGTTCTGTTACACTCATCACCTGCATGCCCTCTCTCACCAAATCCATAAACCTTCACTTAGGCCTTCCTCTTTTCCTCTTACCTGGCAGCTCTATCCTTAGCATCCTTCTCCCTGTATACTCAGCATCTCTCCTCTGCACATGTCCAAACCAATGCAATCTCGGCTCTCTGACTTCACCTATTAAACCCTAAGCCTTCACTTTACTAGCTAATCGATGTTTGACTCAGTCATTTGTGATCACTCTCTTGAAGTTCATTTTTTGCCTGTTCTCCCAACCATCCAACCTGAGCTGACCCTCTAATGTCCTCATTTCCAATTCTGT
Organism: Polypterus bichir lapradei; assembly: GCA_026402145.1. Taxonomy (NCBI): domain Eukaryota; kingdom Metazoa; phylum Chordata; class Cladistia; order Polypteriformes; family Polypteridae; genus Polypterus; species Polypterus bichir. The sequence goes on from JANRMT010062802.1 coordinate 28,486,013, forward strand.
CCATCCTTGTCACACCCAATTCAAATCTTAGAATCATTTAACTCTGCCACCTCCATCTCTGTCTCCTGTTTTTTGGTCAGTGCCTCCGTCTCCAACCCATATAACATAGCTGGCCTCACTACCATCCTGTAGACCTTCCCTTTTACTCTTGCTGATATACGTCTGTCACAAATCACTCTTGGCACTCTTCTCTACCTATTCCTCCCTGCCCACAATCTCTTTTTCACTTCTCTTCCACAATCCCTGTTACTCTGGTACCTGGTACTATTGATCCAATGTATTTAAACCCCTACACCTTACCCTACACAACTCTAGGGTACCCCTGCATCCTCAACATTCTACTGACCTCCCTCTCATTCACACACATGTATTCTGTCTTGGTGTTCTTACTGACCTTCATTCCTCTCCTCTCTAGAGCATATCTCCACCTTTCCAGGGTCTCCTCAACCTGCTCCCTACTCTCGCTACAGATCACAATGTCATCAGCTACAGGTTAGTAATTACTGTGTATTATACTGCAAAGATAAAGGCTAATGGGCACTGGAGAGGCATTTGCATGACATGTATAAATGTAAATTAAATTTCAAATGGATATTAAAGGGAGTCTTAGAGAAAACTAACAGTCATCACAAGCTGTATGTAACATATTTGGAAAATTATTGAAGCAGGCAGCTTTAAAAAGATCCAAGGGCTAGATCTGGCCCATAGGGCTTGAGCTTGGAACATTCTTCCACTACAAGAGCCCTAATGCTTTTGTCTGTGGCTGTCTGCACCTATAACAAGCTTATTTCCTTTACCTTGCGTAAGTTCAGCCCAAACTGAGATGACCTGCCATTAACTAGCTGAATCACTTTTCAGGTGTGAGATGTATAACATTTCCTTGTGCTCTTGGGTGAGTCACAGCTCAAATCTGCGATTATCATGCCCACCAGCCCTCCCAGGAGATGATGCGGTCAAACAAAAGACTCATCCCCTTGACCTGCAAGGGAAGTCACTTGTCCCAATCTCTCACTCTAAACCCTATTACAAGTGTTTTAGGAGAAGTTCTTCTATGAATTAGTAAAATCAGTTTTGTAAAATTTGACATGCAGTGTAATCTTGCTAATTGGTTGGACCCTCATATCAACCTTGCATACAATGAAAAGGGCTGTGTGATGCTGTCAGATATTTTTAGTCAAACTCTGGTGGGGATATTTAATTGGAAAAAATGATCCTTTATGGCTCAGAAAGCATTTATGGGCTTTTTCTATTCATCTCCAGCTCTGTCTCTCTCTCTCTCGTCCTCTTCATAGGATGTGACAAGTCACATTTTGAAGCAATCTCACATCAATGGCCTCTTTATGATAGATCCTATGTTTTTCTTGTCTTGTATTTGTACGGTAGGCATGGTACACTGTTCTCTTTCTTTATTTAATTATTTATACATTTTCCTGGGATTTGTGTCTGGGAGCCAATTGCCCCCGAGTCCTGGATTGCAATTAGTTTCACGTCATTTAATTTTGTATGCTCTATTTCACGACGGAGAAGCTTCATTTTGGCCTCCCGCATAGGAAAACAAAGAGGAATCCTCATTGTGAGACTCGGATTCAGTGCCATCTAATACCTCCTACTCCTTACTAACAGCAGTGATTATATTTTTTTACCCTTTGGCTTGGAGGGTTTAAGTTTTCTATTATTAGAAGGATCATATTTTTAAACCAGGACCTTTTTCCTCACTGTAAAGGCGACTTTATTAACAGATTGCTGAGGGAATTACTTGGAAGCGATCTCACAGAGGCAATCCACGCTCCACTTTTTCGGTATGGAGCTCTTTCTTAGCAGCTGCTTCTTAAAAAAGGCACTTGAAACTGCAGGTGGTATGACAGGAGGTTTTGGCTGCACTCCCCTAAGCAGACAATCTGATACTGCATGCAGCGAGCAGCCATTGTATTCTGGGGGAGAAATATCCTCCATTCCAACAATGTATTGAAAGAATGTGACTTTCAAGGGTTCCTAACGTAGGCTGCTTCTGATTAGATCAAGCTAACACGAACACTATTTTTAAGAACAGGTGGGAGTTGTGAGGTAAAACAAATTCTAATTCATGTTAATTTATTGACAAAAACCTGCAGATAATTTTAGCAATCAGGACACCAATGTATTTTTTTTTAACTCATTTATGTATCCACCTACCTCCTGTTACTGTACATTTTAGCCATGGTTCCTTCCCTGGCTTATTGTTTGTTATATACGCCCACTGAACAAATTCTTTGGAACACCTGAACACCTGCTTGTCTGTGGAATTATCTCATCAGCCAATCATGTGGCAGCAGTGCGCTTGCATTAATCAAACAGGAGTCAGGAGCTTCAGTTCGTGGGCATATTTCGGAAGTCACTGTGCACTGGAGAGATTCTGAAGGACTGGAAAATGGCAAATATCATCCAATTTTATAAAAAGGAAGATCACGCAGATCCAAACAACTATAGGCCAGTAACATGCACCATAATGGAAGGAATTATTAAGGGTAAGATTGAGCAACACCTGGCAAGGACAGGAGTTATTCTGAACAGTCAGCCTGGGTTCAGAAGACAGAGGTCATGTTTCACTAAGATGATGGAAGCAACAAAAGGATACGATCAGAGTGGAGCAGATGATATTATTGATCTTGACTTTCAGAAAGCATTTGATAAGGTGCCACATGAGAGGTTGGGCATCAAACTAAAATAAGTGGGAGTTCAGGGTGACGTTATTAGATGTGTGCAGAATTGACTCAGACACAGGAAGCAGAGGGTGATGGTGCGAGGAACCTCATCAGAACTGGCCGATGTTAAGAGTGGTGTCCAGCAGGGGTCAGTACTAGGGCCATTGCTAGGGCTGGGTGCATCCCTGGAATCTCCACCAAAAAAATAAATAAATCACCGTCTCTTTGATGATGTGAATCTTAATGGCAGCAGACTGCTACAAGGTGAGAATCTCAAGAATGGGGCTGCAGCCAATGGCAGGGCACATAATGCACCCTGAAACTCAAGTCATCAATGCTAAAGTGATTATCTTAAAACTCTCAACTTTGGGATGCTGGAGGAATTTCTAGTACCTTTAGAAAACCAGATACTGAGGATCAACACCTCCAGCTCTGATGTCATTTTTCTCAGCTGGAAAAGGATGGAGTGCCATCCCCAGGTTGAGGATGAAGTGTTGCCTCAAGAGTCGTAGACTTATAAGAGATTGAGGGAAGAAAGGAACAAGATATTGACAGGTAATTTGCCAGTAATGCAGACATTACACCAGGTGAAGAGTGCTGAAAGGCAAAGCTCCCCAATTAACCTTTCAATCCATGTTTCTGCCCTCAGCTATGGTAATGAGCTTTGGGTAGTGACTGAAATAAGTAAGTTGTGGACACAGGTGGTGGACATAAGCTTCCTTTGCAGGGTGACTCTCCCCAGCCTTACTGATCGGTTGACAATGCCTAAATATCCCAATAGAGGAGTTGGAGGAAGTGGCAGAGGAAAGGTACACCTGGGCATCTTTGCTTAAACTGCCGCCCTTGTGACCTGGACCCGGACCTGGATAAGCTACAGAAAATTAATGGATGGATGGATGGATGGATGGATGGATGGACAGAAAAAGAGTTTCAAAGGAACATACGCTGTGGTGAGATACCTATGAAGATATGTGGCCGAATTGTTCAAGCTGAGTCATCATGTCATCCTCGCAATCTAGCTTGAATTTAAAACCTAAGGCATACTATTACTTACTAGATACAAAGATACCTGCAATATATCAACTCAAATCAAAGTATTTTAATAATCCATATATCCTGTAAGTTTTCTTAAATTTGAATGCATCCCTATCTATGTTTTATTTTATTTACTGTATTTATTTTTGTTATTCTCAGAAGTAAATATTATTCCATTCAATTAATTTTTAATAGGTTTCAGCAAACTGGTTTTGCAAACTCTTAGCTGGGTTAAGGACAAGGATCCACCAATGAATCTGGCTTCTATTTAGATTGCCTTTTCATTTGTGTTGCTAGGGAAGTAATCCCTTATTATGCCTTAATTCTCCATTATGCAGTTTGTGCATGCTGGGAGCAATTTCGATCTTCGTTTAAATTGAAATGTAAAAGCCAGGGTGGAGGAAGATGAAATCGCAAGACCCCATCTTTTCTGCATATTAGAGCGCGCAAAGCTCTCCCGAGAATATCATCTGGATCTTGCCATGCTTTAAACATGTCTCTGTGTTGCTATGCAGTAGGCAGGGAAGAATTTTTTAAAAAGTTCTGGCTGGTCACAAACTAGAGAGCTTCTGATAGTGCGGCAGAAGAAAAAATAGCCCTCGGGTGTAGAAGGCAGGCCTTAAGCACTAATCTGTTTGAATCCCCTGTTGCCACATAGGAAACATTGGATTATTCACTCCAGCCATCTTATGTTCATTTCATTTATATCATGGGGACCAAATATAATAGATAGATAGATAGATAGATAGATAGATAGATAGATAGATAGATAGATAGATAGATAGATAGATAGATAGATAGATAGATAGATAGATAGTGTGGATGCCCAAAGAAATGTCATTCTGGGCAACGTGGTTCTCTCAGTTAATACAAGAGCTCTCTGCTCTGTCATGAAGTGAGGTCTCCTTCCGACAGTCATGCTTTTATGGCCCAGTTAAGTGCCCTCACTACTCATGACTGTTGGGGGTAAAAAGAACACTACATAGATTTTAAATTTAAATTCAATAAGGCCTTGGTAAAAGAGGTGACCAATAACCCAGTGGTCACTTTGGCTGGACTCCAAAGAACATGTGTGGAAACTGGACAAACCTCTAAATGGACAACCACAACCGTAACAACACATCATTCTGGACTTTATGACAGAGTGGCCAGACATATGCCTCTCCTCAGTTAAAGACAAATGGAAGTCATCTTAAAGTTTGCAAAAAGACACCCAAAGAACTCTTAATCAAGTCAAATGAAGTCACAGCAAAGTGTCTTTATTGTCATACATTCCATACATCATACTGCAGCATACACAATAACCTTCCAGAAGGCTGTGATGCAAAATATACTGTAAATGAACACAGGACAAGTGCAAGACAGGTAAAGAACTAACAGGTAAGTGAATAGATTGTAATAATTTGAAATAGATAGTAATTAAAAAATATAATAATAACATTAAAACTAATAATAGAAAACAACAGCAGTGATAAGTGTAACAAGTTTACTGCATATAAATTCATTACTAGGGGCAGATGTGAGGACACGGGGACAGTACAGAGTTCTGAGTCCGGGGGGTAGAAGCTGTTGTAGTACCTGTCAGAGCTGATTTAGATGTCACAATACCTTCTGCCAGATGGAAGTGGGACAAAGAGAACATGAAAGGGATTGAAGTGCTCCTTCACAATACAGTAAGCTTTGAGGATACAACGCTTTACAAAGCTGTCTTCAATGGAGGGAAGAGAGGACCAAAAGATCTGAGTGTGCAGTGTGGACTATCAAATTATGAGAAGCAAGATTCTTTGGTTTGAAGGAACCAAAACTAGTGTCATGTCTGGAGGAAACCAGGCACTGCTCATCACCTGTGTCATACCATTCTAAAGGTGAAGCATGGTGGTAGTAGCATTGGGCTGTGGGGTTAGGAATGGGAGACTAGTTAGGGTTGAGGGACAGAGCACAGACATCCATTAAAAACAAAACTTGCTTCAGAATGCACTGATTCTCAGACTGGGCTGGAGATCCATCTTCCAACAAGGCAATGGCCCTATGCGCAAAGCAAATATAACACAGGAGTGCCTTAAGGACAACTCTAGGACTGTCTTTGAGTTGCCTTGTCAGAGCCCAGACTTAAACACAATTGAATATCTCTAGAGCAGGGGTTCTCAAACTCAGTCCTGGAGATCCTCTGTCGCTGCAGGCTTTTGTTTCAACCAGATTCACAATAAGTGATAATAATGCATCTCATTTAATTAGCTGGTCTGTTTTCTCTACTCTTATTCTACACTTAGAAAAGCACAATAGAATGACTTTTACATTTATAGCATATTTAAACGTATTATTGGGTGTGACGTTAATCTGCATCCAGCCCTGCATCCTCCAACTTACAGGGAATGCTTGGGGGTTGTTGGCAGGATTGGCACACCAGCCGCTGTAAAAATCCTCACACTGTTCCAGTGTGGTGCTGAGATGTCACCTGCTGCACTCGGGTCCCAATCCAGGTGGATGAAGCAACGTGCTGTAATCTGCATATGCTCCCAACCTCCTTCTCCTCTTTTTTTTCAATATCTTTAAATGCTTAACTTATTATTTTCTATTATTTTTACCTTTTTCTGTGTAGTTTGCTTATTTCAATGAATCCTAATAAAGACAATAATAATAACACTAATGATAATAATAATAATAATAATATATTTTATTTATATAGTACCTTTTCCATGCTCAAGGTGCTTCAAAAAGAAGCAGAGCAGACACCTGGGAAAACAACACTAAATGATGAAAGGCTGAAACTACTTTAGTATCAGACCCACTAATCTTTATATATAATACGCTACCGGGACTGTCTGTTTGTCTGTCCAGGATTTTAAATCACCTGTAGCTCGCAAACCATTTCACCCATAGACCTGAAATTTGGTACACATATACTACATGAGGTTTACTATTTGCTTTCAGGGTGATTATTTTTATTCCTCTTTTTATTTTATTTTATTGTAGAAAACAACTCTCGGCTGTGGACAGCAGGGCAGCCATGCGGTGCATGCATACAGGTGCTGTTCTCATCCATACCACATTCACCATCACTTCCCCTACTTCATCATATCTTAAATCATTCTTGAGGCAGATTGAGGACTTAAGTGCCAGCTTAAGTGAAAATTTTAAGAAAACTTACTAAGAAATTGCAACACAAACACTGACTTAATCAGCAAAAAGATGCTGACGAAAGAAGAGAAGAAGCGGGCTGCTAGTGTGGAGAAAAGAAGCAGCAAGCACATCAACCTCTGAGCAAACAAATGCTAAACAGAGACAGAGAAAGAGGATGAAAACTAGGAATACTCAAGTCAAGTGTATTCACTGCACGTTATTTTCCAGTGTGCTATTACTGGTTAGTAGATAATGGATTAAATAACCAGAAAACCTGGCAACAGAACAAAGAAAATATTGTTAAAAAGTACAAAATAAATTTCTGATAAAACTGCTTAGTACATTTTAATTAAAAAAAATGTACCAAACTTAACAGATCACTTCATTAGGCTAGTAGTTCAATTAGTTGTAACACAAACCTGCAGCCATATTGGGTCCCCAGAACCAGGACTGAGAACCACTGCTTTAGAGAGACCTGAAAAAAGCTGTCCATCAGTGGTTTACCTCCAGCTTGACAGAAGCTGAGAGGATCTGCAGAGAAGATCCCCAAATCCAGGTGTGTGAAGCTTGTCCCAACAAACATAAAAAGACCCCAGGCCTTAATTGCTGCCAAAATGGCTTCTGCTAAGTACTCAATAAAAAGTCTGAAAACTTATGTGATATTTCATTTTTTTTTACATTTTTAATATCTTTGCATCCTAGGATTTCCACACAGCTTACTCAGAGTGATGTGAAAAACAAAAAAAACATCCAATAAACACCAATTCTATGGATGGAACAACCTTATTGAAGAGAGAGATCAGAGGAGAACGAAGAGAGCTAAGAGAAAAGCTACAGTAACTCAGGTAAGCACTTGCCACCAGTGTGGCGAGCAGAAAAGCATCACAGAATGCAGGGCACGTCAAACCTTGAAGAGACTGGCCTACAACAGCAGAAGATCCCATCAGGTTCAACCAAGGACAGAAAGCTGAGCCTGCAGTTGGCACAAGATCACCAAAACTGGACAGCTGAAGGCTCAGAGAAAGATAGCCTGGTCTGATGAATCTAAGTGTCTGCTGTGGCACACAGATGGCAGCCTCATAAGTTGGTGCCAACGGTATGAATCCATGTACCAAGCTGCCTTGTGTCAACACCTGAGGCTTGTGGGGGTGCATGGTTTGAGGAATAGTTTCATGGCACGCTTTGGGCCCATTAATACCAACCAGTCATTGTTTGAATGCCATGGTCTATTTGAGTATTGTTGCTGACCATGTGTATCCCTTCATGGCCACCATTTACCAATCTACTAATAGCTACTTCCAGCATGATAGTGCACTACATCACAAAGCAAAAGTCATCTGTTCTAGAGTGCCTGATCTTCAATTTTTTAAATAATGCTGATATTTTTTATTATATTTTGCTCAGCCAAATAAAATGAATTAAACCTACAGGGACAATTACTGTCAAATTATCTCTTCTTCCAGAATTGTACCACTAATCTATCAACTTAAAACATCTGTTTTCGACACTTTGCCTCACTTGGGAACTGTGACAGCTAGCCAATCAAAGATGTGTAATATCCCATGTTATGAAGCCCCACATAGAATTTTAACATAAATATGGCTTGTCCGACAGACCAAAGGAAACAGCAATGACAAAAAGGATAGGAGAGAGCAAAGGCGACCGACGTCACAAAAGGGGACTGAGACACGTGTGATCATTTTATCTGGACGTCGGCGAAAGCATCTTATGAATAACATTGCTCTCTAGATCAAAAGCCATCCCAGGACAACATCCAATCCTTAACATTCATTGTAAGCTTTTTCTAAAGACTGTATATATCAAGACTTTGCTATCTATAGTTACTTTTATATTTTCTTCTACTGGTATTATTATTCCTTAATAAATACCATGTTACTTTTAAATTTTAATACTTTGTCTTTATATCTAGAGTGATTGAAGTAATAAAGTAAATATTAAAAAGACCCTGAACAGTCGGAAGTTTGCCATATGTGGGCTTTATCAGGCTGAGGATGGCAGCTCCATCCAATAGAACGACCAGTATGGTAAAAGTAAGATATCATTGGTTGGTAAATGGCCTATAGCCAAGGATGTTGAGCCTTTGTAAGTTTAAATATATTCTTAATAGTTTAGGTTTGAGATATATCTAAGATATTGTACGTTGTTTGTGCCAATGATAAGAAAGTCTCTTAAAGTGCTAGGGAGTGATGGGCTGTGCATGCGTCATTCAGCTGGCACTTATGTGGTTATGGTTTGTGTGTATGTGTATATCTATGTATGTGTGTATGTTAATCTTACGGTATGAGTGTAGACCAATCCGCTAACAAACCTGGTGAGTTCACATATTTTAATCTTATTTTAGTATTTTATTTTAGTGTTTTTAGTCGACTAGATTACTGTAACGCCTCTATTCAGGTCTACCCAAAAAAGACATCAATCGATTGCAACTGGTGAGGAATGGAAAAGAAAGGATAAGAAAATCCGAGCGCATCTCTCCAGTTCTGACATCACTGCACTGGTTAGCTGTGCCATTTGGAATTGACTTTAAAATTAGTTTACAAAGCCTTAAATAATCTCGCAATTCCTTTCACCTTACACTCCAAATCATAACCTTAGATCTTCAAATGAGTGTCTGCTTATAATTCCAAGACCTAAACTTAAAAGAAGTGGTGAGGCAGCCTTCTGCTGTTATGCACCTAAAATCTGGAATAGCTTACCGACAGAAATTCACCAGGTTAATACAGTGGGACACCTTAAAAAAACTGCTAAAAACTCATTATTTTAATATGGCTTTCTCATAGATTCATTTTAGTGTATCCCTGATATTCTGTAAATGCATTTAATTATCTTTTTTTTTATAGCTCTGAAATCCGTACTAACCCCTACTTTCTCAGCAGCTCTTTTTCCGGTCTTCTGTGATCTGCACCACCACCACCTGATCAAAGCACCGTGCAGTCCCTACATTGATGGATTGAAGGCCAGATGCCCACATGACCGTCATCATCTAATTCTTCCATGTGAAGCCTGAAAACCTGAGGACTGATTTAGATCATTTATGTTAGACAGAATGCCTAGTGGAGGCTGGGTGGTCTTGTGGCCTCAGAACCCCTGCAGAGTTTGTTTTTCTCTCCAGCCCTCTCGAGTTTTTTTGTTTTTTTTTCTGTTCTCCCTGGCAATCGGACCTTACTTTATTCTATTAGTACTGTGTGGTGGATTGCCGGCATTTTATTCCGGCCCTCACCCCCAGGCCGCCAGGAGGAGCTCTCCGGACAGCATGAACATGCCACCAGTTCCAGCAGGGCATCATGGACTATGTAGTGTTTGTACACAGCCCTGCTGGATATCTTGGGGGCCACCAGGTGTCGCTGTAAGGGGGCTTGTAGGCTCTTATGTGCCCTATGACCCGGGAGTACATCACGGTCACGTGACAGGAAGAAACGACGTGCTCCCGGGTTGAAGAAAAGGACTATTTACCCTGACCCGGAAGAAATAAGGACTTATGGACTGTTGGGCAGAAACACCTCCGGGTCAGGGAGTATAAAAGGACCGTGGGAACTCCCAGACAATGAGCTGAGCTGGGTGGTAGGAGGGCAACGCGTCTGGGAGTGGAGGATGGGTTATTGTTATTATTATTGTGGTTGATTTATGAATAGTGTGGAGTGGAGGGTGCTTGGTGCACGTTATTATTATAATAAAACAAATAATTGTGGCACTTTTACCAGGTGTTTGGCGTGGTACCTGAGGGTTCAAGGGAGCTCTAGCGCCCTCTACTGCGACAACTGCCTAATTTTATTATTATATATTTTCTTTCTTCATCTTATACTGTAAAGCACATTGAGCTACATAATTTGTATGAAAACATGCTATAGAAATACAGTAAATGTTGTCGTTGTTGTTGTTGTATCCCTGAAAAACATATCTGGACCCTACAAGAAAGCAAGTGAGGGTAATACGAGGGTAACAGCATGATAACACATCATCCCAAACTGGTTTTGTGAACATGGCAATGAGTTCAGTCTTCTTCAGTGGCCTTCCCAGTCATCTGAATCCAACAGAACACCTTTGGGTTCTTGTCGAACGGGAGGCTTGCAGCATCAATGTGCAGCTGGCAAAACTTCAGTCATGTCAACCTGGACCAGAATCTCCAAGGAATGTTTCCAACAATTTGGGAAATCCATGCCATGAAGAACTGTGGCTGTTCTGAGAGCAAAAGGAGGCTCTACCCAGAATTAAAATAGTGCCTCCTAAGAATTTGAAGTTTATTTCTATGGGATATGTAGGAAAAGTAAAAAGCAGATTTTGAATTTGGGACTTATAAAGACTGATCATTTCAAGAACATAACATTTTTTGAAATTTTATTTTATTTAAGAGAACAAAGCACACATGGCAACAGACAATTCTGTCAAGACAAACTCACTCGAGGAATGCTATTGTATTCCAAAAAAAAAATATGAAAGAAAAAACACGCATCAAACTAAAAAGAGGTGTTTGGATATTTTGTGCTAAGTTGTCTTATTCTGATTCCTCTCTGTTGTTTTTTTTTTTTCTTCTTCCAAACACTTCTAATCACTGTTTGCTTTGGTTTTGTTTGTGCTTCGTTGTATCTACAAGCCTGTTTGTCTCAGGATGCGCTTCACGAGACGCCGTGCTCTGCAGAGTATTAACAAGCCCCACATAATCAGCTCAAAATTGCCTTCTCACATTAGCATTCTTCTCTGATGCATCACAGCTTTTGTTGCTGGTAATGGAGACAGCATATTTAATCGCAAGATCTAATTGCAAATTCTTTCTTGGGCGACAGTTTTTTTTTTTTTTTTTCCTTTTGTAAAATGCAGTTTGCATATCCGATGAGATAATATTCTTGAAAATTAGGTCAAAAGTGGAAAGAAGTGGAGCACAAGGCGAAGGAAAAAGTGGATCAAGATTGTGCAGAACACGTTTCCACTTATCCCAAACAAGCCCACCACTAAACTCGCTACTGTAGTCTTGTTTTACTCCATGGCTGCTCTGAAAGTATGCAGTTCCATTGCTCCTGATGTTACCATAAAGTGGTCGGAGTGTACGGCTTAGCAGATTAAAGCCTGGCCTTTAAAATACTAGGAGCCTGGATCAATCCTGACCTCAGACTGCCATGTCAGTGAGAGTAGGGCACTTTACAGTATGCTCCAAGTGCAAAGAAAACATCAAATATCACTTTAAAAGCTCGACATATAAAATAAACTGTGTTATGCAGTTCACATCTGTGCTGCACAATAGATCAATGGTAAGAATGCAAACCTTTACAGCTTTCTGTGTGAACTCATGGCCATGGCACCATGTTACCTCTCTGCTTCTGTGCGGTGTTGGCTTTGTTCTTCTCATGTGATTTCCTCTGTGTAATTGAGATGGCCCCTGTGTGCCATGGCCCATCTGACAAGTTGTTTTTGCCTGCCTAAGGTAAAGTCATCCCTGATGGAGGACCGCAGGAATTGTGGGGTAGAGGGGTCCTTTCATTGGATTGGCTGGCCCAGCGCTGTTTCAGCTGTGGAATGGCCAAATGGGGGAGGCAGCTTGATGGCTGAGGTCTCCAGGACTCTAAACAAATCCAAATCATATTATGTGATATCATCTACTGTTCAATTCTGCTCCATACTTGTAATTTTTTTTTATTTTTATACTGTATTGAGGATTTGTTCTGTTCTGTGCATTGTATTGTAATGACCCCCTTCTTTTTGACACCCAATGCACGCCCAACCTACCTGGAAAGGGGTCTCTCTTTGAACTGCCTTTCCCGAGGTTTCTTCCATTTTTTCCCTACAAGGGTTTTTTTTGGGAGTTGTTCCTTGTCTTCTTAGAGAGTCAAGGCTGGGGGGCTGTCAAGAGGCAGGGCCTGTTAAAGCCCTTTGTGGCATTTTTTGTGTGATTTTGGGCTACACAAAAAACAAATTGTATTGTATTGTATTGTACTACCATTCCCCCCCTCCACTATCTTAATCCAGGTTAAAGCTCATCTCAACATCATCGCACATAAGGCAAGAATTAGGGTGTCACTTCAGCAATGAGCAAAGTGACAGCCATACCCACAAGTACCAGTCCCGCCAAGACAACAGACAACTGCTACTCTTCTTTTTTTTTTTTTTAACATTTTATTGAATTTAGTAAAACCAAATAACATTCCATACAAACAGGTCAAATTTTACAAAACTAGGTTTGAATCAAATCAACCCCCCAGCTGCTGCTCATCTTAACCTGTATGTCAATGAAGTGTGGGAGAAAGAGTTCAGCAGGCACCGGTAAAACATGTACACTAGGGAAAGATCTGCAATTCAAGTCTCAGAGCTGTGAGGTGACAGCCATAGCCAGTCTGCCATTGTGCTGCCTCTGTGTTTACTCAGAACGTTTGTATTTATGTTTGTACCGTATTACTGTCATTTGATCTAAACTAAACAGAGCTTTTATATTCCTGATTTTATTTTTATTGTTTTCATTTGAGCTGAACTGAATTAAACTGAAGTAAACTGAAGCAAATTAAAGTCGACTGAACTGAATGACGGGCGGCACGGTGGGTAGCGCTGCTGCCTCGCAGTTAGGAGACTCGGGTTCGATTCTGGGGTCCTCCCTGTGTGGAGTTTGCATGTTCTCCCTGTGTCTGCGTGGGTTTCCTCCGGGTGCTCCGGTTACTTCCCACAGTCCAAAGACATGCAGGTTAGGTGCATTGGTGATTTTAAATTGTGCTTGGTGTGTGTGTATGTGTGCCCTGCGGTGGGCTGGCGCCCTGCCCGGGGTTTGTTTCCTGCATTGCACCCTGTGTTGGCTGGGATTGCTTCCGGCAGAACCCCGTCACCCTGTAGTTGGGATATAGTGGGTTGTATAATGGATAGATGAACTGAATGACGGGCAGCACGGTGGGTAGCGCTGTTGCCTTGCAGTTAGGAGACCTGGGTTTGCTTCCCGGGTCCTCCCTGCGTGGAGTTTGCATGTTCTCCCTGTGTCTGCTTGGGTTTCCTCTGGGTACTCTGGTTTCCTCCCACAGTCCAAAGACATGCAGGTTAGGTGCATTGGCGATCCTAAATTGTCTCTAGTGTGTGCTTGGTGTGTGTGTGTGCCCTGCGGTGGGCTGGCGCTCTGCCCGGGGTTTGTTTCCTGCCTTACGCCCTGTGTTGGCTGGGATTGGCTTCAGCAGACCCCTGTGACCCTGTGTTAGGATATAGTGGGTTGGATAATGAATGGATGGATGGATGAACTGAATTTCTCCAAATTCATCTCAACTGAATTCAAATAAATTGAATGAAACTGAATTGAGCTGAACTGAATTAAATTGAATTGAATTCAACTGAACTGAATTATAATGATTTAAAATGAAGTAAAGTGAAATGAAAAGCTTTAAAATGAACTGTGAATTATAACTGAATAAAACAGAAAAATGTTTCACTTAGCATTTTGTAAATACCCCACACATTTATGTTTGAAAATTGTCACTTTTATAATCAGATATCATGATCAGCAAGCTTTAAATAGCATAAAATGACACTCCATATGCCCATATTACCAATCTAAATTTTTTAGAAGCTTTTTGAAAAGGTGACACCCGTTGCATGGCTGCACTCGGGTCCTAATCTGGGATCCTGAGTCGGTTTGTCATGTGGTGGGTGCGTCAATGTGCTGTATCAGCGTGTGCTCCTAACCACCTCTTTGAAAAGGACTAACTTTGACCCCTCTTATCCCATTTTGGGATGGACCCCCGGGGGTCAGTTGATGTGGCATGCACAACTTTTTCTGATAATTTTTGCTGAAGACACCTATTGCTTTACTATATATCATAAGGGTGTAATTTACTGCACAAAATATGGTTCAAAAGTGACTTAAAGATCTTTTTTTTGGGGGGGGGGTGGTCTTGCCAAAAATACAGAGTAACCCCTAAAATCTTGACATAAGAGGGATTTCTTATAGTAGTGAGTTAGGAATTTGCAGATAAAGTGATTTCAAAGCATTCATAAGTAATTCTTATAACCAGGGCTGTCTTAACAGCATTATAGGCCCCCGGGCAAAGCAGTGCACTGGGGACCCTCCCTACACAACCACTCAACAAGTCACAACATACATAGTGTGGAATATGGCCGGGAAACAGACAGGCAGTTATCGTAATAAGCACCACCACACGTTTATTTACACCTAATATTTACAATAGTGCACACAACCCCAAACAATTCCCCCAAAAGTCCAGGCCTCTCACCCAATGCCTTCTTCAGGCCCGCCTCCACTTCTCTCCACCAAGCTCTGTCCTTCTCCTCACCCAACTCCAGCCAATAAATGGAGGGAGGTGGCCCCTTTTATCCCCACCTGGATGTGCTCCAGGTGTCTCCCGATAATCTTCCGCTGGCACTCCCCAGTGTGGCAGAAGTACCGGCTGCACACCCGGAAGCACTCCAGGTGTCCCTGGTCATCTTCCCCCCAACACTTCCGGGTGTGGTGGAAGTGCTGAGGGCCAGGGCTCCTCAGGCATTCGGGTGCCCCCTGGAGGTGACCACGGGCCCCTATAGGGTTGAGCTTCTAAGCTCTGTTCCCATGGTCCCCAAAGCCACCAGGGTGGTTGCCCCCACGTGGTCTGGGAAAGGCATAGTCCCTCCTCCGGTACTCCTGGGCATCCCGGCTGGGTACCACCCACAGCAACTCGCCATAATAGATTAGCATGGGGCCCCTATGCCCGGTCAACTACCCAGCATGCCCATGCGTTAAGACGGCCCTGCTTATGACTACCCTTCTTATGGAGCACTCGGCTGACTCTAATAAGCAAGCAAAGATTCATCTGAGTACTCGAGTTGCACTTGTGTAGCCCAAGGAGGGGACTGGGTGGTCTCTTGGTCTGGAACCCCTACAGATTTTATTTTTTTCTCCAGTTTTTGGAGGTTTCTTTTTTTTTTGTTTTTTTTGTTTTGTTTTTTGTTTTTTCTGTCCACCCTGGCCATCGGACCTTACTTATTCTATGTTAATTAATGTTGACTTAGGTTTATTTTTTTATTGTGTCTTTTATTTTTCTATTCATTTTGTAAAGCACTTTGAGCTACATTTTTTTTGTATGAAAATGTGCTATATAAATAAATGCTGATTGATTGATTGAAGGAATCAAAATGAAATCTGGCCTTCTTGACTTTCACTAAGATACCAGCTTGAGGAAATCAGAATCATTCCATCCACAGGTGCCGGTGTGGTTCTTCCAAGGAGAGCCATTTTTGGATCCCAAAAAAACAATTCCATGAAGGTCCCAGAAAGATCCTTAATTTAGTTAGATCTGTAACAGGATCCATACAGTGAGGTAGACTTTATTATCCCGGAGGGAAATTTGTTAATAACCATGAAGAGATTTGTGAAGTACCAATGGGTCAGGATTTCAAAAGGACTCTTGCTGTATAAAATCACACAGGCTAAATTCAGGTTTTCTTAATCTGTTAGTGTCCTGCTAGGTAGCCTACCATACTTTAAAGATTTCCATTTTTATCACATATTAGGAAGTTTTTCAAAGAACAAAGAACCAACTTCATATGCGAAACAGCCTTCCTAGAATGAACTGGAACTTTGTCAAGCAAAGGTTCAACAAGGAGCCACTCAACCCAATGAAGAATCATAACGTGCCGTTAAAGACACCAAAAATTTTTAAGAGTGCACATACTGTTGCTGCCAATATCCGGTCAAGTTCTCTGTGTCTGCTTGTTCAGTTGCCCTCATCACCCCATTTTGACAACTTGTTCCCAAGTCCAGCCTCTCTTCATTTAAGGCAATGCCTACTTCTATGCAGTTCTCTTAATCCTTCCACAGCTATTTATTAGTATTTTCCATCTGCCCGCCATTTGCTGCCGTGTAAAGAATGCAGGGAAATACTGTACCTGATTTTGTTTGATTGCGAGATGCTTCAAAATTATGAAAAGCTTGTCCTCTCCTAAAAAGTCATTTTGTCCAAGTAAGGAGGGAACATTTTTATGCTATGGCATGGATGAGGTGCAATAGTGAGAGTCCCGAGTGCAGAGATGGGTGTTCAGAGTGTGCAGTGGATTCACAAAGTACTCAGACCTCCTCAATCTCTGCACACCTTATTGTGTTGTAGATTTATGTGGATAATTTTACTATTTTTGGCCATCAATCTACACTCAATAACCCATAATGAAAAAGTAAAAACATGTCTTGTGAAAGGTTTATGTGTGATTTTTGATAAGTTTGCAAACCTTTCTGAAAACACATTTTCACTTTGCCATTACAGGTTGTTGAGTGCCACTGAAAAATGGCAAAAGTATTCGTTTAAAATGAAATATACAACACAACAGTGTGTGCAGAGAGCAAAGGGGTCTCGATACTTTCTGAATCCACTCTAGGTTGGTTGGCTTCCTCTGCTTTTGAAAATTAAAAAGCTGCAACGGCAACTCTAGTAGCAAAACTGTTCTCATTTACTTCTATTTTCATTCCTTCTTATTTATTTGTTTGTTGGTGTACTCTAAATCTATTTCCTTGGATTGTATGAGATGGCACTTAGGGTGACCTTTAGAGTCATCTGCATCCATTACAGACTGGCTTCTGTGATCAGAAGGGAATCATCATGAGCTCCACACAAATATCTGCGACTCAAACCCACGCGGAGGATTTTTATCTGATTGAATTCTGATGCTGCCCCATTGTATGCCTTTTCTCCATAGGCCTGGCCTTAAGCAAATGCCACAATGTTATCTTGATGAAACCATTTGAAAGATAAAGTCTCGAGGCAGATGGCAAAATGTTATTCAATCAAAAGTTCTGTAAAAAAAAAAAAAGAGAGAGAGACAAGTGAACCAGAGATGATGGCATCTCTGCAACGCACGCATACCTTTAGGAGGCTGCACAGCTATCCACTTCCTGGCATATCCGTTTAGGAACTTTCTGCCTTTAAAGTAAGGAGTTCCAGAAGTTTATATCATACTATATATAGAATAAAGTAGTAAGAAAATTTAAAGTGGAATACTTTGGAGTTAGAAATGTCGTCTTATGGGCCTGTGTCCTCAAAGTGATTCCGTTCCTGTTCTCTGCTTATGTGGATCTTGCAAGGCTTTCCAACATCCATGTGTGTTGCCTGCTTATACTTCATTTTGCTTCCAGATCCTACAGGATGTGTGCTTCAGGTCAATTGTTAACCTACATTTGTGTCCATTTAGTGTGAACTGTGATGTACTGATGCCCTTTTCAGGGTTGGCTGCTGGAATAGGACAATCTCAACATAACCATGGGCACAAGGCAGGAAATACCCATGGACAGGGCACCAGTTCACTACAGAGCCCATTCAAATGTGCCCTCACACTGGGATCAATTTACAGTCACCAAGTAATCCAACACTGTGACGGTGTAGGTCGGCTCCTTGCTCCATCTTCATTTTTGGGAGCCAGATGAGCATGGCAGATGAGGACAAAACACACATGAGACAAGGGGATGGTGTGAAAGTGATCAGTGCTTTTATTAAAAACCAAGTCCAAAACAGTGCTCAAAAAGTGCAGTGCTTAGAAAATAGTTCAATAAATAATCCCATAAAAAGAAAAAGTGAAGTGGAGATTAAAATAATCCCAATAAATATTAATTAAAAAATGACGTTAAACTCAACTGGCTGGAAACAGTCTTTCATATTAAAAAACAGGTGCCTTCTTCCTCACTGGCGGCTAATCTGCTTGTCCCCATGGACCTTGCAGCGGAGGAGTCACCCTACTGACACACGCAGCTGTCCTTCCACGGGTCCAGGTTCCTGCCATCCCATAGCTACAGCATAGCCCCCTCTCCTCCCAAGCCTCCTTGACCCCCGGTCTTCCACTGTGAGTTGCTCCTCTTAGTGCACATCACACTGGTTCCCCAGATTACTCAGCCAGAGCAATCACTCCTTCAGCCACCCGGGCATTTGCTTCTTGCACCACTCAAGGGGCTCTCCTTCTCAGCTGCCTGTCTTTTCCCTTCAGCTCGCTCGCACCCGCTCCTTCATTCATCCTGCCTTCTTTCTTTCTTTCTTTAACCTCCATCTTTTCTTTTTCTCGATTCTTGATTCCCCCCTCCTACACTTGTGCTTCCCTTTTAAAATGGGGATGTGGCACAGCTGGGCAATCAGCAGTTCCTGTCTTCAATTAGGGTAGGGTCGCGTATGATCCTACACCTGTTCACTAAGTGCAGGGCCATCCGCTCCTATATCGCACCCGGAAACTGCTCGCCATGCTAACACAACCCCCCAACATGAAGACACAAATGTAGCGATTATTTATTAAAAACGCCTCCCTTTACCACACAAACACATCCTTAAGGAAGTGGGTGGAAAACCAGAGATCCCCAAAGAAAACCCAGATGGACACAGGGTGAAGGTGCAAACCCAACACAGAGGAAAAACTGTCCACGGCATTCAAATCCAGGACAAGGGATCCATGAAGCAACAGCACCAGGCACTGCAGTGCTAGGCACAGAACTGCTCAGTTAGGTGGGCAGAGTGACTTAGTGGCTAAGTCATGCGGTTATGAGTTTAATTCTAACAACAACTCGCTAAAATATTGAAAAGGAATTGGAAGAGGAGGTGCAAACAGTTAAAACAAAAATGTACCACTACTTGTGCCATGAAAAATACAATGTGAAGTGAAGCAAAATGACCCTTTGGGTCATTGGCTAACTGAGTAGATTACAATACTTAAAAATCACAAGCTTTCGAGGCAATTGAGACCCCTTCTTCAGGCAAGTTGTAGTACAGAAACTGGAGTTCCCTGAGTTTATATACACACACTAGGAAAGAAGCACAATTCTAAAACTCTTCAGTAAGACATATTTAGTGTTTAATATTAACAGGCCTCTCCAACCTAAGATTCATTTCGCATGTGAGGACAACAAGCACGATCAAGATCTTCTGATAAGATGATTGAAATGTTTGATGACTTCTCCTTAAAATTTGGATCTGTAATAAAATCCATTGGGCCACTCAGAATGATGTAAATAGTCCTCATATGTAGTCATAAAACTTGTGTTTTTATTCAAACCATGTTGTTATGCATTACAATTTTAGCATTGGTTTAACTTCCCAGTCCTTTGTCTTGTTTAATTGTAATCTTTTCAGTCAATAAAAGGCTTCACTTCTCATTGCATCCATAACTGGCTAACATGGTATATGGTTCACTCTACTGCTACAGACTGAAAACTTAAAGAAAAGACGCAGACACAATGTCCCAGCCGTACAGCCTTCATCAAGCGTGGCCCAACTGATAAAGAGTGAGAGAAGGAAACCTGACTGTGGAGTTAAAAAGTACAGGGAGGAAGACAAATCGCAGCATGGCTAATTTTTTCCATCACCATGATGACTTTATTAGACATTTACAAGCTGGTCTCCTACTGTACTAAAGCATTTGATGAACCCATCAGTGGCATTAATGCAGGGGTAGCCAGGGCCACCTTAATGCATGGGCACACTGGGCAGTTGCCCGGGATCCCCACGCTAATCTATGTATGTTGTGACTTGCTGAGTGGTTGTGTAGGTACGGGCTCCAGTGCACTGCTTTGCCCGGAGGCCTATAATGCTGCTAAGATGGCCCTGGGGGTAGCCATTCATGGTCCCGGTGGGTTGCAGTGGCAGCAGATTTTCATTTCTAGCATATTCCTAATCAGAAGACTGTAGCTATATATCTTGTTAGTGCTTTCATTAATCCAAGACAAATTTTTATCACATTATACAATTTCTTTATCTGACAACATTATCCATATGCTTTGCAGATGACGTTTCTCTCCCTTTTTCTGTCTTATTTATTTCTAAACATGAAATTAATACAGATACTTCATGATGCTCATTCACTGCTGTAAATGGATCCTAGTAAGCTGGAGTGCTTTATCAATTACACACTATTATTAACTGATGGCTAGTTAGGGTAACACAAAAAGTAAATATAGATGCATAAAGCTAAAATAGGCAATTAATAATAACTGATTTAACTAAAATGAATTCTAAAAATAATATTGATTAGCAGCAAATAAATGGGTTAGAAACTGAATGAGGTGAAAACCTGCAGCAACTGCAGCCCCCAGGACTATAAGTGAGGATCCTGCTGTATATCATAATTAAAATTTGTCATGGGTGAATGAAAGCACAAACAAGCCATACAGTTAAATACCAAATCTCATTATCAGCAAGGACTGTCTTCAAATGACGAAAACGAGTGGAGCGAAATCCTGTAGCCACTGTGAGGACCATGAGTGACTATCCTTGGTTTAATGCATCACTCCATAAATGACAAATCCTTCACTTCTCTGCCTCAGCAGCTCAGACTCTGATTGTAGAGACCTACATGCCAATCTGGTTTGAACAAAACTGATAGGATTCTGGATTTTGAAATCACTAAGGTACCGGTGTGAAATAAGCTCATTATGTAATCGGATAATCAAAATAAAGATTACCAGATTAAAGAAGATTCAGAAAAATAGGCAGAGTTTAGTCAAATTTAAACTTCTGCTTATTGTGTCGATCAAGCAAAATAATCAGGTGATGAGCCCTGTAGTTAGGATATAGCGGGTTGGATAATGGATGGATGGATGAGCCAAATCAGGAGAAATCCTGGTATCAGTGCACTGTAAAAGTATTATGTGATTACGCAGAAATTACATTTAATTTTCAAACAATTATAAGTGAGTCCTCAGAGAAAATGGAAATGACAGCCTGTCCTACCACTGGACTTCCTGACCGAAATTAATTTCATAACCAAATTAATTGTATAGAAACGTAACCTTACATTATCCTATGCTGGTTCCACCTTGGATGGTTTTATGAATGTAAGACCTTAACATATGCTGAATATTCGTAGTACAGTGGTACCTCTGGTCATGACCGTAATTCGTTCCAAAACTCTGGACACGATCCGATTTGGTCGCAACCCGAACGCAATTTCCCCATAAGATTGTATGTAAACACAATGAATCTATTCTAGACCGTATGAACTGTATGTAAATATATATATATTTTTTTAAGCACAAAAAGTTAATTATACCATAGAATGCACAGCATGATAGTAAACTGAATGTAAAAACATTGAATAACACTGAGAAAATCTTGAACAACAGAGAAAACTAACATTGTAAGAGTTCGTGCTAGACCCTTACGAACTTCTCAATGGAAACACTTTTTTTATGAGTTTTAAGCACAAGAAAAAAGAAATTAAATGCCACTTCTCTTGCGAAACTTTTCAAACCATCCTCTACTGGCTTTAAATTCCTCACCTTCGCCACTCGAAGAAGGTTTTTTTTTCAGCAAATTGCCATGAATCTTCCTGGCTTTCTCACATATGATCGCTTCTCTTACACTATCCCCTGCAAGGTGCTTCTCATTGAACCACACTAGCAACAGTTTTTCCACCTCTTTCATCACTTGAGGCCTCTGCTTGGTTAACATTGTAACTCCTTTTGCAACATCAGCTGCTTTGTTAGGCCCTGTATACGCAAACAAAAGAAAATGGAAAATGGAGAATGGGAAATCATTTCCAGGTACGAACGCAGGTAGGGAAACTGTCTGCTAGTGTTTTGTTCAACACCAGAGCGTGAAGTCATGAACAGATGCAAAATTTTGGCCGATTTACACGTGTTTGAAAATGTTTGTGACCAGAGGTTCTACTGTATGTGTTTATCCATATAATTGTTTCTATAATATTTTGGTTCCCTTTTTTGCTCATTTTGTTGCTATTTACAAATGATATTATATTGTTACCTTTATATTGTTATGAATACTATAATTTAAACATCACTTTACTTTAGCTGTTCATTATAAGCACCTATTAACCTATTAACATGATACTCAAACGAGGAAACACATCTGAGGACAACCCGATAAAAAGTGTGTAGTGAATTAGCAATGATCTCCTGCACTGCAAAAAAATCACCCACAGGGCTTCTCCCTAAAACACCCACCCCAGATTTCTCCAGTTCGTGTGTTTTAAACGACCTCCAGGGCTTCAGGGAGAACAAAAGACTTGATGCTGACAGAAAATATAATGCTAAAATTGCTGTAATCCATTCAGGATCTCAGTAGCACAAGGTAACTGAAGGTTAACAATTAGTTTGCATGTTGTAATGAGTGCTGCGAAAGACAATTTGAACCCGGGACTGTGTTTATGTGTTTGTGCTTGGCGTTCTGTGGCTCCCTCCAGTCTTCACACCGGGCAACGCCAGGTACCTCTACTTGTTGGAAGTAAACAGAGAGGAAGCTGCCTCTCTAACCTTTTGTCAGAGTTTGACTTTGGTACTTTGACATTACGATATCAATAATCTTATTAATGTTGAGACTGTGTCTAAAAAGTGAGGAGCAAGTCTGATAACGATCAATTAGGATAAGATACGGTATGAGAAAAGAGCACAATTGAT
The DNA here is from genome assembly GCA_026402145.1 of Polypterus bichir lapradei. NCBI lineage: Eukaryota > Metazoa > Chordata > Cladistia > Polypteriformes > Polypteridae > Polypterus > Polypterus bichir. Next base: position 28,509,200 of record JANRMT010062802.1, read on the forward strand.
TGTTTGAGATTATAAAGAGGTATAGTGATGATGAGGGTGATTTTGAGATCAACGGTGTGCTTAGAGTGTATCATTTCCCACCATGACATATCTTTGAGATGGCGGGTCTTCACAGTACACAGACATGGAAATAAGGATCACAGTTTAAGTTGACATCCAAGGATTGTGGACTCACAAGAGGAGCCTGAGCACTCAAGCCCCCTCACAGAGGCTGGCAGATCCATAAAAGGTCCGGCTTATTATGTTTTACCTTTAGCACTACAAGCTCGAGTCCTAGCCTTTATTCACTTTGATTAAAATTTCAGCCCCCAAAAGTTCAATCATGCCTGAGAAGGAGCAGGAACCCATTAATGTAGAGCTCTTCAGTGTAAAACAGATTAATCTTTGCAGGTTTCACTCTTATTTCTGTACCTTTAATGTTGCTGAATATTTTAAAAGGCTCATTACTCTGTGGAGGAGATGAATCTTGATCTGTTAATGAGGCCTGCACCTACTTTTTTTTTTTTTTAATATGGGAATAGGCAAAACTGTAAGATATAAACTCTTTCATCTGCAACTTTAACTTACACGTAAAATATCATTTCAGGTATACCAACAGAATTCTAAATGAGATTAACTTAGAGTATCAAATCTATAAAAAAAGGAGTAAGTCAGAGTGGTAAGATGATGAAAAACAACTGTGCCTGGGTAATTTTATTTAAAAAAAAAACGAACGTGAGCTGAAAATTAAGATCTTTACTCTGTTATTGAAAGCAGCAGAAGTCTCCAGGTTTGTTGAGTGTCCATATAAAATAATGCCCATATAAAAAAAAATCCCCATATAATAAAAGTCTGCAATTCAATGAAAAAACAATAAAACAGCCTACTATACTGAATATACTGGCAAAGGATGGAGAAAATAGTGACATTCACCATCAACATCCACACCTTGCTTGAGTTTACATTGTGATATGGGAAACTCACCATATTGTGCTATACACAACTCCTCCACTGTACAGCACACACCTTAGCATGCCATGGCCATTTTAATGGCACATACTCTATACATTATGATACTGGGCAGCACAGCGGTTAGCACTGCTGCTTCAAGGTTTCAGTGACCTGGGTTCAAACCCCATGCTTGATCATTAGCTGTTTGCATAATTCCCTTGTGTCTGTGAGGGTTTCCCACCGGCCACATCACAAGGACATGAAAGTTAGGTTAATTGGTGACTCTAAATTGGCTCTCTGTTGGAGTGTGTGAGTGTGGCTGAGTCCAGCTTTGTACCTAATACTGCTGGGATGGGCTCCAGGCCCTGTGACTCTGAATTGAAATAAGTGAGCATTATGTTATGTAGGTCCCTGACCTTGTACTTGTAAAGTAATGTGAGAATAAACAAAGCAAAGTAGTAATAAAGTTACCTGTGGGGTTGTGGGTATCCTTTATGTCTAACAAAGGCAAAGAGCAACACTGAAAATGATACTGGCTTATTAAAGGTCACTTTGGCACTCCAAATAACCTAATATGGGAAGAAACTATGATGTGTACACAAAGCAGGAAAATAGTTTCAATTTGAAATTCTTCTGTACATAAAATTAACCTCTCAATGTACTGTATTAAGTCAACATCTGAATGTGTAATGTCAGCATCTGAATACATACAGTCAGATTCAAATGTATAAAGTCAGTGTTTATATATATATATATATATATATATATATATATATAGTGGCAAGTGGCTGGGGGTGGTACCCAGCCGGGACGCCCAGAAGGACCGGAAGAGGGACTATGCCTCCTCTGGACCACGAGAGGGCACCTGCCCTGGATGGTATGGGGACCACGGGAACAGAGCTTGGAAGCTCAACCCTATAGGGGCCCGTGGTCACCGCCAGGGGGCACCCGGATGCCTGAAGAGCCCAGGTCCTCAGCACTTCTGCCACACCCAGAAGTACTGGGGGGAAGAAGACCAGGGACACCCGGGTGCTTCTAGGTGAGCAGCCGGTACTTCCGCCACACCAGGTAGGGCCGGCGGAAGTTCATCAGGAGTGATTATAAAAGGGGTACGTCCGGGTGATTATAAAAGGGGCCGCCTCCATCCTTTCGATGGCTGGAGTTGGGTGAGGAGAAGGACAGAGCTTGGAGGAGAGGAGTGGAGGCGGACCTGAGCATTACAAGAGAAGGCCTGGACTTTGGGGGTGTTTTGGGGTTGTGTGTGCTTCGCTGTAAATAGTGTTTGTAAATAAAGCGTGTGTGGTGACTTACAATGATGTCTGCCTGTCTGTGTCCGTGCTGTTCCCTACAATATATATATATATATATATATTGTCACACACGTGCGAGAAGGAGGCAGCTAAAGGGCTCAAGTAATTGTGATACCACATTAGACCGGGGGTGGCAGGCTGCACTGACTGTCTTTCTCAGTTCCTTGCAAACCTTCCCGGGAAATCCCGCCGGGTTCAGGCGCCTTTGATGACATCACTGCCGATCCTGAGGATGTCACTTCCGGTTCTGGGGCATTAGATGACATCACTTCCGGTTCCAGGCCATATGATGATGTCACTTCCGGTTCTGACCCCCAGAATGATGTCACTTCCTATATGGGCCTTTAAAGCCGCCATCTTGTCTTTTGTTTAACCAGTTCTGTTTTGGAGTCTTGTAAACAACTCTCTTTGAGCCAGGACATATTATACGGGTGGCCCCAAACCTTTATTATGTCTGCTGTGTTATTGTGTTATAATAAATATATTATAATTATATATATATATTATAATATACTGTATATATTATAATGTCAATAATGCAAAGACATTAGAGGAATTGAAGGACAATATTCAGAGTGAAACTGGAAAAATTGGAGCAGCTGAGCTGCGTTGCGTCTATGACAATATGGTGAGGTGTGCAGAAAAGTGTATTGATGCACAAGGAAATCATTCCCAGTACTTCCTCTAACCAGCAAGTACAGATTTTTGTATTGCATATCTTTCATTTCTTGTACGGGCTAAGAAATGTACATCAACGCTGGAGTCGGAGATGGTTCGGTTTTTTGTGCGCCACCCTGTATATTGTGAACATTCCATCCCGGATCATAGACAGACACCAGGACACACAGAAGTCTCAAAGCACATGTGATTTATTTACAGTGTCCCAACAAGCACAAACACACTTTCTTTACTTTCTTCTCCTTCTCTCTTTGTCTCTCACTTTTTCTTTTCTCTCAGTCCTTCTTTCTTCTCCACTCCTTCTCAGCAAGCTTAGTCTTCCTCCTCCCGACTCTGGCTCCTGGAGTAGTGCCTGCTGGCCCCTTATATAGGGCTCCCGGAGGTGCTCCAGGTGTCTGGTGATGTGTTTCTGGAAGCACTTCCGGGTGTGGCAGAAGAGCTGCTTTCCAGGGCTCAGCCATAATTGTAGAATCCCCTGGTGGCGCCCACGGATCCCAACAGGGCTGTAGCAAACTCCAACTCCAATGAAGCCCTGTGAGAGTCCGAGGCACTGCTGCAACCCAGGGGGTCTGCCATCTAACGTTCCTCCAGGGGAGGTAATGCTCTGGCCACACTTGCTCCCCTGGTGCTCCCAGCATGGAGGAGTCCCGGCTGGGTAAACGTCCCAGCCGTCCGCCAAAATATATATATATAATTTATTTTATTTTTGTATAATGTATATATTATGTCAGACATTCCGTATTTCCCAGAGGGAAATTTGTTTACAGCAGAACAGCACAAGCATGAAAGACTGTTCCACAGATCTAAGAAATAAGCCAAGAGACAAGACACTTTGCCCATTTTTATAATTACAACACATGTCTGTGATTCCTTTCACATACGAATATGGAATTCTTATAGTGAAAAGTAAAACGGTTAGGTCATTGGAGTTACAAGAATTCTGAATTTTTAAAGCACTGATAATGAAATGTTTCCTGAATCTTTTGCTGTTGAGCTTCTGGGAATCTGCAGTGCTGTAAAAACCTGAACCTTTGGCAAAGTTTCCTGCTCTGTTATTCACGTTCACAGGTGTCCACCTCTAGCCTGGCGCTGCTGACGACTGCCCATGACAAAGAGCTTGTTTCCAATCAGAGCTATCTGCAATTAATATGGACTCCCATCAATCTTGATTATGTCTGTGATAGCTGGCCTTATCTAAGGCATCCAGACAAACACACCTAGAGATGACAGGATGGACACGGCCACAAGACGTTAATAATAATTCTTTATTGAGCACTGTTATCAGACTCTGAGTGCAATGTTTTACTTTCATTAATCTTCCCTCAAACCTGTCAGAATTAGAAGGAATAAAATGAAATAAAGAATAAGATCTGTAAACCCTGCATGTAGCTCATAATCTTCTTTTTGTTTTGTAACACCCAAGCCTAAGACTGGGTATAGTGGAGCCGTTGCCTGATGGGCCTCATTTTCTCGGCCGTTCCAGATACCCTGAACACAGTCGACTGTATCAATGTCTGGAGCTGTCTCACTTCTAAAGTAAGACAAATGTCAAACCTGTGCATCCAACTTTTCATTCCGGTTCCTTTCTGATTGGAATTGCAGGCAGTCCTTCTCCAGCTGGGCAACATGCACAGCTGGGTCCTTTCTCATTTATTCCCGTTTGAAGTCGTTGTTTCTTTGGCTCTTTCATCTCTCCCATGGCCACCTTGTCCAAGGTTGCTGGCAGCAGATTGCTCATCCCTTTTTTTTTTCTTAGTGGTCAGGCTTAGCATTTTAATTTTGCTTTTCTAAGCCATGTATTCCTGAGAAGTTGTCTTTTAACCTATGAGAACAGTCTTTTTTTTCTAATATGACGATGTTGATGATGATGATGTCGATGACGATTAATATATTATAAAATTGAACTTATTTCTTTAATTTTTTTTAACCTGAACAAATGAGTTTACAGAAGCTTATAAAATGGTCTTCTTTCTTCTAGGATATTGCAGGCTCTTTTTGAAAACATGTGCCTGAAATCCTTAAGCTTCAATGGAGCTCTGGCTGCCTGAGGGCTACGCTCTCTGTTGTGTCTAATTTATTGTGTCAAGACAAATTAAAGGTTCTCCAGCTTTTACAATGCTTGTTTTGAGCTTGAAATAAAAAAAACAAGAAGGGTCCTTTGGAGGTCTTTTAAACATCACACAACTCACTATAGAGTTGATATTGTGTATTGTATCGTATTGACCCCCTTCCTTTTGACACCTACTGCACACCCAACCTACCTGGAAAGGGGTCTCTCTTTGAACTGCCTTTCCCGAGGTTTCTTCCATTTTTTCCCTACTGGGTTTTTTTTTGGGAGTTGTTCCTTGTCTTCTTAGAGAGTCAAGACTGGGGGGCTGTCAAGCGGCAGGGTCTGTTAAAGCCCATTGCGGCACTCCTTGTGTGATTTTGGGCTATACAAAAATAAATTGTATTGTATTGTATATAAACACAACTGACAACTGAATGAGCGAAACAGCAAACAAGTTTTAATTCTCCTACAGTTTTGTGAAACGGACACTACAATTTGTTTTACAGATGATTTTGCAATTGTGAACTGTTGTTTTGAGTTGTAAAAGTTTATTCTGGGTAGAAACAAAGAATTTTGCTTCCTAGAGCCTCACTTACAAGTATAGGGTTCCCCATATTCTTTTCGATTCAAATCAATTTTATTGTCCCAAGATGAAAATTTGGTTTGTCAGCAGGGTTTGTAATAGAGATCATAGCCTAGGATTAAAAACACATAACAAAGAACATGGCAATCAAACATAAACTTTGTAAAAATAAATATAATATGCAGTGGTCACTTGTGGTAAACCATTAGAACATATTTACTGTATTAGATATAAAAACGAAACCAGCATTTAGGCTTACCTTGGCTATTTCTCCCATGATTTAAGCCTGTGGATGTTTATTATAGCTAAACGTTTTAGAAGATTAATAGCAGTTGGGATGAAAGAGTATTTGAACTGGTTGGTTTTTGAATCCTTGGAACCTTCAACCAATGACCTGAAGGTTAAAACTGAATTGAGAATATATTGGTGAGTCCTGTCTCTGCGTATTTAACAGGCTTGTCATATTTGGATGTTAAGGTCTTGTTATTTTACGTTTGTTGCTGACATTAACATCTCCATTCCAGACTGGCAGAATATATGGAAAGACAAACTCAACACACTCTTAAAAATATTGCTTCTAAAATAGCACCATACTGGGTTATGTGGCTCCTTGTAGAAGCACTGCATGTTAAAAAATGAAACAAATAAACAGTGTTTAATTCTGAAACAAGTATTTTACTTTCTCGTATACAAAGTATAGGGAAAGTATTGTAATCGTCCAAAGATTCGATGTTGAGATTTTGATGAATCTCAACATTTTAGACCTCCTTGACTTTCTTGTATACAAAGCATAGGGAAAGTATTGTAATCGTCCAAAGATCCGATGTTGAGATTTTGATGAATCTCGACATTTTAGACCTCCTTGGCTTTCTCGTATATAAAGTATAGGGAAAGTATTGTAATTGTCCAAAAATTCTATTTTGAGATTTTGATAAATCTTGACATCTTAGACCTCCCTGAGTCCGAAAATACCATTTTTGAAATTATGCCTGTCAGTGTCTGTGTGTGTGTATGTAAACATGATAACTTGAGTATGCTTTCACTTAGGTCAACCAAATTTTTCATACTAGTATTAGGTACAAAACTCTATCAACTTTTGGGTTATTTTCGCAAACCGGAAGTGGTACTTTACCTTATTTGTCAATGAAACTGGTTCACTGGGTTTTGAAAAAAGTTTCTAACATGTGAAGAAAACAGAAATGTTTAATGAAGAGCAGGCTGCGAACAAATCAAGAAAACCTGAACTTAGTCTGTGTTATCAAAAGAGGCCTTTAAAAATCAGGAACCCATTGGTAGCTCATAAGTTTGTTATCATCTGCTCATGGTTATTTATGCAGCTTCTTATGGATCTAAGTATAGGTTCTTTCTGGAACCTTCATGTGGATCATTCTTCTGGAAACCAAAAATGGTTTGATTATGGCACTGCCCTGAAGAACCACTATGGCACCTTTATTTTTACAACAATGTATAAAAGATTGACATACTGTAATGGTGAGACTCACACTAAAGTTTCCTTAGACCACAGAGGTGCTGCACTTTTTTTTTGCAGATGGCATCTGTATTTTTATTAAAAGCTAGTTTGGAGTCTAGGACTGTCCCCAGATATTTATAGCTGTCAACATTCTCGACTGCCTGGGCATTGATGGTTGTTTTTGGTGGGAAAATGGTGTTTTTCCTAAAATTTTATTAAGTTTCTGCTGTTGCCTAATGCATGTAATCCATAAGAAACTGGTAAAATCATTTCTATTGATAAATTAAATTCACATCACCATAGAAAAGTGCAGAACATTTTTTAAAAAACATGACACATTGCACATTTTCAATGTGAAGATACAGTAAAACGCATCATCCTGCAAATTTCTGAGTTTTCTCGACAGCAAAATGTTGTAAAGCCAACTCCTGCCTTTGCTGTCACCTAGCCACCTCTTTACCCTAATTTAAGGATGTGAACACCTCGGTTAACCTGTTTTGGATTCTTCACCAGAGATCTTTATTTAAGTACTAAATGACAGGCAGATGTGTGCAGAATTAATGCCATCAAAGCTCTTCCCGACACGAGCTAAACACCTTTCTTCTCGTGTCAGTCACATGAGTTTTGCTGGAAGTGAAACCCAATTTACTTTGGTAAATTGAAACACTACACTTTGCTGTAAATTCAGTTTTGCTCAAACCTTTTTTCTCATCACTACATATTACCCAATCCCTAAGTAGAATAAACTTTATAACACACAACCAAGGCAAGCTACAATTATAACTGTCACACATGGTAACATTCGATCATTTAATGGCATGGCTGGCCCAGGCTACTGTTGGAAGGTCGAGGCTGGCGACGTTGGAACTGAAATGAGTGATCTTTGCTTAAACCAGTGACTATTATACCCATGAAGCCCACTCACTGGGTAAATGCCTTACATAGTTCACTAAAATTGGAAAGGGAATCCTCACTCCTACATAAAATATGTTGGTGTAGCCTTATTGGAGCAGTTCAAGTATCTCGGGATATTGTTTGGATGGTAAATATTTGCAGAGGGTGAATGAAAATTTGTGATCTCTGCAAATGGTTTCACTCAACACCATATAAAATATACGGACCATGAATTATTCAGACAGCATAAATTAAATGAGAAATACAGAAAAAAAATGAAATGTGATCAATAAAAACAATACACCTCCAAAAGTTAAAATAATTTAGAAATGTCTGTCCTTGAGTAATATGTAGCCTGACTTCACTATGGTAACAGTTTTATGTGCTTGTTTTGGATCTTTTCCCTCCTATTCGTTTTGTATGCTATATTTACTATATTGACAGAGAAACATGCAAAGATGAAATAAAAATGCAAAGAATGTACACAGAAGAATTAGAAAGGAAAAAAAAACCCCAAACATTTAGTTTTCTAAACTTCAAAGGCCTGAGAAAATTCTTAGATGGTATTGCAGCCAGAAGTGTTTTTATAAAGTTTTGACCTTGAGGGTAAATAATTAATAAAATGAGAAGGTTCAGTTTTTTTATTTTTTTAAGTGAATCTTTAAATGGTAGAATATTTTAACTGAATCGCTAGTATGATAATTCAATGTTCGCTGGTAGCAACAAAAGGAAATATGCAATTATTTGTGTGAAGGTAAAACATTCTTAAGGTACTGAATTCAATTATCTATCCGTTAATTTACTGCACCTTCGTCCTCCATAATACAATTGTTGAAAGTTAATCATGCATGCATTCATACATAAGACTTGACTGCAACTGTAAATAATAATGGAAATGTGAGATTCTTCAGTGTAAAAAATATGGCATATGCATACTTTAATAAGTGTAATCATTTACAGTATGGACACTGTGTGTGTGCGTGTAGATGCGTATATTTTTTTGAATGTACGTTCTATGTATTGAAGCTATGGTATGTATTATCTATTCCTTTATGTACTGTATCAGTTTGACAGCGTAGATCTGTTTGCCACCTCTGTGTTAATCAGATGCTACATACATCATTTGTGGTCTCTAGACAGTGCTACTGAGCCAATCACAAATGTGGCCTGTGAGATAAAAAGAAGTAAAAAGGAAAAACTTGTTCCTTTCTGTGATATTATTACGGGGTCTGCAAGTTAATATGCTCGGCATCTTTGCATCAATCACATACTACAAACTGCACATTCTGCGTGTTAGCTTACTACTATTTGATAGGCAGTGTTCATATTGCACCTTATCTCATTGCATTAACATGTGTTTTCATTTAGAGCAACCTCTGGCCAGAGATTACCTCCAGGTAAGGATGGAGCCTGACAAAGGAGGGCTCCGCAGTTCCTGCCTCAACCCCTGGCGACACCCACAGAGCCCATCTGGAAGTCTGGGGGAGACAATACCCCATAGATGCCCCCCCCCTCCCCATCCTCCCATCTTGAGGGTAATCCAAGCCAGGAAAGAGTGCCAGCCGTCACTCACAATATATACATTGTCACGCACGCGCGAGTAGGAGGCAGCCAACAAACCCTAAGGTGAGTGAATACTCGTGAGATGACGGGTTACAAAGGAGTACTAACATCTCTCTCTCTTTTACTTCAGAAGCAAAGACAGAAAATAAACACACCCTACACCGTTCCAGGACTCATTATGACTGACTGCCACCGTCACTTCCGTCTCCCTCCCGACAATGTCACTGATGGTCCCGCTATAATGACTTCATTTCCTCTTGTGTCATTTCCTGTAGCCATTTTGTCTGGTGTTTTTTCCCAATAAATACCCCACTGTTTCAGATGTCGGTGTTGAATGTCCATTTTTGAACCTTTTTGTTCCTTTCATTTTGACCTGTCCACTGGACAATATATGGGGCAATTCCTCAACTCTTGAAAACGACTGGAAGTCGAATTCTTTCTATTTACAATATACATATACATATATACAAGACTATAACACACAGTTCCAGCTCCTGTGGCTACTTGAAAAAGGAGCAGGTAGAGCACAACTCCTCAAAGTCCGCCTTTGTAAAGTCAGTGCCAGTTCAGCATACAGCTCTAATCAAAATCGACTTAGAAGCCAGTTATCTTCATGGGACAAAAATTCAGTAAGATCTCTACATACCCGCTCTCTTCTAATCCTTCCATTTGCAATGTCTTCTAACAACACTAAAGCAGGCATGGTAGTTGGAATATCATAGCAATTCCATGCACCATTATGTTGTTACAGATTACAATCAAGTGCCTTAAATTTGTAAACGATATACAATTAATTTCAGTATATTTGATAAAGCCCTCCTCGTGGAGAGGATTATATAAAAAGAAAGGGAAACCACACAGAAACAGCAGCACAAAACTGAGCAGAAATGTGCATACACATGGTCTAAGGCTGCCATGAAAGCGTGCATAGCGTTACATCAACTTTATTTACTTTATATCTCGACATGGAAATGGGAGTACGTACCATTTATACATGAGGCCCCTGGTGACTAGATCAACAACTGCTGTCTGCAAGTATGACATATCCATCAACTAGAAGTTGTGTAATGTGACATCAGCTTTATCCAGCACTCGTGTTAGCTACAAAGTCTGACATACCCATTAACTAGAAATTACGTAATTTCACTTTAGCTTTATTCAGTGCTCGCTTTAGCTACCTCAGTTAATGAATAACAGTAATTCAAGCAAAACTCCAAGGTTTTATAACATAATGCATCACAGAGTTGCATTTCAGCCACAGTTTTTCCCCAGCTGAGGTTCACATCCTTGTTTTGTGTAATTTTTTGTTAATTTTGAGTAACTTATTTATGTTAATGCTTCTTTTATGAATTAGTTAGCTTTATTCCTGATGCATGTACTGTGTTCCTGTGTGGGTTGTTCCCCAGGAGGCGGGGCCGCCTGCCCATCACTGCAAGGCACTGCCTTCAGCCCTATTAAAGCAGGGGCAACCTAGAGCTCCCTGGTGCTCATTCTGAAGGCACTTGTCATGTGGTGAGTTTTCTTGTGTTTATTCTTGTGCTTTTGAGATTTATTGGATTTTTTTGAACCTGTGCTCTGTTTTTGACTCTGCCTCTTAGATTCGTTGTTAGAATATTTTTTGCTATTGGATTGCCTTATTGCTTAGACAGCTCCTTTGCCTTTTGTGCTCCATGGAGCTTCTTTGTGCCCCAAGGCATTTATGAAAAAAAAAATAAATCTTTGATTTTATAAAGATCCTGAGCTTGCCCTTGTATCTAGCCATGCTGGATAGTTTCCCACTTTAGTGGCCATTTTATAAACTCTATTTTTCTATTCACTCTATTTTGGAAACTCTATTTATAATAAATATTAGCAGAGGACCAACTACATTAACACTCAATGGGGGAAGTTTTAATGTTGGCTTTCATGCCCTTATTATTTACAAGCTTCTAACTCAAAGCATGTCAGCAAATACAGAAACTGTTTGCTGATTAAGCAGCAGGTAAGAATGAATATCGAAAATATTCCCCAGTAATGGGCTAGAGCTGTGAACAGAGAGACATCATTACAGCTAGAAAGGAGCTTCCATGACCAAGGCCTGGAGCAAACCCCGTCCATTATCCTGCACACATCTCCAAATAATTCGAGAGAATCTGCAATGCTTCACAGGCCTTTCTTGGCGGGTCCATCAATCATTTTGTGCAGAACTCCACTGATTAGCAGAGAGCAGCTTCTCCAAGGCACAATGCTGTTCTATCAGCTCTAATTACACAATTAGCTGCTCCATTAAAACATATGGTATTAAATTCACAGGCCGGCGCTTTTCATTAGGGAGTGTGTGTGTAATGTGTGTGTTTATCTTTCAATTTGTTTAATTAATTTTCATAAGAAATTACTGCATATTATGGATCAATAATGAAATATAAATTGGAAAGCAAAAAGCATTTAATGGAACTGGAAAAAAACAGTAAGAAAATACATATGGCGTCTACTGCTGAAATCACTCGGTCACCTGAGCTGTGGGTATCTGCAAAAACTGCTTGTGACAAAAGCAGCCATATGCTGCCAGATGAACGAGCAAAGGAAAAATCTTTCGCTCTGCCTCTGCAACAAGACATAATTGTACAATTGTGTGGAACTCTCTACAGTCTTTGTTGGTTTTATTTTATTTAATTGCAGTGCAAATTAATTGTTGGTTCTAGACCTGAAATATTTAATCATTATTCTGGTGACATCACAATGTTACCATTCTGTCTGTTTGGTTTCTTGTGGCTGTTAAATGTTTCATGTGTTGTTTTGGATGGGTGCTGCCATATTGTCTACAAGCACCCTACACTGTCCATGGTGGCATCCAGTGCAAGTGTGGTCACTAAATGAATTCCTCAGGGGGAAAGATTTGATCCATCAGACAGAAATTACTGGCAAAATCCTCCATGATAAGTAACTTTCCTTTCTTGTGCCAAGACCCAAAAATGCCTCTTAGGAACACACTCTGCTAATAAAGGTGCAGTCACAAAAAAAAAGCTCCCGAAGGAGAATACTTTTGAAAAAAATCAGTTCAATTCAATTCACTTCAATTCAATTTGATTCAATTCATTTCGGTTTTATTGTTCCAAGGGGAAAATTTGGTTTGTCAGCAGGTTCTCCAGAGAGACCATATCATAACATTATTAACACATCACAAAGAACATGACCGTTAAAACATAAAACTATAAATAAAATAAATACAAATAAATATAATGTAGCAGTGATCATTTATGGAGAACCATTAGAACAGACTCACTAGACACAAAAAGTAAACCAACATTTAGGCTTGGCTAATGATTGACGCAGATGATTGCTGTTCATCCCATAATTTTAGTTTGTTGATGTTGATTAAAGTTGAAGATTTATATTTAAATGTATTTTGTATTTAGAACATGTGAAAGTCAACCGGGACACAGAAGATGCTGGAGGCACAAGTTTAATCACACAGGAGTTTTATTTTCTTTCTCCCTCTTCCCATCTTCCCCATCTCCCACAAGCACAATACAGTCCCAAAAGCACAGCTCTTTTTCTTCTATTTCTTTTTCTCTTCCTTCTCTTCCGCCCCACTCCACCCGGCAAGCTTCATCTCCCTCCTAGCGACTTTGGTATTGTCTGCTGGCTCCTTATATAAGGCACCCGGAGGTACTCCAGGTGCTCGGTGATGGATTGGGTGGGTGTGGTGGAAGAGCTCCTCTGTAGGGCACAGCATCTGCTGCAGCAACCTCTGGTGGTGCCCATGGACCCCAACAGGGCTGTACTGAACTCCATTGGAGCTCTGCAGGTGTACTAGGCACTGCTGCAACCCAGGGCGGCTGCCATCTAGCACTCTGGGGGAGGTAACACTCTGGCCACGTTTGCTCCCTGGGTCCTCCCAGCGTGGAGGTGTCCTGGATGGGCAATGGCCCCGGCTGTCTGCCGCAAACATTAATAACAGTTACAATGAAAGAGTATTTGAACAGTTTGCTTTTTATCCTTGGAACCTTAAACATGTGACCTGATGGATGCAACAGAAATTGAGAATGTAGGTGGTGAATCCTGTCTCTGCTTTCTGTAATACTTGCTAATTAAACAAGCTTGTGCGACTTGACTGTTCTTTGCCTGTTTAGCCTATGAGAACATTCTCTCTATTTTCTATTATTATTATTATTATTATTATTATTATTATTATTATTATTATTA
>JANRMT010062802.1:28530602-28563601 GCA_026402145.1 Polypterus bichir lapradei
GTACTGCCCTGATCTACCATATGTGCCTACATAGGGCCAAAAAAAAACCATTATTACTGTTTTAGAAATTGTAATCACTTATACTAGTCATTATTGGGGAAAGTAATATTATAGTAACACTGCCCAACACTGGTGATGAATGCAAAAGCCATCAGTTTAAGTCTAGATTTGGATGGAGACACATAAAAGATCAGGACACGCATTAGCATACAGTAATATAATCCATATTAGTGTTCATTGGTGATATTCACTAAAGCACTTCTTGCACTAAATTACCACCGGTGACCTTGTTTGCCAAATTTTTCCTAGAAAATCTACCATATGGCTGGTTTAGGCAAATTTTTTTTGTCCCAGCACCCCATGATGGTTTTTGAGGCCAGCCCGTCATCTTAGAGCTGTAGTAGTCACCTCCATTTCATCCATACTAATATGTTGGTTGAGGCCTACAAAGTCATCTCTCCAAATGGTCATCAGAGACCTGTCAGTGACACCATCAGCAGTGGTAGCCAGGATGGTGGCAATCTGATGGATGTGTTAAGTGATTTTTTTCTAGCCTCAACAGTCCAGTCAGACACAAGGTGGCAATGGTAGCAGTCACAACCATCGGCTGGACTGCATGGTGTATGACTACCTGGGGTGCATCTGTAAACATGAGTCTATGCTCACTGATGACCCCATGGAGTTCTGGGTCACAAGGATGGATTTAAGGAATATGCCCTGGAATGGTTATGTTGACCTGCTTTTTGCTTACCCTCTAAGTGGGCTTGCAGTGCTGCGGACAGTGTCAGTCTGTCCACATTCAGAAAATTGAGCAAGTTTTGAATCGGTTGATGTTTCCAGGGAGTAAATGGATCCCTTGTCTGTCCTTGTCTCTTGCTTTACCCCTGATATTCTGTAACTGTCACGTGCGCTGGGTTTGTGAAGGTCAAGCCTCATTGAATTCATGCTTCCTGCTCGTATTGTCTGCAAAAAATATTTTGTTGTTCTGATATTAAATTCCATCACTGTTATCAGATTTACAGTTAGGTTCATAAATATTTGGACAGAAACAACTTTTTTCTAATTTTGGTTCTGTACATAATCACAATGAATTTTAAATGAAACAACTCAGATGCAGCTGATCTGCAGACTTTCAGCTTTAATTCAGTGGGTTGAACAAAAAGATTGCATAAAAATGTGAGGCAACTAAAGCATGTTTTAAACCTCAGTGAATTCATGCTCCCTGCTCCTGTTGCCAGTGTCTGTAGGAGATTTTACTGTTCTGGTATTTAATTCTAATAATTTTATGTCATGGAGACACTTTTGGCAACAATAATCGGTCCAGCGTAGTCGGCAAACACTTCCCTAGCCATTAATGACAATTAATAGACCACTGCACTGTTATAACATACTCAAAACTAGTTTAGGTTCTTCTTCCCCATTGACACCAAAGCATTTCACTGAGCTGAGCTAAATTCCTGAATCTTTCCGTGATTTCATTGAACTCAAGATGTAACAAATTCAGTGGGGTTTGCTTATTATTCTGTACTCACAGCAGGAAATCATGCCTGGATGGGGTTAAAGTTCATATCAAAGCCTATTCATTAAAACTTGGAAAATTTAGAATTATTTATTAGACAGACATGCACATCTTTGTGACGTGGGAAGAAAATCAGAGTGGCCGGAAATGAGGAAAAAAAAAACTCAAAAATCTATGCAGACAATGAACGGCTGTCAGTCATTTGCTTGGTTGAGCATTACATTTGAACCCAGAAGGGTGTGGGAAGAAAATCAGAGAAGCCAGAGATGAGGAATAAACTTAGAATCTGTGCAGACAATGAACCACTGTCAGTCAAGATCTGAGCATTTGATTTGAACCGAGGAAGCCAGACCCATGAGATGGCAATGTAAACCAGTGCATCACTAATGGTTGTTTAGAAAAATATCAATTATGATGCAGTGAAACCCTAAAGAATCAGGTCACAGGATGCTATTGGGTAACACAGACAGGCGTCTGAACATGGACACAATGCCATTCATAAACTGTAGGCCCAAGCATTTGAAAATCACTGTATATTTTCATCAACTATTTTAGGAAAATCCACCATCTAAAGGAGCTCTGTGACAGCAGAGTGTCAGGGCATTTGACCTTGTGGATAATCTCACCAAATCCATACCTTCAAAGTCTCCGAAGGTAAAGTCATTCATTTGTAAAACACAGGAAATGTGGATTATTTTCACGATGTAAAGATCATTCTCATCCCCGTCAGAATGGGGACCCCAATGAATTCATATGGCATGTCAGGCTCATCGACAGAACAGAACAGAAAGCAGAACAGAATACTCCAGTGAGGCGGTGAAGAAGGAGTTCAAAATGTAAGGAAAATAATTTAGATTTAACATCATATTTACCGAGTAAATGTTCTGCAGTGTAAACATTAGAGGGTGCTGTTGAGCTAAGCCAAACTTAAAAGTTATAAGTAAGACAAAATATTAAACAGAAATGTTATTTATAAAAACAAAATAAAATTAATGTTATGATACAAGGGTGATGGACTTGCAATTATAAAAATAAACTGAAGGATTGGACTCCATTCACTCACAGAGTCATGCAACCTAACTCTTAGGTAGAATGGACAGTCTACTTTAAAGGAATACTCCACCCACAAATTACACTCATTTGTGCAAGACTACTGCCATTAATTCAAAAGCTCAGATTATGGGAACTGTGTTCCTGTTTATTTTGTACACTAATTTTTCTGGAAGTAATTAATGATTATATTTAGCAATAAATGCATGTTTTGCATTTTATGAGCATACAACAGGATAATGAACATACTGTGGCTCCTTCTTCACCCTTTTGTTTTCATCCACCTCCTTCCTCTCCTTCTACAGCTCCAGCCCCAGTTCCTGCTGCCAGTCAAGTATATGACTCCCATTTTCCATCTTCCAAAAACCATGTGAATACAGCAGAAGGAAACTAATGTAAGTAACTCCATTAATCACTTCCAGGAGCTGCCACCAATCTCAGCCACCATTCTACTAAGGCTCCTTTTAATGGCCCCTTCACTTCTGAGCTCTAGCTTATCTTGAAAGGTCCAAGCATCCAAATAGCCACATAGGCATAACTTACAGCAAGGTCCTGGTTAGAAATGATAAGATTCCTCTGCTGCCAACAAATTGAAATGAAAACTTCACAAATGGAAGTTTACTGTCATGTGTATGTACATAGTGCTCTGGGAACCTCGGGTCCATCTTTTGTTCTTTCAGCAGGACTATGTGCATCATTCCCACCCAAATTCCTTCTGATGGCAGGCCCCCTTGTCCTGATCTCAACACTAACGCTCCTAGTTGATCCACCATCTATAACAGCTTATGCCTCTACTGTTTTTGAAATTTATTGTATTGGCACATTTTTACCTTTATGTATGTCAAGAAAAGCTGCGGGGCTCATTTATACCAACAGCAATACACCTGTATAATGTCTCACTGTGACTGTGACCGCCAAGTCCAAAGTTTTCTTTCTTTGACTAGTCATTCTGGTGTGTGTTTAGACAATAGTGTGGTGGGTGTGAATTTATTTATTGGACTTCTGTAAAAAGCAACATTTTCCCCAGAGGACATCTATCTATCTATCTATCTATCTATCTATCTATCTATCTATCTATCTATCTATCTATCTATCTATCTATCTATCTATCTATCTATCTGTCTGTCTGTCATCACACATGTGTGCCCATAGGGGACAAGTGAAGGGTTGTATTCTAATGCATTCTTCTCTACCTCCCTCTTCAACTACACCTCTGATGTCACTCCCCCATTTTTGGCAGTTCTGTTATGAACTTGCATCTTTGCAATTATTCTGTGTATCTATCTAACCTCATTGTATATAGTGCCTTTCATATCTATCTATCTATCTATCTATCTATCTATCTATCTATCTATCTATCTATCTAGGAAGACTACATTATGTTTAATCATCAATTTTGTAAAAGATGAAACCACATCAATGCAAGCATTTTATAAACATGGAGTTACATAACTTTTAATTTCAGCTTTTAATTTAATAAAAAAAACATGACATTTCACTTAGCAAAATTAAGTAAAATTAGTCATCATTTTTGAATTGTGTATTGTTTCATAAAATAATATTCTGCAACCTTCTCACTTTTATTCTGGGTTGAGGAGGCTTGAGCCCATCGTGGCAACAGTGAACATAAGGCTAAAGTGAGCCCTAGACTGGATGCCAGGCCACTGCAGGGCACAGTTACCTCCATACCTTCTGATGATCAAAGCGATTTGTGTAAAATTAAATTCACAGCGACTCTCAATGTTTCTCCCAGTTGTTGGCAGTGGCAACTTTCTGTGTACTGAGTTTTCTTGTGGTGAAAATGTAGTAATGTGCACAGTAGTGTGTTTTGGTGTGTCTTTGTGTGGAAAACAGAATTCCACATAATTTTTTAAAACTGCACTGTACTTTTCAATACCATTAATTTTACTCGTGTGGTTACAGGTTTTATGCAGCTGCAGAAAGGGAACAAATGTGTGAATGAGGTTTTATGGAGCGATATTCCTTGTTTTTCCAGACAAAAAAACATACGCTTAATGACTTTTATGTTTCACAATTGTATAATTGCCTGCTAAACACCTTGTAGTGTCACTTTAGTGAAACTGTATGTGAACAGAAACTTCACCTGTTTCGCATATCGCTGTCCATTCTAGGGTTGCCATATGTTTGGGTTTTCACAGACATGGGCTCGTTTTAGACGCCTGTCTGGGCACTTTTTACAAAACTGTCAATTTGTCCACATTCCTCACACTGCGGCCCATCATTCCAAACCCAGTTTACTTTTTTTCAATTCATATCCTTTTTTTTAAAGTGTTACCTTCTGTATAATTTTCATCATCATCAGATGAACCTGCAAACACAATACTGTAGATCAGCGGTTCCCAAACGGTGCACAGAATGCACCGCACACATTAGGCAAGTAAATAATTAAATACCCTCGCTCGGCATCCACCCTGCCTCCCAAAACTGGGCATCCAACATTGACTATGACCCCAGAGTTATATGGAGAGAGACTCCAACACCCCCCACCGGAATGATGCAAAAAAAAAACAACTTGTATTTTTTTTTTTTATTTCTGTGTCTTCTTTTTTGGCTCGAGAACAATGGTAACCCTAATCCATGCCCATATATGAGTTATAATTTTGAGTCCCAAATTAACCTAACATGTCTTTGTACATATGTGAGGAAAACTGGAGTACCCATAAGAAAATCTAGGCAAGCACAGAGAGACAGTAAAACAACAAAGATGGCGCTGCAGTACTAGCTACTGTGACAATCTAGTCTTATTGTAGCCAATTTAATTGGATGTGAGGCTTTAACATATATATATTGTGCTTTCTGCGGTGGGCTGGCGCCCTGCCCGGGGTTTGTTTCCTGCCTTGCGCTCTGTGTTGGCTGGGATTGGCTCCAGCAGACCCCTGTGACCCTGTAGTTAGGATGTAGCGGGTTGGATAATGGATGGATGGATACTGTGCGGGGGGCACGGTGGCGCAGTGGGTAGTGCTGCTGCCTCGCTGTTAGGAGCTTCCTGGGTCCTCCCTGCGTGGAGTTTGCATGCTCTCCCTGTGTCTGCGTGGGTTTCTTCTGGGTACTACGGTTTCCTCCCACAGTCCAAAGACATGCAGGTTAGGGGCATTGGTGATTTTAAATTGTCCCTAGTATGTGCTTGGTTTGTGTGTTCCCTGCGGTGGGCTGGCGCCCTGCCCGGGGTTTGTTTAAGCAGACACCCAGTGATGGCTGGGATTGGCTCCAGCAGACCCCCATGACCCTGTAGTTAGGTTATAGCGGGTTGGATAATGGATGGATGGATGGATGGATATTGTGCTTTATAAGCACTATTTTAGGTACATTCACAAAAAAATGCAATAGAACCTAACCCTGTCTTCATGTCTAAATACCTGAAATAACTCTCAGTGCAAATTTTAATTTCAATTTAATACACTTGTTAGAAGAGGAAATTTCCATTTTCTTGAGATATCCTGAGCATGATAAACTGCACAGTCTCGGAAACTTCAATTTCTAAATTAGTGGCAGTTTTCAGAATTATTTATCTTAAGACAGAAAAATACTGTGTGACCTCAGCTACTGATTAATTCTCTTTTTCCACGTGACCTTGACACGTTTATTTCAACTTGTATATTTTCCACTGAAAGCAGTCCAATAGTCGTTCCTGACTGCAGCAGTAATCTTCAAGATGAGGTCACATGCCTGGCCGGGAGCTCGCCGTCACTTCATTTGTTTGCACATATGTGGGCGGACATGAACAAAGATTTGAACTCTCCATGGTCTACTTCTTTAGAACATTTAAGTTTAAGAAAAATAAACTGCAATTAGCTATAAAGCTTCCCCAACCATTGATTAACCACAGTGCATCAGTCGAGGTGATTTTTAGAATCCTTTGAGTTGGACTCTGATGTCTGTTTCGCCCACCACAAGCCTATCTGGGCCCTGTTTTCAGCTCCATAACATTGTGCAAAGCTATTAAAAAATGTTGATTTTATAGACTCTACCAGTATATTTAATTAAATTCTGCTCTCCCTTTTACTGTTGAATATAACTCATTATTATAAGTGCCAGTTGTTAGCTATTTAAGTTATATTAAACTAGTTGTCTCCCTGGGCGGCACGGTGGCGCAGTGGTAGCGCTGCTGCCTCGCAGTTAGGGGACCCGGGATCGCTTCCCGGGTCCTCCCTGCGTGGAGTTTGCATGTTCTCCCCGTGTCTGCGTGGGTTTCCTCCCACAGTCCAAAGACATGCAGGTTAGGTGGATTGGCAATTCTAAATTGGCCCTAGTGTGTGCTTGGTGTGTTTGTGTGTGTCCTGTGGTGGGTTGGCACCCTGCCTGGGATTGGTTCCTGCCTTGTGCCCTGGGATTGGCTCCAGCAGACCCCCGTGACCCTTTGTTTGGATTCAACGGGTTGGTAAATGGATGGATAGTTGTCTCCCTTGGCTCCGCCCACGTAGTAGTGAAACAGGACAAACTTTAAAAATCAATAAAATTTTAAAATGTAATTCTGGCCAAGCAGAAGGTGGGTATGCTACAGCGTCAAACGTTGGCACTTTATCTGATCGTGTTCGGCTATGATGGGAGAGCATCCCCCACATGGGGAGAAAGCACGCAGCCATGATATCTCTATTAATCAGCAGCTACCCTCTAAAACACACGTAGCTCTGATCTCTCTCTCAGAAATGTTAAACGTTACTCCTTAACAATCTGTAGATGATAATGTCTGTTGATCAAACAGGTATCGCTAGCTAAGTGGAGGCAAGGTACGCTCCAACACGTGGTGAGAGGTAGAGCGACTCGAACGAAGGCTGGCATGTGAGTGAGGAAGGCCCCCCCCCACTTCCCCTCCCCTTGGCCCACTTCGTCTCTCTTGGACTCGCATGAATAAAGTCGCAAAATCAACCAAAATATTCAAGCAAATTCTACAAAAAACCTGATCTAAATCCGTTAAGTAGTTCTCTTGATCACTATCTAAGCAGATGTAACATACGCCCTGAGCCTGGCGTGTGAGTGAGGAGGACCCCCTCACTGCGTCTCTCTTCGACTCATGAGAATAAAGTTGCAAAATCAACCAGAATGTTCAAGCAAATTCTACAAAAAAAAACAGATCTAAATCTGTGAAGTAGTTCTCTTGTGAAAAGCGGACAGACAGACAGATGTTGAATTTTATATATATAGAGAGATGTTTGCCTATAAATTAGTGCATAGCATATGGGAGGTTCTTATAACCCCCACAAGGTGAATTGAATTGGTATTTTCTAAGTATTTCTTGTCTCTCTGATTGCACGTTAGTCTCGTGTGTAAGGCATGGAGGGCGCATGGTTTCAAGCCGTGCCTTAACGTGCTCAGTGGTATGGGCAGAGCCGTAAGTTTAGAGCGTATTGAATGTGAAGTAAAGCACAGAAAATTAACTCATCCTTAAGTATAGAAACAGTTGATGTTTAACAAGAAGAAACATTTTTCCTTTTCTTGGCCTTATATTCTTGTGTGTAACAACTTTTCCTTATCCTTGTGTGGACTGTTTGCTTTGAAATTTCACTAAATGTTTTTAAAATGAACTTTTTTGGACTGAGAGATTTTTTTGGATACATGTTTGGCTCACGCTTGATCCTGCCTTACTCACCAGCACCTACAGTAAAAGTTTGAAACCTGCCTGTGTAAGCCTGACATCGGTCCAAGACAGAAGAAAATAGCGATGATTTGAAATACTCAACAGGTACCTTTAACTTCTGCTTGGTTTGACACATCGTTCAATTGGAGTTGAACCTGTGAAAGAACTGTTAGTGCTCCTTGTGTGGATAATTTTCTTTGAAATTTCACTAAATGTTTTTAAAACTAGTTTTTTTGGACTGAGAGATTTCTTTTGGTACGTGATTGCCTCATTCTTGATCCTGCCTTACTCACCAACAGCTACGATTCTTATAAAAATATTACATCAACAAAAATGAGATCTTCCTGTATTTGAAGAATTAAATAAGAACATTTTCATAATACTTTCAAAACAATTAACCAAGTCCCCAAATTCACACAAATTCGATATCATGTCGATATTTTCTAACTTGCTTAAATATTAAAAATGCCTCCACATAATCTGTCAGTAATCCTGGTCTATTATTCCATCTTAAACTTCCTTCTCTTGGTCTTCTTCTCCACATACAGCTTACCTTGCACAATGACGTGGATGAATGTCGTCCTGGGGAAGTGGTTGGTCTGCACGGCGCATGTGTAAAGACCTTCATCGTACACGTTGACATTTTCAATCTTAATGGTGTACTCTTTCTGAGTGTAGGACTGAAGAGTCACTCTTGGATCTAAGGACCACTTATCCCGTCCCGCATATAGGATACTTGAGCGATTGAGCCAGGCCGTGTGTGTCACCTTGCTGTCCAGTGCACAGCTGAAAGACAAAAAGATGGATTGAATTGTCAGGAGCTCAACAAAATGGTGTCAGAATCACCTGGTAAAAAGGGTCACCATGTTAGTGACCAGGTAAAGGTTACATTTTGGTGCAGGGAAATATTTTAAATTAATGAGGCACAGTCTAGTGCTGTAAGAAGAGAAAACAAATAAAATACAACATTTAATTTGACATTTCATTAATGTTTATCAGACTGCAACCCCATCCCATTACTCAAAGCTCTCAAGACCCTGAATTGGCTTAACTGGGCTTTATTTTCTACATTACACAGTACTGAGCACTAACGCCTTTGCAGACAAGGTGTAAATGCTGATTTTGTTGGTAATTTTTACAGGGATTTGTCGTGTTTTATAGGGATGTTTTGTACCCATAGGAGAACTCTTAGCACAGAATCCAAATTTGGCATTAGTTTTTCAGGTCATTAAGTATGTCAAGTATTGAAAATTATTTTACACCAGTATCAACACTGTTTCATTTTTTCTAGGATGTAGCAATTTTTTGAGTCCCGCCATTATGTGACTCCTGGTTGCCAGGGTTGTGGCCTTAGAGGTCATGATAACTTCTAATGTTGCATAACTGACAGTTCTGGCATCCACTGCAGATGGATATTGACTTTTGTTAGTAACTCTCTGCTTATTGATCTTTTGGCTTTGAACTTTTGACTATGACTTTTGTTTCACATTTTGGTTACAACTACACTATTGTTATCTTCCTGTTCACGACTTTGCTTTGTCTTTTTTGACTACTTTTAATCTCCTGGGGCCTCATGTATAAACAGTGCGTACGCACAAAAATGTTGCGTACTCCCATTTCCATGCTCAAATCGCGATGTATAAAACCTAAACTTGGCATAAAGCCACACACATTTTCACGGTAGCTCAAACCCTGGCGTACACAAGTTCTCCGCTCGGTTTTGCAAACTGGCAGCACCCAACCTCAAAACAGTGCTTTTATTCAAGTGCGGTTTCCCTTTCTTTTTGAGATGAACATCCCTGATGAGGCTTTATAAATACACTGAAATTAACCGCATATTGTTTATTAGTTTAAGGCATCTGATTGTAATTAACCTGTAACAATATAATGGTCCACGGAATGGCCAAACTATTCCAAATACCATAACTGCTTTAGCGTTGTTACTCTCACTGCACCTTCGTCTTCTTTCAGCTGCTCCCATTAGCGGTTGCCACAGTGAATCATCTTTTTCCATATTACTCTCAAAGCACCACTCAGAGTATTTATATCACTGTATCTGAGTGGGGAATCACAGCTCTACAGCAGCTGACTGAAAAGAGAATTATCAGTATACAGCATCAAGCACACGCTGCCTCAGCCATGCTGTCTATTGAACTGCTCTCATAAGGCAAACGCTTCAAAGCCTTTCCTGTACTGACCTCGCGGTTCAGAAACAGTTTCATCCCAAGAGTTCTAAACGCACTCAATCAGTCCATCAAGTGCTCCTTGCAGAACTGTTTGTACTTATAAGTACAATTAC
The DNA here is from genome assembly GCA_026402145.1 of Polypterus bichir lapradei. Classification (NCBI taxonomy): domain Eukaryota; kingdom Metazoa; phylum Chordata; class Cladistia; order Polypteriformes; family Polypteridae; genus Polypterus; species Polypterus bichir. The sequence continues at coordinate 28,541,067 of JANRMT010062802.1, forward strand.
CTCACTGTAAACTTCTGATACAGTTATAATATTGCACAACCTGAGCCACTTCATAAAGCATGTATTTACATATGATGACGATATCATTTTTAAGATGAAATGCAGCAAAAAATGTTTATTACATTATACAGATAACATGTTAACATCATTTAAATAATCTATATTGTTAATAATTATACATGTGAGGACACAGTGTCGCAACGCTAGCTAGTTCAGGGATTGTTCCTGCCTCACACTGTATTCTTGCTGGGGCTGGCGCGACACTGGAAGGATAGAAGGATGGAATAATTAAACATGTACTATGAAGATATTTCAATATTCCTTAAAAGTTTTGAAGAATCAGTGTTCTAAGCTTACAGATGACTTGACGTCTATTACAGAGCTGATTGTGTGGTGATTGGTTACTTGGAGAAAGAAAAGGAAGGACAGGAATTGGAGGTTAGTATGTTTGAAAGAGGCAGTACTGCTGCAATACATAATTTCATCGAAGGTCGCACATGGCAAAGCAAGCATCTTGCAGGAGGCAGGAAAAATCTCTGGACAGGGCGCCAGCTCATCACTATCACTGCGCCACTGTGTTCCCATGTTTAATAACATGCTTTAACTCCTATCATCATGAAAATGATATCATGTATACATCTCAGTATTTTAATTATTCAGAGAGCTGTAATATCACAAATGTAATGGATTCTGTGTCGGAGAAAGAGAAAGCCAGTTTAAGATGCACATAGTGATTCACACACATAGAGCACATAGAAGATCAAATACAAAACAAAGCATTTAACGTGCTACTTTAGTTACGATGGGATTTAAGAAACTAGTAAATTAAACGATTTGAAGATGAAGTTTATGATGTTCTGCTTTAATGACAAAATAAACTACATGATTAAAGTGAAAATTTCAAAATTAAAGTTGACATTTTGAGCTTTTTTCCCACTGTGTGTCTATTTGTTTTCTTTTCTCTGTACCCTAATAAGCTTTCATATGACACTCAGACACTGGACTACGACTCGCCTTTTCACAGCGACTTTGATATGTGACAATTTCTTTTTTATTTCAGGCACTGTGCGACTTTGTTAACTTGAGCTTTCGAGTTTCTCCAACACTTTACGTCACTCGATCAACTTCCTTTTGTTTTTTATACCACTGTTTAAACCAACAAATAGTACATTTTTCATTGGCTCCACTTGGCATTAGCTGAAATTCTTCTATTTCCCCCTGTGCTTTTGCCATTGCCTTTTCACAGAACACTGAGCTTAAGGGCTATTTATATTGATTTGAATATTCAAAGAGACTGGGAGGATTTGGGGCAAGACAGCAGGTGCGTGCACGTGCGTTACTTTTCATGCTGACCGGGATTTATGGAGGGGAAGAACGTGGAAGTAGGAGAACACACAGATTTTTGCATCTGGATTTTTTTGTGTGTATGCGCATTTCCATTTTTGTCCTTATGCCATGTTTTAGTGTGAATTCTATGCATGGCATTATGAATGAGGCCCCTGGTCTAACACCCTTTTAAATTGCGAGATCTTCTTCATCTGTAGCAGAACAGTGTGTGAGTTCAGGGATTGGGTTAACTGTTTTTAAAGTTGGAGCATTTTTGTTTTTTGCTTTGCGCCCTCAGACACCATAACCAATCGTCTATGGGAGAGGAGCGAAAGCTTTAGATTTGTCAAAAATTTCAATTTCTGTTTTTTGATGGATCTCGATGTTTTAGGCTCTCCGATACCAAAATCATCTATATCTCAATGAGGGGTGCGTGTCTGTCTGAGTGTCGTACTTTCTCAAGGATGGTCTAGAGCTAAAATGGTTGGACGGAAAGTACCAAACTCGAAACTTAAGGCTGTTATTAGATAATGATGTGCTGATTAGTTTTGAGCCAAATCGTGCAAGAGAAAGAGGCACTCTGGAGGAACCCTCATATACCGTAATTCTGCAATTAATTATGAATTCTTCTCATCAATTGCTATCATAATGACCTATTTTATGATCAAAAAGATCAGCATCAGAGCAGTAAATAATGACTGAAATGTTATAGAATAGTTTGGGTCACTTGCTTCTTAGAGCACAAAGCCTACTGATGCTCACATCCAAATTGTTTATTTACAGAGGCAGACCTAACATATAAGTGAGTTAAGCAGCCGCATAGGAGCCCCCTGAAAAAACCTAACTGCCATCTAAAGTTACCATTAACTAGTTATTATTGGTTATTATTATTGTTTATGCTTTCTGGATTTATTCTTGGGTTTGTAAGATTGATAGATGGTATAAGCAAGCATGGGTAAGTGAGCTGCAATGGATTGGGATTGCTCCTGTGTTATGTGTAATGTTTCCAGAATAAGCTATTGTTCCCAATAACCCCACACTGGGTCTATTAGATGGATGGATGATATGAATCTGTATAGAAATATACCCTGCATCCCTCCCAGGATTTCTTCTGTGTTATGCACTATGCTTCATGAATAAGCTGTGGTTCCCAGTAACCCCATATTAGGTCTGTAAAATGGGCTGATGATAAGAGCATGTATAGAAATATACCTTGTAACAAACCCAAGATTGTTCCTGTTGTGACAGGCGACCACGGCCATTACTTGGCTGGGACGCCAATGGAATGGAAGTCCCGTGGGAGCGAGCACCTGCAAGGCACTACCTTCCCCTGGGACTCTAGGGGGCAGCTCTCCTTGGCGGCTATTGCACCATGGATTCCTGCGGGACAGACTGGGAATGGGAGTTTTGTGCAGCCCTGTTGGGTTCCAAGGGGGCTGCCAGGGGGAGCTGCAGAGCCCTAAACTGGAGTTCCACCATACCTGGGAGTGATTCCAGCTAATCATGATGAGCCACCTGAAGAACTCCCAGGTGCTGAATAATAGAAGCTGCCTCACTCCATTCAGGAGCCACAGTCAGGTGGGAGTAGACGAAGCTCTCCAGGAGGAGTGGAGGGGGAAGAGAAGAGAATAGGAAAGGAAAGAAAAGAGGAAGAAGAGAAGAGGAAGGAAAACGACTGTGCTGTACTGTGCTGTGGGGAGCAGGCTAAAGTGCTCCCCAACTGTAAATAAATGTGTGTGCTGTGTGACAACTTCTATCTGCCTGTCTGTAGCTGGTATGCCTCCTAGTGGTCCACATTGTGTTATGTGCAATGCTGCAGGAATAAGCTGTGGACCCCATATTGTGTCTATAAGATGGATGGATGATATAAGTCTGTATAGAATAATACCTGGCATCCCACCCAGGATTGTTCCTGTGTTACGTGCAGTGCTTCATGAATAAGCTGTGATTCCCAGTAACCCCATATTGGGTCTGTAAAATGGATTGATGAAAAGAGCATGAGTAGAAATATACCCTGTATCCCACCCAAGATTGATCCTCTGTTATGTGCAATGCTTCAGAAATAAGCTGTGGTTCCTATATTGGGCCTATAAGATGAATGGATGATATGAGTGTGTGTAGGAATAAACCCTTCATCCCACACTGTACTGTTCCTGTGTTATGTGTAATAACCCCATATTGGATCTATAAGATACCCTGCATCCCACCCAAGATTGTTCCTACTTTAGTGGCCAATGATGCTAAAATAAGCTCTCATTCTTCATAAGACTGTAGTGGGCCTATAAAAAAGATGGACAATATGAAAGTGAGCATCCAGGATTGTTCTCTCTTTGTACTTAATGGTGCTGGAGTAGAATGTATGGCCGTCACCCTAGACTGTGATGCAGGCCTTTCCGAGGCCGCCTGCTACTCTGGTGCTCATCCTGTCTGTGCCTCTTGCCCTCACCTGCTCTGCCTTCCATCTGTAGAATCACATAAAACTCCCACCTCAGAAATGTCTAATGATTTTTAGCAAGTTTTATCAAAATAAATAACTTGTTTTTAAAAGTAAGAGCTGAGAATGAATGTCTTGGGAGCATGTGTACAAGAGATGAAATTACTGCCCTCCAAATAACACATGGCCAATTCCTCAAGGGCCCAGGGGTTTCATTTAATCTGAGCAGCGTGATAGATGGAAAGCTGCCGCCGACCAACGCCGTACCTTCAAAAGCCATCAATACGAGTTGTTTTGCCAAAACTGGCCACTTCGGAAACAAAATGTGTGAGGCTTTGTATTCAGATCAGTCACCCTGGTCTGTACCTGGCCTTATCGTATGCAGCACTCAGATATCCTGATGTAAAAATTGACATTTTAGTTATCGAAAGAGATGAGCTGAGCCGCAGATTGACGGAATACAGAAAAAGGGACGCATCTGTGAAGGATATTTATGTCACTCTACAGAGAGACTAGAAAACAGATTGACACCCCTCCTTGGAGTTGGGTATTTTTTTTTCATTTGTTTTAGGGTAGAATTGTGTATTTTTTGCTGATGTTAATAAACACACACAATTGAAGAATATCAAATAAAAAAATAAAAAAAACTGTTTCCGAGCAAAAGAATTTAATAAATGTTTTGGTTTTATGTGGCCACTATTTTAGCTTCATCCTATTAATTCACATGTCCTACACATTATGTCGGTCAATGCCGTTTTTTTAATGCTGTCAGCTCATTCTTCCTCTTCATACAAAAGTCAATTGAGTCAAATGTCCAATATATCTGTGCAAAGCATGCTATATTTCAACTTTAAATCGTACTTCACACATATCGTTTAAGATTAAAATGAGCTGAAATCTATCAGAGACAAGGCTGGAACTGTGACTGATGCCATCAAGCATCAGCCTCACCAGGTATGCTTTAAGAGTGTCCTACACTAAGACCATGATGGGAAAAAAAATATCATCTTATTTGTCAGGCTGTTCCATAATTGCTGTCATTATTAATCATTTACTGGCATTGTTTGGATCTCGGATTCCATGCTGATCGCAGGCCAACTAAAGGCTGTGTCACATTATTTAACTTTTCCAGTAACCTTTATTTACATAACTGTAACAAGTCGGAGGCAGTCGGTGGCAGTCAGTGGTGCGCTCCTGCGATTCTAGCTGCATAATGTCACATTCCCGGTAACTTACTCCAACTTTTCCGCGACTCATTCTAGCAAAATCGTGGCTCTGTGTGCACGGGAGCCAACAAGCATTGAATGCTCATCCACAAGTAAAATGCACTGAAGCAACGAGGAATAAGAACCTCACAAATGGAGGAAAAGCTTGTCTGTCTAGTGCCTCTCATTTTAGGTACCATCACAGAATGTGGGAAAAAAAGATTGCGACTACGTCTGAACTCGTGTACGAGTCACGTCTTCATACAGCACCTGGTCACAAAATGCAGCGAGCTCAACCGTGCTGGAAAATTGACCCACACTCACTAAATTTGAGATGCTCTGCGTTTTCCAGTCGTTAAAGTTGACATGGTCCAGCGACAAGATCAGCAACTCGTCGGCAAATGAGTAGATGTCAACTTTACAGTTTCGCAATTGGAAGAATCCTAACACACCCTCCGTAACTCAATGGGAATTCAATGTCTTATATTACATAAAACTAGAAAAAGGGGAACCTTAAAGCCATGTGTATTATTCATTAAACTGCAAAAAATTGAATTTTCTTCCAAAGAATGGAGCAAACCTTCTTCAGAATTGTGCAAAAATCATGAATGTTGTTCTAAAATAAGGCCTCTGTCTCTTTCCTCTTTTTCTTTTGATGTTTTAGTAAACATGAGGGATTATCAGATGGTGGGCTTTGTTTTCACATGACTCTCCAATCAGGAGAAGGGTGTTAAGTATTGATAATGATTTAATGCATCTTTTGGAATGTTATATTTAATGTATTTTTTATTGCTTTCCTTTTTATTTGTTGTAATGTGGTTGTTAAGCTTAATAAAAACTTTAAAACTTTAAAGTAAATAAAGCAAACTGTAATCCACCTGGGGATTAAAATGAGTGACCATGTGGGAAAAAATATGAAAGGAAGAAGACAAAGTTAAAAATGTGAATGCATCATTTTACAGTTTAATTTACTGATCAAACAGATCTTTGATGAAAAAGACCAAGCTGACACACAGAGGTGCCATGAGGGCTGATTCTGTAGTCACTCTGTGAGGTGTCTATTTCTGGAATAGCACTGACTAGAAATTAACTCTGACGATGACTCACTACAATCAGAATCAGGCAAAGAACTTAAAAAAGAACTAGTAAAGATACTCATTTCTTAGACTGTTGCTGAAGATTCTGTAAAAAGGAATTAAAGACAAAAACTAGTAAAAGATTGATTGCATTTTGAATAAATAGTCATCCTCAAACAAAGAACATTTTAAAAACAACAGGCTATTGCATAATTGTTTGAAAAATCTCCCCAGGGGACACATCTGTTGTGCATCCTTAATAATTATGAGCCAAGATAGCAGTTGGCTAATAATAATAAAAATAATAAACAAGAAAAAAATGAAAAGATAAGTAAAACAAATGTAGAATCTAGATATAGATGTGAAAGAAAAGTGCAATAGATAGATAGATAGATAGATAGATAGATAGATAGATAGATAGATAGATAGATAGATAGATAGATAGATGTGAATGGCACTATATAATAGATAGATAGATAGATAGATAGATAGATAGATAGATAGATAGATAGATAGATAGATAGATAGATAGATAGATAGATAGATAGATAGATAGATATGAAAGACTCTCTATCATAGACAGATAGGTCCTTGTAAATGTCTCTTGAACATAAGAATTTTGACAAATGAGTAGAGAATATTGAATCCCCCATTCAGACCCTCAGGCTCATTCAGTTAACTAGCAGCTAAGCTGTCTCAATATCTCATCCAGGTACTTTTTAAAAGTTGTTTTAATCTCCATTTGAACTCCATGACTTGGTAGTTTATTTCAAATCCCCTCAACTGTTTGAGTGAAGAAGTTATCTTTGGTCTCAGAATTAAATGCATTTCCCCTTGTCTCCAAAAGGTGTCCTTAAGTATACATTTATCTGCAAAATGCTGCTTGATCAATATAATTAATGCATTTCATAATTCTGAAGACGTGTGTTAGGTCCACATGTGTTTAACTCTGCTAAAGAATATTGAGGTTTATGTTACATTTAAAGCCAGGGTTTGTTCTCTTTTCTGTTCTGTCTTTGTTATCTTTTCTTTTTTTTTGTCTCTGTCAAGTTTTATATTTTATGAGTTTTTGGTTTTCATATAATTATTGTTAATATTGTACTTTAAAGCTACATTTCTTGTGTTTTATGGGTGGAACCCTGGGTAGTTGAGCCACCATGACATCACTGCTGAGGGATTGCTCCTCGGGCTGAGGAGGTTAGTTCTCTCGGGGTGTCATTGCTGGAGTATTGCAGATTGCGTTTCTTCATAAGTACATTTCTTAATTTTCTGGTTACAGAATTTTGTTGCTTTGTTTCTGGATTCTCATTACTAGATAACAGCATGGACTTGTTATCCTTGGGTAGCTCTTTGTTTTGTGTTGAGCATTACACCAGAAGTTGATGGTTATCCTCACCATTAAATGTATTTTGTATATTTCAGGTATTTTGAACTCAACTTGAGTGAGCCCCAAGTTGAGCCTGTGCAAGGTGGAGGGCCTACCTTTTGAGTTTGGGAACAGGCCATGTTCTGAGGCTTAGACTTAGTGAAGTCCTGGTCTAACCTGTCACCCTTTCCACCATTATGGTGCTTATCCTGCAGATAAATGGACAGGTGACTTATGTACTAAGCTAAACTGAGAGAATTGTGTAATAAATGAAGCCCACACAAATAAAATTAAGCCTAGATGCCAATTCCTAATGATAGACAAGAATCAAAGTTGAAAAAACAGGCTAAGAGGTAAAACCAAATGAAACTATTGAGAAGTACAACAGCAGAAGATTTCTATTAAGTATTTATTTTTTTATCAGGTTTGTATCCACAGATCGGATAACGGAAGGAATCCCCAGCAAACCTTTCATCCCACCGATTACTCATGGGCACCAATGACAGCTCTCAAATGGTGGCAACAGAAGAACCTAAATGTCCGAATGTCCTGGCTGAATTGCCCATCACAGCCTTGTCATTCTGGTTTCCTAATCATTTTCGTCTCTAATTGGGTTTCTTTCTCTCACACCACTTCATCAACTAATAACTAATGTATGGTGAGCGTACTGCTGCAAGATGGCTGCCATCTCATCATTTAGGTAGATGCTGCATATTGGTGATGGTTGAAGTGGCTCTCCTCTTTCTAGGTAAAGCACTTTGAATGTTTTCAAAAATGCTATAGAAATGCAATTTCTTCTTCATCTAAAAAACTATACTCAGGAGGTAGAAAATACCATATGAATTTATGCAAATCCTAAACATGACAGCATGGCAGCTTCACAACCGTTTACTTCTTTTAGTCTGTCATGGTAGGACATGCTCTTCAGTCCCCGGACAGATCTAAATGCCATTCTCAGCACACTTTTTAGTGATGCCATGTTTTCTTGCATGGTGGCGCAGTGGGTAGCGCTGCTGCCTCGCAGTTAGGAGACCCGGGTTCACTTCCCGGGTCCTCCCTGCGTGGAGTTTGCATGTTCTCCCAGTGCCTGCATGGGTTTCCTCCAGGTGTTCTGGTGTCCTCCCACAGTCCAAAGACATGCAGGTTAGGTGCATTGGTGATTCTAAATTGACCCTGGTGTGTGTGTGTGCACACCCTGAGGTGGGCTGGCACCCTACCTTGCGCCCTGTGTTGGCTGGGATTGGCTCCAGCAGACCCACGTGATCATGTAGTTAGGATATAGTGGGTTGGATAATGGATGGATAGATGTTTTCTTATAGCATAGTGACCAGAATAGCACACAGTACCTCACAGGCTGTCTCACTAATCCAACATTTATTTTCCTTTTTATTCACATTAAGTCCAATGATACCAAATGATACCATACGCAAACAAGTCCAAAGGGTAATTTCAGCGCCAGAGGCTCAGCTGTTTTTAACGGCAGATTTAGAGACTCGTGGAGGTGAACTGGTTTATCAACTCATGACACAGACATGGGGTTACTTTAAGATGTTCATTTTTTTTTTTCTTGATCCATTTTATTCAAGTTTAGTGACATCAGGAGCACACAAAGAATTTGTGACAATTTTCTGGACACTAGAGGGCAGTTTGTTTGGCCCACCATCCGTCTTTGGTAAACATTTGTTTTTACGTCAGGCAAAACTTTGCACTTGAGAATGTGACATCTTGACTGATGGCAGGCTTATTTAACCACCAGGAAAATGGTCAGCCATAGCTCTGGAAGTCTAATGACAATTGCCGGCTGTCTGTTGCTATGGCAGCTGATAGCAGTGGTCAGTAATGCTACTGTAACATTGCTACTGTACATACAAATTACAGAAAGCATCATATAAAGCCATTGTTAGGAAAAATAACAGCATTCTGCTATTTCCTTATCACAGTTGCACAGACAGCAAACCAATTTAATCCAAATAAAGTGTCTGTCCTATCAGTCTAATGAAAACGATCAGACGCTGAGTAGGGAGGCCTTCGGGAGCCCCAAGTATTCCACATGACTAGCACTCTGTCTCATCAGCATTTTAAACTCAGACACATTAATGCCTAATTGTTATTAAAAATACATGGCAAATTCTTCCTTGATAATTAGCATGCACTGCGTGTTTTGAAGATGGCCCTCGACAAGCAGCGGCTCTTCTGAGGTAAAATATTAATGCCTCGAGTCAAGAGTGACATGCTCTGAGGAACTACAAACTAGTTTCAATTTTTTAAAAGACAAAGAAGACCAATGAAGATTAATTTTGCATTAAATAACTCTGGACCCCCTTCACAAAGGCCTGCATACAAATACATATCTAATACTCACACAGACAGAAGAAGCTGGTTTCCTGCGCCATCAATATTTAATGTTGTATTATTTTGAAAAACCCACAGGCTTCTGGTACGGACTATTATTTGAGGAAGAAAACAATCAAAGAGATTTCTGGGCAAAATAAATAATAAAAAAAAAAAAAAAGCATGAACAGTTATTATAGGAATGTTCTATTCTCTGATTGGTCAGATTTCATTCTGCTTGGATAATATGTTTTAATACAGAATAGTGGGGAGCACAGTGGTGCAATGGTTAGCAGTGATCGGGGTTCAAATCATCTGTGTGGAGTTTGGATGTTCTCCTCATGTCAGTCTAGGTCTCCTCTCACACCAGTGAAAATGGGAGTTAGCTTATCCTCCTCAATGTCAGACCTGAGCGTCACTCGGGCTGTAAAAACAGAGCTAAAAGTGTTAGTCCCAAGTGTCAACTGTATAGACATGTCTCGTGTAAGAGTTAGACCCGAGGATTACTCGGGCTGTAAAAGGGCCAACAGCGTTAGTGCCAAGCATTGCTCAGGAAACAATATAGGCATGTCTTGTGTAAGTGACAGGCCCAAGTGTTACCTGGGAAATGGTGCAGACATGTGTTTTCCTAGCCCCATAATGGAGTCTTGTAAGAAATGTTTGTCAGCAGCCCAGGTGCTGCATGCTCTTGACAGTGATACAAACAGTAATGACAAAGTGAAATTGAAAAGGACAGTGAAATTGAAAGTGATTTTGATGATTGTGAAAGTGATGCTCAGGACAGTCGCACATGCATGTGCTGGAAGGAAAATCTGAAAGGAATCACACTACTATTGTCCTAACTGTGACGGTGGATTGTGTATTTGACCATGCTGCAAGATATACCACAAAAAAAAAACACATTTTGACAGTACAGTCATGGCTAAACGTTTTGAGAATGACACAAATATTGGTTTTCATAAAGTTTGCTGCATCAGTGTTTTTAGATCTTTTTGTCAGATGTTTCTATGGTATACTGAAGTATAATTACAAGCATTTCATACGTTCTAAAGGCTTTTATTGACAATTATATTAAGTGTATGCAAAGAGTCAATATTTGCAGTGTTGGCCCTTCATTTTCAAGACCTCTGCTATTCGCCCTGGCATGCTGTCAGTCAACATATGGGCCAAATCCTGACTGATGGCAGTCATTCTTAACAATAAAGCATAATCAGTGCTTGGAATTTGTCAGATTTTGTGGGGTTTTATTTGTCCACCCGCCTCTTGAGGAATAACCACAAGTTCTCAATGGCATTAAGATCTGGGGAGTTTCCTGCCCATGGACTGAAAAGTTCAATGTTTTGTTCCCTGAGCCACAGTTATCACTTTTGCCTTATGGCCCGGTGCTCCATCATGCTGGAACAGGCATTGTACATCACCAAACTGTTCTTGGATGGTTGGGAGAAGTTGCTCTCGGAGGATGTTTTGGCCCCATTCTTGTATTCATAGCTGTGATTTTAGGCAAAATTGTGAGTGAGCCCACTCTCTTGGCTGAGAAGCAACTCCACACATGAATGGTCTCAGGGTGCTTTACTGTTGGCACAACACAGGACTGATGGTAGCGCCGCTCACCTTTTCTTCACCAGACAATCTTTTTTCCGGATGCCCCAAACAATTGAAAAGGGGATTCATCAGAGAAAATGACTTTACCCCAGCAGTCCTCAGCAGTCCAATCCCTGTACCTTTAGCAGCATATCAGTCTGTCCCTGATGTTTTTCTTGGAGAGAAGTGGCTTCTTTGCTGTCCTTATTGACACCAGGCCATCCTCCTAAAGTCTTCGCCTTACTGCTGCCATTCCTGATCAAGCTCTGCACTGGTGGTACCCCGATCCCACAGCTGAATCAACTTTAGGAGACGGTCCTGGCGCTTGTTGGACTTTCTTGGGTGCCCTGAAGCCTTCTTCACAACAATTGAACCTCTCCATTGTAAACTCAGTCAGCATGACAGAGTGATCTCCAGCCTTGTCCTCGTCGACACTCTCACCTGTGTTAACGGGAGGATCACTCAAATGACGTCAGCAGGTCCTTTTGTGGCAAGGCTGACACGCAGTGGAAATGTTTCTCTTTGGGATTAAGTTCATTTTCATCGCAAAGAGGGATCACTCTTCAGAACATTCTGGGGTATATGTAAATTGCCATCATAAAAATTGAGGCAGCAAACATTGTGAAAATTAATACTTGTGTCATTTTCAAAACTTTTGGCTATGACTATATATACCGTATTAGCATTATTTTATTATTATTATTATTATTATTATTTTGATCATTATTATACTTCCTACACTTTTGATGTAGAAAGATGAGATTTAATTTTTTTTCAAGCCAAAAAATGCAATGCTTTTTACATGTTTTTTTGAGAAAAAGAGTAACACTAAGGTGGGCTACTGTGGATGACCTCACATGAAGGGTGGTCATCAGTGGAGACCCTCAGAGGTCTATCCTGGGACTGTTACTTTTATTGATTTACAAGAATGATATAGATTTTGGTGTAGTTAGTAAACTTGTGAAATTTGCAGATGTTAGTAAAAGAGGAGCAATGGGAGAAACTGAGGAGTCAGCAAAAAGAATTCAGAAAGACGTGCACAAGCTTCAGACACTGGGTGAACACTTGGAAAATGAAACGTAATGTCAAAAAGTACAACATGCTACACATGGGCAAAAGGAAAATCAATTATAAATACAAGATGAGGGACACTGACCTGCAGGAACTAACCTCTGGAAAGGAGTTTGGGGTCTTTGTTGACACAATGCTTTCATCATCTAAGCAGTGTGCAGAAGTGATTAAAAAGGAAGGCAAATAAAACGTTAGATTAAATCCAGGGCCGGATCTACCATCAGAGTGTTCTGGGTGCACACCCAGGGGTCTGTGATGGCAGGTGGATTTTTTAATGAAACTATATATCCGAGAGCCAAAATTATCCAGGGGGGGGGGTCCCTCTAACTTGATGAAATGAATTAAGTACGTGTGAGTTGAAATGATTAAGGAGTCCCACCTACTGATGAGTCTCACGCTGAAATTAAGAGTGAGAAATAAGTAACCTCATGTCCACACGCTGCATTGGTAAATGTATAAGCAACTGTCTGTTATTAACTGAATCACTCAGGGGTCTGTGACGGTCTTATTCTGGCCTTGACTATATTGAAAAAATGTTGCATATAAACCAAGTGATGATACACTCAGACTATAATGCACAAGTCAGACCACATCTGGAGTCCTGTGTCAAATTCTGGTCACCACACAGCAAGGAAGACAAAGCAGCACTTGAAGCTGAGCAGAGAAGAGAAACCAGAAGCATCGCAGGTCATCTTAAGGACACGTCCTAATGTGACAGACTTGAGAGAACTCAACCTGTTTAGTCTCGAGCAGAGGAGACCACATGTAGACCTCACTCAGGTCTTCATAATCATCAAAGGCATTAATAAATGAGGCCCAGAAGAATTTAACTTAAGGGTGGATCATGCACTCGAGGACACCAGTGGAAATTAAGCAGAAGTGTAATTAGGACTAAAGCCAGGAAACACCTCTTTACACAAAGAGTTGTGGGAATCTGGAACAAACTACTGACACACGTAGATGAAGCAGAAAACTTGACAACATTTAAGAAGATCCTGGATGAGATATTGGAACAGATTAGCTATTTGCTAAACAAACACTCTTAATGGAATAAATGGTCTCCTCTCATTTGTCAGATTTCTAAAGATCTTATGTTATGTGGAGACTCTAAAATGGATCAGTAGATGTGAGAGGGACTTATAATAGAATGACGCCCCACCCAATGCTGCTGGGATATTCACTTAACCTGACTAAGAAAAAAGATTGTGATGACATGTCACATTTTTATTTATAGTTTGCATATCTGATACTCAGAATACTTCCAGTAATAGGATCAAAATGCACTATAATTCCTTTTATATCTAAGTTAGAGCACAAGCAGTTAAGAGACTTCCTCAGGCCCTCAGAATGAGTCAGAAGCAGGAATCGAACTGACAATGAGGATTTAAAGCCCGCGGCTTTAGCCACAGCACCAATTTGTCTAAATGAGCTTTGCTCTTCTTTTAAGTTTACCACTGCATTCATTTTTTTAAAAAAGTAGACTTTGAGCTCTAAATGCTGTAATAGCGCCACCCTTTGGTACTACTTAGGAACTACTGTAGAATGGGACAAAACACACCAACAATCCAGGGCTCTGTGCACACATTCAGAGGAGTGCAAGTAAGAACCTCCCTGAACTCTATAGAAGTGACATTACTACTACTACTACTGTTACTACAACTAATAAAAAACTGGACAATGTCAGTAGCTATTGTAAGAATTCATCTGGATTTATTTTATCGCTATTTGTTCAATGAAATATTCCTAACTTGATTGAGATAGGAGAAATCCATTCAGCCCACTTTTCTCCCAAATCCAGCTAGGGGTTTCAGGTTGTGCAGCATTATTGCCTCCATCGTGTGTATTTAAGAAGGTGCCACTGAATTATCTTGATGTGCGTAACTGTCAGGTGATCTGTGTATCTAAGTGATCAGCTACATTTATTTTCTACCATTTATTTCTTAGTGTATTTATGCCTTACTATCTTTACTACCTGTGATAGAATCCACCCATCCATCTTGAAGGCCACCAGTTCAAAATCATAGAATCCGGAGCTTGTTGAGGCAGCATTAGGCCCAGCTTCATCACAGTGCATGATCAACATACATACTTACAACATACATACTGTCATTCATGTGTGAATTGGGGGCATTCTAAGGGTTTGTGTACTGATTGTAATACCATTCTGGCTCATCAGATGGCGCTGCCATGCACAGCTTCTCTTCTTTTACAGTATCTACAGACCAGAAGCGCCCAGGCTCGATGATCCATGAAGACCCGCCAACTTTGGCAGGAAACCCCTCTCCTTCCTGAAAAAAATCCTACGAAATGGCCACTACTACATTTAGCCAACAGTCTTATTATGGACTTGCATGTGCAAAGGCATCAAACATTTGATTGCGTCATTACTGCAGCAAGCACAATTTTACAATATACAGGGGTCTGAGGCCAGTGCCGCAAGTCTTTATCTATGTGTTGCCTTATCTTTTACAGTACATTCATACATACATACACAAGTTTTAGGACACTTCTGTTTTTTCAGTTTTACTTCAAATGTAATTAGTTGAAATGCAATGAAAGAGAGGTTGAAAGCATGTGCTAATACAGAGTGTTGCCGCACCCACCCCATGATGAACCACCCGGATTGGGACCCGAGTGAAGCCCTGCAGTGACCTAAAATGGTGAAAAGGAAAGCAATAACCCTAACAAATTATTAGTGTTTCCCTGAAGAAGGCCCATTTGTAATATTCTGATATTTCCTTTTTTCACTTTTTGCTAACCTAAACTTTAAATTTAAAATTCTGGCAGTTTACTACTTACCTTTTCACCATTTTAGGTCATATATATATACCGGAAAGCCCCCTGGCCTGCGCTATGTGCCAGCCACTTCGCATCTCTGCTGCTCATGTATCAATGAGCTCATATATGCTCATTAGCGCTAATGTGATCTTTACTATCAGTTTTTTGAGACTTTCAAATTTTAGTACTTTCATCATCTCTGACCTTCTCTGCATATGTATCACGCCAACGTTTTTGAATCCTTTACGACGTTCTAATTTGTCATCTACTCTTTGTCTTTTATTTCCGGCCCCGGGTGTTGTTAAATCTCTTGACACAAACTCTCGTCGCGCAGGACGTGAAAGTATCTCTCTAAAAAATCGTCCCAGGATTTTTTTATTATAATAGATATACAGTATATATATATGTTTTTTGTCACCACTACCTTTCCGTGTGAATACACCAAATATTAACATAAGTATAAATCAAATGAATGCACTCTTTCTCCTTCCGCTTCTCTTGGTGAATGTTGCCTGCTGCCTCCCGACTCTGACTTCCTGAAGTGAAGAAACAAACTTCTTTTAAGCTGGACTCAGGAATGCTTCCAGTATCACAGTACTGCCTGTTGGGAGCCTTTCTGGGTCATGTAGAAACCCGGGACGTCCTCCTCTAGCAGCTCCCAAAGACCCCAAGAAGGTTGCGTTTCCCACTCCAGATCTCATGTAACCGAACTGTGAGGAATCAAGGGGGATGCTGCTGCCTGTCATATGGATGAAGGAACTCCTCCCAGGTTCTAACTTCCTCCAGTCCACACATTGTTCTGTTGTCCCACCAAGGGTGAGGGTTGTAAGGCACCCCAGCCATGTTGCATTTCCAGCTATTCAGTACTTCCGTTATGGTCTCCCGATCGGGTGAGAAATCATCCTCCCTATGTTCTTCCATCCTTTATGGCACTTACTGTACATACATACAAACTGGGGTCTGGTGGGCCAGAACTTATCCTGGCAGCAGCTGGACCGGACACCAGTCCAGAACATTTACACAAGGCTAATTTATTGTCAGCAAATAACAAAACTAACATGCCTTTGGGATATTTATTATTATTTGGAGACAAAGCCCCTTAGACATGGGGAGAATGTGCAAACTCCCCTCAGTCATTGACCACACGGGAATGTGAAACCAGGGCTCCGGTGTTGTGAAGTGGTCTTTCAAGCAGTTAACCTAAGTTTAACTACCGACCAGCAGAGAAAAGGAGATAAGAAGGACTAGCTAATTAGAGAGAAGCAATAAGGCTGATGACCAAAGATGACAATTTCACTTGATGCCATCATTCATTGCTATTCTTGGTACATTTAATCATTTAGTAAAGAGCTAAAATACTGCCAAATTCATAAAGCGGTCCAAAAAATGACTGCATGCCCATCAACATAACACAAGACGACAGGATATCTGATTTAAGCTTGAAGAAGGCCGCCTGAGCGGCTCAGCACTGATTTACTGGCACGCTTTACAATCTAATATTATATTTTACAAAATATATATATATAAAAAAAATGTCATTATCAGTGCTACTTTTAATTCAGACATTTGTTTACAGACTTGGCACTTTCTGAAAAAGCATGTCACCTTAATAAAAAAATAATATAAAACAAAGCAGATCGCCTGAGGTATGTTATTGCTTTTCCGATGCTGCATAAAGAATGATTAGAAGTGCTGTTTATTGCTTCTTCAGCTGAGTAAATTATCCAGTAAAGAAATAATGGGTTAATGCCTGACCCCCACAACTCTTACTGCAATGTGTGACTCCTTAAACAATATATTGATTTTATGACACGGGGGGGGGGGGCATTTTTAATTTCTTAAGCCATTTCATTGTAGAGCTAATGTAAATGAAACCTAGTCTGGCATTTGGCAGCATTGAAGCCAATGAAGAGGAATCCATGAAAATGCAGTCATCAGGACAGCCCATCTAGAGGACTCACTGGTGATTGGCACAACAAAGGGCATCAGTTAGTGAAGCAGGACATCTTGCATTGTTTCTCTCTGAAAGCATCAGTTCTGCCAATCAATAATTCATCCTGTATCTTTATATTACTGCAATGGACTGGACCCCCATGCTGGGTTTTAGGCCTGGCCCTAAATTGGATTAAGATGATTTGAGAATTATGTAAGTCTGTATGCTCATCCAGGCATATTACAAGCATTCCCCGCCATTCTTTGTTTGCATTCATCACATGCTGAAGTTTTTGTTTTATTATTTTTTTTTATAATTTTATTGATTTTATTGAAATCAAACAACATGCCAAACAAATAGATCAATTTTACAAGACTAGGATTTAAAACAAATCAACCCCCACCCCTGGACAGCAGAATAAAACTTAAACCTAATAAAAATAAATAAGTAGATAAATTAATAAGTGAATATAGATAAATGGAGAAGAAAAAGAAAAAAGAAAAAGAAAATGGGGAGAGAATCTGCTTCCTCAGTGCTTTAAAAGCTTATTCTAAAATGTTATTGATTAGATCCTGCCAGATTTTTATCCTCTAAGTGAGAATTTTATTTTTTCCAATTTCAAATAATATATAACATCAGTTACCCAACTGACTTAAAAGGGGAGAGTTAGGATTCTTCCAGCTCAGCAAGCTAAGTCTGCATGCCAGTTGTGTAGTAAAGGCAGTTTGTTTGTCCTTCTCCACTGTAAGCCCATCTAGAAGTCCACCAAACACAGCTGTTAGTGGATTAGGAGGGATTGTGACGCCAAGGCTGTCTGAAAGGCACTTCAAAATTTTGGTCCAGAATGATGTTAATTTGGTGCAGGCCCAAAACATGTGGACCAGTGAGGCTGGAACTTGATTGCAGCGTTTGCAGGTTGGATCTTTCCCTGGAAACATTTTGGACAATTTTAAGCAAGACAGATGTGCTTCATATATAATTTTGAGTTGAATAATTCTATGCTTTGTGCATATGGAGCTCGAGTAATTTCTCTGCATTGCTACCTTCCACTCCTTTTCTGAGATGTTGGATCTTTGAAAGGGAGGGACTGTAAAATGGTTTTATATATTGCAGAGATGCTGTCTAAGTCCTTGAAACTGATCAATATTTTTTTCCAGCATAGAGGGAGGTGGGAGGTGAGGAAAATTGGGCAGGTTCTGTTTAACAAAGTTTCTAATTTGAAGGTAGTGAAAGAAATGTGTTGCTGGAAAGTTAAATTTAGAATTTAATTGTTTGTAGGTTGCAAAGACATTGTCTATGTACAGATCTCTAAGTGATTTAATCCCAAATGTTTTCCAGACATTAAAAATTGCATATGTTTGCGAGGGTGGAAAAAGGTGGTTCTTGGGCAGAGGTGACACAGATAAAAGCTTCTATATCTTAAAATGCTTCCTACATTGTGTGTAGTGAGTGAGTGAAGCACAATTGGGTTGTTAGTATATTGGCGATTTTTTGCATTTATTGGGGTGCAAAGCAAGGAATATAAAGAAGTACTGCAGGATTTTATTTTTATTGCAGACCAAGCCTGTATATGTTCGTCTATTTCTGTCCATTTCCAGATTTTTATAGCTTTTACAGTATGTTTGCTGCCCAGTAGTAAAATGTAAAGTTAGGAAGAGCCATGCCACCTTCTGCCTTTGGCCTTTGTAGGGTCGCTCTTTGGATTCGTGGATGTGTTGAATTCCAAAGAATGGTGGTTATGGTTGAATCTAATTTCTTAAAAAATGATTTATTGATGTATATTGGAATATTTTGAAATGAAAAGAGAAGCTTAGGGAGGATATTCATCTACATATACATATAGAGAAACTTTCTGTTCCAGTCCCTCTGTGATAATCCCCTTTATCTCATAAGCATTTCAACAGTGAACTGCCAGTGGCTCAATGGTGACTGCAAAAAGTAGTGGTGACAAGGGGCATCCTTGTTTTATTTTACTCCACTGCCTACATGTCTTTGGCATGCATTGTACTAAGGATTTCTTACTGTTACACACTTTGTGTTTTGTGTTAAATGCATATTTCATTTTTCATCATTATGTTACCTTTCCTTCTCTACTGTTAAACTGAGGTTTGAAATGTGGCCCCATTATTTGTCTTACACTTTGAGAATGTAGCCCAAGGTCAGGAAGCTTCTTGGCCAATGTCCTGCTGGATACTTCCATATTCAGCTCTGTACGTTGGTGGTAACCCTATGTCTTTCCCACCTTGGAATTGTCTGGTTATTGTGACTCTTAAGTTTAAGTCACGTTAGGAGGCACTCTCAGGCTTGGGTACAGATTGCAAAACTGCTCCAGCTCATCAGAGGGTGCTGCCATTCACAACTTCTCCTCTTTTATCTGCAGAATGGAAGCTCCCAACCCTATCTACTACCCACCTTGATTGAGTCTGGGTAATCTGACTCTTAAGGTTATGTCACATTAGTGACTTTTCCAGTGATTTTCAGTTGTAGCCTTCATCTACTTAATCTTAGTGAGTCGAAGGCAGTCAGTGGTGCACTTCTGTGTTACACTCAGCAACTCAACCCAACTAGTCCACTTTTGTCTTTAGTTGTAATGGTGGCTATCTGTGCATGAGAGCTGACAATCAATGATACTACAAACTGCTATCACTCATGCATTAATGGGAGGCATTCTCTGGGCTGCAATACTACTCTGGTTTGTGAGAGGGCGCTGCCATTCACAACTTCTCCTCACAATGAATGTTCATCTAGAAGTACAATGCAAATAACATATAGACGAGGAATAAGGAAAATGGGTGTGTTGTTCCTCTCATATAGAGGAGACTCTTGACTGTCTGATGTCACGTGTTTTACGTTGTCACTTAAGGGTCAGCTCAAGGGCTCTAATGACTGTAATACTACTGCCGTTTCTGGGGTTAATGCTGTGTCCTAATCTTTTCCTCCCTCTGCAGTCCAGATGATTGATGGCTATAACATCTATGGCCAGGTTTATATTTCACACGACGCAATGCATGATCCAGCGGACGCTACTGTTACGCATGTGTTTAACTGTTTATACTTGTGCACATACTTTACGTAAATCTGGAATATTCCACCAGGTGGCGGTGCAAGATATCATCATGGTGAGAAAACGTTTCGCTTCACTGTGTTGTGAATTGACTGAAATATCCATTAAATTCTGAGGACACTTTGCCACAATATCTCTGAAAAGGATGTTTAATGATTACATCAATCAATCCAGGGATGTGCCCATTCCAGCATCAGCTCATCACAAGGTGAACACAAACACACACATATACACTAGAGTCATTTTAGTGTCACCAAAATCCCAAAACTTCATGCCTTTGGAATGAAACTGGAACACACTAAGGAATCCAGGAAGGGAACACCAGCAACGTGACTCCCTGTGAGACATCAGTGCTACCACTCTGCCACCGTGCCACCACAACATGTGTAATGAAGTTAACAATATATTTGTAAAATGTGACATACATACTTTAATGCATTTCATCAAGAAAGTGATATCAAGTATAAATCTAAGGATTCTAAATGTGCAGTGAGCTGGAATATCATAAATGTAATGTGTTATGTGATTACTGCTGTCAGTTCAGGAGGAAGCCCAAGAAGCACATAGCAATTAACAACTGGGTCAGTTTTAAGATGATGTTTATGACTGTCTACTTTAATGATAAAGTAAACTACGAGATAAAAGTGGACATTTCGAGATTAATGCCAATATTTCCACTTTAATCACAAAATAGACCTTTTCACCATGCCTTTAATATTTTTCTCTGTGGCTCAAATACGCTGCCTTACATTCTAACGCTGTTGTGAAGGTGCATAAAAATAAACAAAGATGGCACAGAACATGGTATGTGAGACTTTTAAAATGTATTGTGTCATTAAGTTGGGGAATATGCAGCGCTTGAATATATAAGTGCCAAAAATGTATTTGTATGTCTGTATTTTGCTTCATCACATCGAACCATTCATCAAACATGGAAGCACACATATCAATCCTGTAGCGGCTTTCTGTCACATGTAGATAGTAAACATAGACTCTGACGTCACATTCCGACTTTTATCACACTGTGCCCCTTGACTTTATGGTGGTACTGCAACTCGCACATGCGTTGCATTAATTTCTGAAGACATGCTCAGAGGACACGTCAAATGAATGCTGGGAACGTATGGCAGCCATGATGTGTATGCGTACGCGTTCTGAGGGTGAAGTATAAACAAGCCCTATGGCATCACTTCCAGTGTCTGTCCAACTGGGCCCACCTCTTCCTGCTGGAAGGACTCAAAACCAGAAGCTCCAGCATCTTTGTCAATTCTGTTGTGAACTTGCATCTAGAAAGAGGCCTCTGCAATTATTGTGTGTGTTTTTTTTTTTGTAATCCAGTTATACAGAGTGACCAGGCTGGTACCCGAAGTATTTACCATTGTCATCTCATTCTTCTACAATCTATAATGGCAGAAAGGAAAAAAATAAATAAGAAAGGGCAGACATTACAGCTGAACACGCTGTACCTGTTAACACTTCGCACAGCACCTGCTCCAACAGGCCGCTTCTCTGACCATCCTTGAGTGTCCCTGCCAAAGGTCAGACTTAAACCCCATAGAACCTGTGTGGAAAGCCTGGAAGGTGGCAGTTTACAGACACTTCTGGTGCCTTTGAATGGAGCTTGAGAGGTTCTCCCAGGAAGAATGGGATAAACTGCCCAAATGCAGGTGTGTAAAAATTGTAAAGACTTACAAGACTCAAAGCTGGAATGGCTCCCAAAGAGGCTTCTATAAAGAACTGAATTAAGGGTCTGAATATGTAAAGCAATAAGAAAGCTCAGTTGTTTGCTCTTTAAAAAGTTTGCAAACCTTTCTAAAAACATGTGACTGCGTTGTCATTATGGGTTATTGACTGCAAATATTGAATGGCAAATGTATCCATTTAAAATTAAATCTAAAACACAGTAAAGTGTACAGAAAGTGAAGGGGTCTGAATACTTTCTAAATCCACTGTATGCAATAAAGAAAACAAAACTAATCAAATTAACGCGACACAACTTGAAGATTAACAATTTTAAAAAATGACAAAGACGACAATAAAAGAGAAAATAAACATAAGGCAGAAAATAAACCATGGCTGCAACATACTGCAACAGCATGTTGACAATGACAGCATTCCATTCAGGGTCTTATATAGACTTTTCCCCTCACCCTGACTACTATAAAGGAGGCAACTCACCCTGACACTGAATGGTGTAGGCAGGCTAGAAAAATGGATCAGTGGGCAGCAGAGAAAATCTCCTTGGCGTGTGGCACAGTAAGGCCAGAGTTAGTGCTGCTCTGTCACACATCTAGTGCCACATTATCTATCTATCTATCTATCTATCTATCTATCTATCTATCTATCTATCTATCTATCTATCTATCTATC
>JANRMT010062802.1:28563611-28580376 GCA_026402145.1 Polypterus bichir lapradei
ATCTATCTATCTATCTATCTATCTATCTATCTATCTATCTATCTATCATATAGTGCCTTTCACATCTATCTATCTATCTATCTATCTATCTATCTATCTATCTATCTATCTATCTATCTATCTATCATATAGTGCCTTTCACATCTATCTATCTATCTATCTATATATCGTCACACATGTGCATATGGGAGGCAGCTAAAGGGCTCAAAAGAAGGTAATTCCTGATCAGACCAGGGGGTGGCAGATTGTATTAATCCTTTCTCTTATCTCCCCACAGACCAAATGCGTGAAGTTTTGCCTGATTCCGCCCCAGAAGACATCACTTCCGGTTCTACCTTCCAAGAAGTCGCAGACCGATGACCTGATTTCTGGTTGCAAGATAACTCCTCTTCCTGCCGTTCCACTGTATACTGTATCTGGCATAATTACTAACCTGGGCAGTTCTGTTTTGGACTCTTGTCTGTGAAAACCATTCTTTCAACCTTTTCTCAGATTTTGCAGCCAATCCTCAAGTATACAGGAGGCTGTCCCAAACCTCTTTGTGTGTCAAGGCTTGATTATTTACCACACTATCTATCTATTATATAGTGTATTTCCTATCTATTCCTATCCCAAAGATATGGAGGTGAGTTGGCAATTCCAAGAGAGTGGGCTCTATCACGAACTGGCATCCTTTCTAGCACGGTTTCCTGCCTTACGCCATCTGTTGCCAAGATTGGTCCCAGCTCCCACGACCTTTAGATGGCTTGAGAATGCTGCACTAAGTTATATTTTTATTGAACTGAATCCTGTGGTAAGGAAACCTGTAATGGTATGTGCCACTACTGTCACAGTATAAAATATAAATGGATTAACTGACTGATTTATCTGTACTACCTGTAAGGGCCCTAAGTTTAAGAAGAATCGGCTGCATCTCATTATTGAGTAGTTCTCCTTAGCAAACCCTGGAGTGACTTTCTTAATTACAGAAAATGGACCCTAAAATACAATTGAAAGCTGGCAAGTCAAGCTAAATCATTTATGTTTTACATGCTAAATGAGTTCCAGTTAACAGGGCTTTCATTTCCTTTTCAGTTCATGTGTACCTGTAAAGCCGCGGCTAAAGGTTTTTCCATTTATATAGGGCAGTAACAATTAGGAGCCTATTAGCCTTAACTGTCAGTCCCATTACACATTTTAATTTCAGGCTTTATTACCGCCTGGGAATTCTGACTTTACTATTTATGATCCAACTGCTCCTGTTCTTTGTTTCTTTGATAGAAAGCACGGTACACATGACCTTCTTTTTTCCTGGGCTGAAAGCTGAAATTTTGCCACTAGGGAACTCCTGAAGTTTACAGTATTTAGAGATGAATGTCAATGAGGTGTGTAGAAATTTGTTGTTATGTTTCAATTGCAAAGTCTGCCTCAGCGGATAGTGGTCTTCCTTGAATAGGGCTGTCCACTTGGAATGCACTAAATTGCTGTTTAGTTTTGGGGTATTTTAAGGATTCACAGAATGAAAGACAAGCTTGAGGAGAATCCATAAAGAAGAAGGATTGCTTTTAAAATTTTATATGAGTTCAGCTATTGGATTTGCCATTGCATGATACAGTTTGGCATTCACATACTGGACATGTATCTGACAATTACAACAGGAAAGGAACTGAAACTCAATAAAATTTAAATCACCTCTCCATCAGCTATATAACTTTGGGCACAAGAAAGCACAAGCTGGTCGATTAAGGAACAGGAAAATTTGAAAGTTTAGCAAATAACAGACCTGACAATTCCTGAAGACTGGGCATCAAACTTGACCCAGTGACTGTCTATTGTGAAGTCTGGAAATCCCTCCAAAGATGGCAACTCTAAAACTGATCTGGTGTGAATGAAAGTGAGCCTGTCCCGTCCCACCCTGTGTTCTCTGCATGATCACGTCATGTTATGGTATAAACCTACTTTGTGTTATGAAACAGTCTGAAGACAGGTAACTGAATTCATTTAAAAATATTTTATATGTCTCACTCTACGTGTACCTTCAGCATCTTTCTTCATTATCCTTGTGTGTCTAAACCTGTTTTGACCCATAAAGCCTTCTTCTCCGACTCTGTCATTGTTCGCCTCCTGTCCGCTTTTATACTTCCTATCTTTAACAGCGACTCTTATGCCTTTACTCCTCCTTGAGTGTCTCACACTCACACTTCTACTCTCGATAACATAACCAAAGCCACACTGACCAATCTGATTGCTCGGAGGAACTGGATACACACAGACCTTAGTGTTTTATTATATAGTTTACTAAATTTTTATTTTTAATACTTTTATGTTGTTTGGCAGCACTGTGAGGATTATGTTTTTTGATTTTACCAGTGCCTTTAATACCATCCAGCCATGCCTTTTCAGGGGTAAACTCAGAGACATGCAGGTGAATGAGCCTCTGGTGTCCTGAATAATGGACTATCATTCGGACAGAGCACAGTTTGTGAGACTCAAAGAGTGTGTGAGTAACACTGGAGCTCCACAAGGAGCAGTCCGACCTCCTTTTCTCTTCACCATGTACACCTCGGACTATAAAAATAACACATTTTGGTAAAACATTCTTTTGTTTTCACCATTTAAACATACAGCTTGACATTGACATACATAGATCGTGTCACTGCTGTAATTTTGCTAAGTAGTGGTCTTCAAAGAAACATCAGTGTAAGTATTTAAAAGCAGCACTTTTATAAAGTGGGATGTTTCGACTATTTGATGATCTTCTTGACTGTTGCCGTGTCCTTGCAGTGGTCCTGCATGTCCGTGAGCCATCATGTTTGTCTGCTGCTCAGTTCTCTTTATTCAGGATTACTTTTTCCTTCTTAATGTGGTTCAGCATCTTGTCTTCTTATTCTTTCTCGTTGCTCATCACCTTCTGCGATTTGACTGACGCTCAGCAGATGTCATTGTTTTTCTTCCTTTTTCTGCCATCATGGTGGTTATCACTTGACTGTGTGATCTCTTTGCTGTAAACACATCACCACAGGTCATTTTGCAGTGCTATATTTACATTTACTGAAGTGTAATGTTTGATGATCAACTTGTGGGGATTGTGCGTTTATTACAATAAACTTTTATAGCCACCAGTAAAGCAGCCACCAGCTTGCCATTAACTAAAATGTTATGACTTTCCAGAACATACCAGGCTATATTTAGGCTTACTTCTCGCTTGTCCATGTGCTTCAGTATCTTGTCTTCTTATTCTTTCTTGTTCATTGTCACTTTATTGCCTCCTACAATGTGCTTGACAGTTAGCAGATGTTGCTGCTCTACTTTTTCTTGCAGCCACTAAGGTGGTTATCAATTGGTTTCTTGATCACTTTGCCATAAATACATGACCACAGATCACATTGCAATCCTTTATGGCCACCAGGTTGTCACCATATAAAATGTTACATTCAGGATTACTTCTTACTCGTTCATATGTGTGTGTCAGGTGTTTTGTCTTCTTATTTGTTTTTTGTTTTTCATTACTAAACCACTTCCTGCAATGTGTTTAACACTCAGCAGATGTCACTGCTCTTCTTTTTCTTTCTGCCCTGATGCTAGTTTCTCAATCACTTTACTGTAAACAAACGACCACGGGTCATGGTCACCAGGGTGCCACTACCTAAAAATTTTTGAATTTCAAGAACATATTGGGACATAAACTTTCAATCAAGACCAAGATAAAAGTTCTATACTCATTAGTTTGTAATTAATCACATGGCAGACAAACAGACCCTAGCATTTTATATATTGAGATTTAAATACCGTGTTTTAAATTCTTCTGTGAGGGAGATGGTCAGCCAAGTCACAAAGCCATTGTAAGCAACTGCAGCATGGAAGGCTTAGTACACTTGTAGTTCAGTTAGGATGTGGTGGGGAGTGAGTCACCTGTTTTGTGCAACGCACTATGTGATTAAATAAACCACTCCTGGAAAACGCTTTTGCAAACGAAAGGTGAATGAATTAAAATGCAAATAGGCACTTGCCTCCTGCCATTACACAAATATTCATATCTACAACTGGGGTACCTCAGGATTATTTAGCAACTGTCTGTGAAACTTCACGGGTGAATCAACCGGCTGCTTGTTGAAGCATCTTAGACATGCACAAGTTTGAGGCAGATTCTCATCCTGATAATGTTTTAACACAGTGTTCTGTACTTTTCCATGACTCTCAGTGAATGCTTTCATCATGTGAAGTGCAATGTTAGCCAATGAATAAGCTGTCATGGGGATGGACTTTCAGTATAACCAATAAATGAGATGGCGAGGTGGTCCATAATTCAAATGCTTGTTCGTGTTGGAGTGTGGTAGCATTTTCATTCACAAGAGCATTTCCCATAAGTGGCTAAGTGAAGAATATTTTAGTAAACATACACATGTTTAGGATATTGTGAACATACTGGACATGTGGATCGTGTGACACGAGCAACATTAAGATTTGTTTCATGGAATTTTCTATTGTTTGTTGTATTCCAGTGTTGGTCTCCACAGAGGTCTATTCTATCAGAGCCTTTGTTATTTCTGCTCTGCATGAAAACATGAGATTATAACATTTTCTTGGCCATCACTACAAACTACATGGGATGTGTAACATATACAAAATATATGCGCTTTTAAGGAGAGCTGCTAAGTTGTAACCAATTTTGAGGGTTACAATTGTCATAAGCGAGCCACAGGTTTGTTCTTTTCCTGTCTAATATATCACCAGTGAGAATTTGTATCATCAAACTCAAGAAGAAGGAAGATATCTATCCATCCATCAATCCATCCATCCAACCATCCATATATCCATTTTCTAAACCTCCTTATCCAGAGCAAGGTCTTAGGGAAGCTGAAGCCTTTCTGAGCAAGCATTGGGTGCAAGGCAGGAACAATCCCTGGACAGGGCACCACCCCCATCCCAGGAATGAAGATGTTAAAGTCCAAAATGCTACTTGTATCATTCCATACCCTTAACACAAGGACATAAAAATGAGTGTTAGATGACTTCAGATGCCACATTACAGAGTTTAACAGGATTTCCTGCACTGATCTCAGCTGGAAGGCTCTGCAATTCAAGCAAATCAACGAGCAAAGCACAACATATGTGACTCTGAATAAATTTTACCATGGGGTCGCAGGAAACTATCAGAAAAAATACTAAGGTATTTGGAAAGCATGGATCTTCGGAGCACTCTGTGAAAATGGGTTCATTAAGCTGTGAATAAGGCAATGATAAAACACATCAATGCGCTGGTATTGCTTATTATGTCCTGTACATATGACAGCCCGAATACCCAGTCAAAGGTCACTCACTGCTCTTATAATATCACACATTGATATCTGTTTCCCTCCAGCCTGTGTGAGCGGTAAGGATCAGGTGTGCTATAAAACAACCACACCATTGGGACAGCTGGCACACAGTCCCCAATTATTTAATCCAGGGAATTTTTCCCTTTATTATCCATTTCATGACGCTTTCTGATTTATTTTGTTCACTGAATAGGGTTACCTGGAAATTGTAGATGGCCAGTAATGACTAATAAGACTTTCGTGTTGGTATCCACTTAACCTTAGCTAGAGTCACAAGGTCCTGAGTCAACAAACCTAGTAACGGATGCAAGGCAGGGGCCTAGCCTGAATATTCACAGCAACCACAGAGCAAAGAAATGTTCTTCATTTTTATATTACCCAGGTAACGTTTCCTACAAATCCACAGAGATGGGACAACAAACCAAATTCCTTTCTCAACTAGGTGAGTCGGGCTGAGGGAGAGAGAACACTCCCAAACCTGGTGTAGTCTACAGGAACTACTGACAGAAGGAGACGACTGTAGTCCTGGGTGTAAGTGCATTGCAACTGTGAACTGTACATCCACAAAGTGGATCCGTGTAAGTGCAAGAATGGGCAAGCCAGAGTAGTGACTTCGAATTAAATACGAGGTGTGATCAAAAAGTACGGTCAACGTTGATTAGAGCACCATTCATGAGCAACGCAGAACAATTCAATGCAGGTTCTGACATGTCCATCCTAGAGCCGAGTTTGTGTCCACTTTTAACTTCTTTGATACTGTCAGTCGTTTGTGAGCCACTGTTGAGTTCAAGTTTGTTGTTAATAATGGATATCAAGCAACGCATTAACATGAAATTTTGTTTCAAATTGCAAAAAGCTCAGAAAACCCATCAAATGTTATAATCGGTTTATGGTGACACTGCACCGACAATTAAGACTGTTTACAAGTGGTTTTTGATCTACTTGGTAATGGATCTGACTCGGTTGAAGACGAGAAAAGATCAGGACGTCCTTCAACATCAATATCGAGGAAAATATTAAAATTGGTTTCATTCTTCATCACGACAACGCTCCTTGTCACATATCCCTTCTAGTACGACAATTTCTGTCAAATAAAAACATTACACTGTGTCCGCATCCACCTTATTCGCCAGATCTGGCACTGTACAATTTCTGGCTGTTCCCTAAACTTGAAAATGACCATGAAAGGCAAACGATTTCAATCCATTGAGGACATCCAGGCAGCCAGGACAGCCCAACTAAAGACACTCTCGAATGAAAACTTCCAGAACTGCTCCGCAAAGTGGCAGGAGCATTGGGATAAGTGCATTCGAACTTAGTATTAGAGTATTTTGAGGGTGACTAGTAGTTGTAAATCTTTTGCTGCAATAAACGTTTATTTTTTAAAACATTCACCATATTTTCTGATCACACCTCATATTATATACTGGAGTCCACATTAAAAAGAATCAGTACATATGAACAGGGCTTTATGTTATAAGGAGAAATATCCCTAAAAGTCTTTCCACGATTAAAGCACCATGAAAAGGATTTTGCATTTTTTTGGTACATTTCAGCTCAAAGGGTGGTAAATATAGAAAAGAGAACAGAACTTTTTATTTAATTTCATGTAATAAAATATAATTTACGAGACAGTGGTGTCTTGTACTTCGAACAATTCTAACTTTGAATGTTCCAGAGTTTGAACGCTAAATTCAAGAGAAATTTGATCCAGAGTTCGCACGATGCTTCTGTGTTCGAACTATGCATGCGTTAAAAAAATGCAGCAACAGATGTCACTTATCTAGCAAGTGTAAGTGTCATACGTCGTGCGGCCAAGTCGTCTCTCGCTGTGAAAGCATCTCTTGGGTTACGTTCTTATATTTTCAGCTCTTTTTTTGGCTTTATTTTTGGTGTTTTGGTTATATATATATAAAAAGTCTGGAAACAACAAAGCCAAAAAGGGAGGTTGTAGTATTGACGACTGAGTTGAAGAAGGAAAGTACCGTGAAGTACAGTTACTAGGCGTGTTTATGGAAAGTGACCCCCCCTTCCAAACAGTAACAATGCTCTTCCTCTCCACCAGCCACACGGGACATCACCACTCATCAGTAAGGTACAGTAAATGCAATTTTCATTTTATTATACAGTATTTACACATTTTATTTATTGTTTTCGTGCTTTAATGTATTATTTAGGACATTTAATTGTATTATTTTTAACTTAAATGATGTGTATTTGCGGTTTAAGTTTATTGAAATGGGTATTGTTAAGGTCTGGGAATGGGTTAATTCCATTATTTCTAATTGATTTGGGCTTCAAACAATTTAGTTCAAACAGCATCCTGAAACAAATTAAGTTCCAAGTACGAGGCACCACTGTATAGAAAAACAAATCATGTGTTGGACACAACTCTTTTTTTTTTTTTTTTTGCTTTGGGCTCTAGTGCTATACCACACATTTTGGGTCTTTTGTTGAATTTTCCCACCACTTACAATATTTAATTACACAACAGCATCTTCACTTTTCAGAGGTTAACTGGTGACTCTTAATAGAGCTCACTGGTGTGAGTGTGCCCTATGACAGACTGGAGCTTCATCCAACTTTCGGTCATGCTCTGCATCCGGTGAGCTTCATCCAAGGTCCGTTTCACTCTCCACATGTGGTGCTGCTGAGATAGGAGACTGAAGCTGAACTGGGTTAGGCAAGTTTAAATGTGAATGGATGTCTGTTTTTTTTATTTTTCTTTAGCTCTCAAATTCTTCCACCAGACACAGAATCTCTGAAGTCTAACCTGCTGCTGTACGTCCTTTTTAATCCAGTGAAGTACCAGATTTGTAATGGAAATTAGATTTGCCTCCTCCTGTTGCTTTCAGTGTATCACTCATGTCAAAGTGTAAGCTAAATGCAGAAAAAGCATCAGAATGCATTTTTGAAAAGCCTTTGAAGTTATGAAATTCTGGTCTTATTCTTGGAGTAAAACTACTTAAAACTATGTCAAACGTGAAAATAAAACAGCCAAATAATTTGCAGAATTTACTGCTTGAACTATGATATCAGTGTTCAGTAGATAGTGGAGTTCATTATTCATTATAAAGGTTGTATGTTCAGGGTTCAAAAAGACCCAGCATTATCTAAGTCAGAGAATTACACAGAATCATTGGAGCCTATTGGGACTGTCCCAAATTATTTATCTAAATAAATTAATGAGGGTTTAGAATCATGAAACAAGATGAACTGGACAAGGACGATCATATCAGGAAAGGGAAAAAAAGAAGAGTGGGATTTGAAAACAACGCACGGCTGGCACGAAACTGTTCAGGCAGTACTTTACATTTTCACACAACACTATTTTTTTAACATTCCAATAATACAAAAAAATAAGAGTGAATTATAAACCCTAAAATTATATTCACATCTAAACCTTTATTTATTAACCACCTTGAAAAAACATCAAGAGATATTTTCATTTGTAATGTTTCAAATTGTGCATAACACAGATCACACAGCATCATCGCCTTGCAAATTTTCGATGATCAGATCCCTGCACGTGAATTTGGAGTGTCATGTAAGTCATTTATTTTCCTGTTTTTCACATATTGTATTGTGTATACATTGATTGTTATTTTCTAGATGTTTGCTCATTTCTAGAATGTTATTAGGGTGTCTATCATATGTACAACATCTGTGAAAAATGTGCATGCTCATGTTCTGACTTTTGAGTAAAAACAGGGAAATGTGTAATAATAATAATAATTCTTTGCATTTATACAGTGGAACCTCGGTTCACGAATGTCTCGGAACACGTACAAATCGGTTTACGACCAAAAAGTTCGCCAAACTTTTGCATCTGTTCACGACCACACACTCGGTATACGAACAAGCCAGTGCACGAGAGAGAGACACACACACACGCACGTGAGGGAGAGACACACAGACACACACACATGAGAGAGACGGCTGGACGCGTAAGGCCGAGAAGGCAGTTAAAGAATGTACCGGGCTTGTTTTTAAAGAGAAAGATTCGAGCATTGTTTTAACCTCATTGTATTTAATGAAGACTTTTTTCTATTGGATTTTAACCTCAACTTTACTTCTGTTTACAGCAATCGATTCATAGCGTGCATTGTTGCAATGTTACTTTTCTTGGTGGTTTATTAAATTACAGATTTTTCAAATGTTCATTTTTTTTCATGTGCTTAAAACTCATTAAAAAAAAGTGTTTTTAGCGAGCGGTTCGTAGCACTACAGCGCAAACTCTTGCAGTGTTAATTTTCTCTGTTGTTCAAGGTTTTCTCAGTGTTATTCAATGTTTTTACTTTTAGTTTACTATTACGCTGTGCATTCTATGGTTTAATTAACTATATTTGTGCTTAAAAATCTTTAAAAAAAATATATTTACATATAGTTCGTATGGTCTGGAATGGATTAATTGCATTTACATACAATCCTAAGGGGGAAATTACTTCGGTTCATGACCAAATCGAGTTATAACCAGAGTTTTGGAACGAATTATGGTCATGAACTGAGGTTCCACTGTATAGCGCTTTTCTCACTATTCAAAGTGCTCAGCAATTGCAGGTTAAGGGCCTTGTTCAAGGGCCCAACAGAGCAGAGTCCCTTTTGGCATTTACGGGATTCGAACCAGCAACCTTCCGATTGCCAGTGCAGATCCCTAGCCTCAGAGCAAATATATGTATAAGGCAAAAAAAAAACTGAAGCCCAATATGAGAGACAATAAACGAGAGAACGAGAAGATCAAAACCCGAACAAAATGAGAGAGAAGAGCGCCATGATACACTTTGAATACTTCAGAGAGTTTGTATACGCCGATTGGATGCAGATTTGCACTCATAACCCTCCTTCTATCCTGCTGCATCGATCACACATGTCCATGCCTCCAAGGCCACGTCCCTAGCAACGCTGGAAGCGGACCTAACGATGGAAATAAACACTGGCGGTCTTTGAGAACCCACAATCATACCAAATCATGACAGCTTATGTTTAGTTCAGGATAGGTGGGTTTAGAAAGTGGATGGATGGCTGGATGGATGGATGGATGTTTAGATAAAGAGGGCAGGTACCTTTTAACCTGAATGTGCGAAGGCATTTAGAGAAGAATGCGGAACAAACGAAACAACTGAGTTTTGTTTTGCTTTCAATTTTGCAATTGTAAAACTGAACAAAAATATTTTTGAGGTGGTCAAACAGAAACGGTGAAGATTTTACACATTTGTATTGTTTTCAAAGCTAATCTGTGTGTTTTATTTTTTCAAAGCTAAACTTTTTCATTTTTTCCAAAACTAATACTTACAATTTTGTTATTTTTCTTAAGTTAAATTGAGAAGCATTGTTTTGTGGAAGTATTGTGAAGCCAGTATCAAAACACATATTGTGCATGGACTAAGTGGGTTGGCTCATAACTAATAAGGATAAGTGCAGCAAAAATGTGCCTTGCCTCAAGTGGTATTATTTAACGCACCAGCCCTCTCTGAATATTTTTGCGTACTTTCCTCATAAGTAATATCTGGGATTTACATCAGTCAGTTTCAGTCATTAAAATGATATGACGGGGATCACCCCAATGCAAGACAGAAATTAAATTTACAGGATATTAGACAAAACACATATAAAAATATTATTCCAACTTTTTAAACTGAAAAAAATATTTAATATATAAATATGTCTGAATCATGACACAAATCTACCTGAAGAGTTATTTTTGCAGTTAGAGATAGAAAGAAATGTCACATTTGGAAACAAGAAGATCATCTCAGCCATGTAAGGTGTGATGGAAACCGGGTGCATCAGCGTGCCAAAACTCCTAAACACGATCACACCAAGTTCCAGGTTCAAATAATGGAAGGTTTATTATACAATTCTTCCACAAAGTCACACAAGCACAAATAAACACGTTTTCTTTCTCTGCTATACCTCTCCGTTTACCATCACACTGCCCTCCTCCAGTTAAGTGTTGCTCTACATCCTCCCAGCTCTGACTCGCATGGAAAAGGGAGTGCAATACATTTTATTACAGACCCAGGAGTAGTTCCAGTGCCAGGGCAATTTCCCAATGGAAGTACTTCTGGGTCACACTGAAGTCCCATAAATTGGGGAGCGCAACACCCTACAGTGCCTCTTCGCCGGCACCTATGGTCCCCAGCAGGGCTGTATTTCTGGTCTATATCTCCCAGCATTCACTGCTGGTTCCCAAATAAGTGCATTCATGGAGGACTGCTGCCATCTAGCGTCTTGGGGGAGTAAAAAGCCCCCAATGACATCTTGCACATTCAGTGGGCTGTCCGTCCATCCCTTCTGGTCCTTCGTTCCAGGTCTGATCTCCTTCTCCTCCCCGGCCGGGATGCCTGTCTGCCTACTAGGAGCCTCTCATCTGGGTAAGGAATCACCCCTCTTCTGGCCGGGATGCCCGTCCCAACCATGTGGCATCTACAAAGCTACAATCATATGGTGATATAAACCTAAGCCCTGTCCACACCATTATCTTGTGGTTTAAAAATGCAGACATTAACCTCCATTTTCGCCTTTCGACCACAATACCCGATATTTTCAATCCTCGAAAACATATCCTTCTGAAGATGCTCTGCAGAACTGTACGCTTCTGAATACGCAGCCTCAACTGTGTAATGTGGAGGGGTGAAAACTCCGATTTTTGAAAATGCAGACGCTAATCACACTCTGATTGGTTTGTGCTTACTGTGAGCACCTTCCCTGATTGGATCCTGTTCATTACACCATCACATTCATTGATTGGTCAGCCTTCACAGAAGAAAGCCATATTCCAACATAGCAGGTACAGAAGAGTTGCTTTCCATGGTACTTGTTGTGTAGCTTTTTTGTATGCATGTAAATTGTGTTTTGTATAATTTGAATGCTGTGTACATGTGCAAAAGACAAATAATTTACTGGTCGCTACAGTTCTGTGATAAATCCTGTGGCCAGCAGAGTTATCATCTCTTTTCATTGATCAAGGCATGTCCAGTATAGGTGAACATCTAATGTACTTCATATACATTTTCCATCATTTTAGTGTGGACAGAGATAAACAATGTTAAAAGTTCAAGTTCAAGCACTTTATTGTCATTGTGTAACACAACAAAATTACTTTTTGTGACAGCCCCAAGGTGCATTTAAAGAAAAATCAAATAATTCCAAATATGTTGTATACAGTATTACAGTTTTTCTCAGTTGCTTTGGCATTTCTCACAACAGACCTAACATTTACATAAGAGCGAGTGCATTTCTCAAAACACTTAGTGCAAATGGCAAAACATCATGGATGACCAGCAAAAGCAGGTAACCTCTTCAAAATCCTTAATCCATGCCTCAAAAGCAAGTATTTACATCGCTGAATATGTCAGTGCCATCAAAATGCCAAGTCCATGAATCATCGTCCACGGACATGACAGCCAAAATGTAAAGTCATGTTATCAATATAAAATTGGCACAATCTAAACATTTTCTGATGCACAAAACATCTGAATGACAAGGGGAGGAAACATAAAAATACAAAACGCCAATTGCGGGAGATTGATTCAAGACGAATATTTTATTGATTGCACAGGTATATGGTGACATACCATGCACTGCACTTGGAGTCTAGCAAAAAATGCATTTCAATACTTTATGCATAACATATGAAATGAAGGAAAAAAAATTACAACATCGAAAACAATATATACTGTACATACTGAAATGTGTTTTGTATTTTGATGTTGTTTGCCATTGATGATGTTTTGCCATTTGCACTAAGCGTTTTGAGAAATGCACTCGCTGTTATGCAAATCTTAAGTCTGTTGTGAGAAATGCAGCAAAGCAACTGAGACTGATTGATCGAAGATCTCACACCTGCCCCGAATAATGTGTCACCCGAGAGCAATTTAAGGTGGTGCAGGAATTATTAGTATTATGAATACAAAGCAAAAAAAGTTTTTTAGAAACCTATAAAATACACTTGACAGCCAATGATATCTTGTTGAACACTTTTTACTGCAATGACTTACACAATGAAATAATGACAAGTTTGTCTGGAGTGTAAGACTATGCAAAAGAGGGCTACACAATGCATTTTGATCATCATGACATAAGCAACCGCTGATGCATGATATACTGTAGCTGAGAATTGCGCATAAGCATCTGCCAGAGTGAACTAAAGCAATTACAAAATGACGAAAACACCCAGAAATTGCTGTTATGATGTGCACAACTGACTAAAGGTTGTGGGAATTGAACGAGCAGTTTTGAGAACTGCAATTCTGTTGTGAGAAATGCACCAAAGCAACTGAGAAAAACTGTAAGTGATCAAGTAACCAGAGCAAATTATTATTGCTCAAAGAACAGCAGCATAAATTGTTATTGCACCTGTTAATGAATAGCACATTACATATTCTATATTGTAATACATTAGTACATTGCACATTACCAATATAGCTTATTTCACGTGTTTATTTAAAAATGATCTCAGACTGAGGAGATTCAGAGTTCAGAAAGTTTATGGCAGATGGGAAAAAGCTATTTTTTAGTCTGTTTGTGCATACACAGATTGACCTAAAGTGTCTTCCTGACAGGAGGAGCTCAAACAAAGAATTTCCAGGATGAGTTTTGTCCTTGAGAATGTTTTTTGGCCCTTCTCACACTGTGAGTCTTATACAAGAGTTCGAGTGATGGCAGTTCAGTCCCAGTAATGGCCTCTGCTGTTTTTACGACCCGCTGTAGGGCTTCTTTAGCAGCCTTCGTGCAGTTGCTGTACCAGGCCATCATGCAGTCAGTTAAGATGCTGTCTATAGTGCATCTATAGAAACTAACCAGCAGCTTCTGGGGGAGGTCACCTCTCCTTAGCTTCCTAAAAAAATAGAGGCGTTGTTGTGCTTTGCCTATTATAGCCAAGTTGTTGTCAGCCCATGACCGGTCCTCTGAGATGGTGACTTCTAGAAACTTAAAGCTGGAAACTCTCTCCACAACATCTGCATTGATTGTTATCGGACTGTGATTGGTCTTTTTAGTGG
This sequence comes from Polypterus bichir lapradei, assembly GCA_026402145.1. NCBI lineage: Eukaryota > Metazoa > Chordata > Cladistia > Polypteriformes > Polypteridae > Polypterus > Polypterus bichir. The sequence continues at coordinate 28,577,911 of JANRMT010062802.1, forward strand.
TCCTAAAGTCCAGAATAACTTTTTTGGTCTTTTTGGTATTTAAGACCAGGTTGTTGGTGTTGCACCATGCTGTCAGATTCTGAACCTCTTCCCTATATGCAGCTTCATTGTTCTCTGTTACAAGCCCAATGACAGTCATATCATTCGCAAATGTAACAATACTGTTTGATTGGTGGATGGGTTGACAGTCATGGGTGAAGAGTGCATAGAGAAGGGGACTTAGTACACAACCTTGCGGCACACCAGTGCTCAGGGTAAGGGTGGAGGATGTGTGTTTGCCCATCCTGACAGACTGGGGGCAGTTGTTGAGAAAATCCAGTAACCAGTTGTATAAGTCCTAGTGCAGAGTTTTTGGATCAGCTGGTTAGGTATGATGGTATTAAACACAGGGCTGTAGTCAATGAAAAGTATCCTAACATAGGTGTTGGGCTTTTCCAGGTGCGAGAGGGCAGCATGTAGAGCCACACAGATGGTGTCGTCAGTTGATCTGTTTGACCGATAGACAAACTGGTGTTGGTCTGGATCAGCTGGGATGGAGGCTTTGATGTGGGTGTGTGATGCTGTGATCTTACATATTTAAAAATAACATTTCTAAATGGAAACATAGTAGTGTGGACACAGACCAAGACATTGACTACTATATGAATAATATGAAGACATCTAATACAGAATGTGGTCAGAAAAACAAGATAAGTTGTTGAAGCGACAGGAAAATATTGGTTATCAAGGACCTGACTCACAATCACCTGCAGAGTTACAGTTGTAGTAATGACAGTGAAGAAATGTCACAAGGAGCGGGATTGGGGATCCACATTATTTGAGAATTATGACCTAAACTCAAAACATACTGTATAAAGAGGCTTTTTTTGGGTAACTGGATTCAGTGAGGTGAGTTAATAGGTGTCATCTCAGCATGAGTTATGGCAAGTGACAGCGGCATGGAGATTCACTAAGGGATAAACAGGATGGAGAGCTAACTTTTTATACTGATTTAAAAATCTCAGAATCTGTCAGTGCATTGGAGAATTCAAATACATAAAATGTCACTGACGAAGAACATGTTCATCAACTTGAAACTGGAAGAGAGGCATTTCACCCAGTAGCAAAAACTAAAAATGGGGCCCAATGACTTCTCAGTTTCTTATTTTAGTAATGAAACCGACAAGGTCGCATATCAAGCAAGTTCCTTCATTCAATAATATGACTTGGCAGCTTGCCGGTGCCTGGCAGCAGCTGTTTACTTCTTGGCTAAAGTCATCTGTAGTCCTCTTAGGCACGACTGAAGATCCACAAGCCTTTCAGACCGGTATTCCCCAGCCTTTGGTGTGTTACAGGCATGCTGGTTGTGTTTCTCCTTATAATTTATTCAAGGCAAACAGCTTTCACTACACTGCTGCATCTCTTCATCTCGTGGTTACGCCATGGGACACGCTCAAATCACCCAAGACTGTCACGGATGCTACTAATTTCGTTCAGACTACTCTAAATGCAGTGCAGCTGCGAAGGAGGCAAATGCGGGTAGCAGTGAGTTTATTTATTTATTTTTGTCCTCCCACCCTTGTAACAAATCAAGGGTAACAAAATAAATCCATGTAAAACATAACACCCATGGTTGCCAAAGCCGATAGCGGAAGCTTAGCTAGGTGTAAAGTCCTTTAAAACACACTGCAATGCATATAACGATGGGTAAAGAAAGAGAAGCTGAGCGAGTACATCTAAATATATAATGTGCTTAGTGTCTGTTATTCAGTTAAAAGATTTCAAGGACAGAAGCATTGGCATTGAAGGCTGAAGGCTGCATAGCGCGGACTTTTACAGGCGCGCAGCTCGCTCACAAATAATACATCAGCAAAGTCCACCCATTCGCTCTCAGACCTGCTTAAATCACTTGAGGATTATTGATGAGAATAAAAAATAAATAAAAAAAAAACAAAATAAACTCTCTGCCGACTTGTCCAGGGATGGTTACTTATGTCTCCTGAATTCGACTGAGTGCAGTCAATAATAGAAAGACAGACAGATAAAAAAATAAATAAAAGCATCTCAAAACCTCTTAATAGAGTTCAGAGATAAGTAATTAAAATAGAAAATAAATTCTCTTCTATGTTGTCCTGGGTTGGCTTCTGATTGTAACTGATATTTGCTGAATTGGATCAAATAGGCTCAATAATGAATGGATAGGTAGGTAAAAAATACAAACAACTTCCAGTTTATGAACCTAAACTCAGTTAATTTCATCTAAGGAATAATAATAAAAATCCACTGTTAATAGAAGGACAAGTTAACATTAAACAAAGTTATTGTCTGTTATACCTGCATTTTTATCACTCTTTAATTTAATATTGTTTTTTATCAGTATGCTGCAGCTGGAGTATGTGAATTTACCCTTGGGATTAATAAAGTATCTATCTATCTATCTATCTATCTATCTATCTATCTATCTATCTATCTATCTATCTATCTATC
>JANRMT010062802.1:28585175-28604785 GCA_026402145.1 Polypterus bichir lapradei
TTTATTTATTTATTTATTTATTTATTTATTTATTTATTTATTTATTTATACTGTGGGAGGACAATGGTGTATTGAGAAGGGAAACATCAGAAGAAAATGAAAAAGCAAGGTGGCCAAAGGAATGAACTGTAAACTTCAAGACTGCTATTTGAATTCCTACCTGTGACCTTCAGCAAAACAATAACCTGCCCACAAGCCAAGTGTAAAAACAATTATAACATATTGAGAACTTGTGAGCCGTCTTACTGCATAGAAAAGCATCGGCCAAATATATCATAAAAAGGAAGGCCACACGATACATACTGGCGTACTACCTGCTCCTTTAGCGCTCCATTCTTCAGTAATAAAAACAGGACAAAGAGAGATAATCAAAGCAATAATAACATGCTAATAAAAATAGACCACAGTAACAGCACAGCAAAACAAATGGATAGAAATAAAACAACCTTCCAAGATTAATCTGCCATGTGCAGCAGTTTATCTCTCTGTCTGCTTTAACCCAGAAAACTGAACTTTTACCAATGACAGGCAACCACTTCATCCATCTAGCCTGGTGACACTTTTTTTTTCATAGAGCTGTTAAACTTTGCTGAAAATGTGAGATATTGTGATTCTTTATTATTTTTAACTTGATTTAACCCATCCATCCATTCATTGACTGGACCTGCTCATTGCTAAGCAAGAACCAAACCTGGACAGGTTCTCAATCCATCATAAGACCCACCAAACACACACACACTCATATCAGGCCACTAAGATGCCAGCAATCCAACGAATGGAAATGTGTTTGGGATATGAAAAGAAAATAGAGTTTTACTGATTTGTACAATCTATGAACATTAATTTGGTGCAAATTATCTATCTATCTATCTATCTATCTATCTATCTATCTATCTATCTGTCACACATGCATATGGGAGGCAGGTAAAGGGCTCAAAAGAAGGTAATTCCTGATCAGACCAGAGGGTGGCAGAGTGTATTAATCCTTTCTCTTATCTCTCCACAGACCAAATGCATGAAGTTTTGCCTGATTCCGCCCCAGAAGACGTCACTTCTGGTTCCACCTTCCAAGAAGTCGCAGCCCGACGACCTAATTTCTGGTTCTGGTTGCAAGATAACTCCTCCTCCTGCCGTTCCACTGTATACTGTATCTGTCATAATTACTAACCTGGGCAGTTCTGTTTTGGACTCTTGTCTGTGAAAACCATTCTTTCAACCTTTTCTCAGATTTTGCAGCCAATTCTCAAGCATACAGGAGGCTGCCCCAAACCTCTTTGTGTGTCAAGGTTTGATTATTTACCACACTATCTATCTATTATATAGTGCATTTCCTATCTATCTATCTATCTATCTATCTATCTATCTATCTATCTATCTATCTATCTATCTATCATATAGTGCCTTTCACATCTATCTACGAGGTATCTATCTATCTATCTACAGTATAATATAGAGCCTTTTATATCTATTTATTTATTTACATACTGTATTTTATTTATCAGTGAGGTCACTGTACAGTAAAAATTAAGAATTTAAAAAAGTGACAATTTATATATAAAAATAATAAAATATAAGATTTAAAAACAAGGCAGCACAGTGGCGCTGTGTTAGCGATGCTGCTTTGCAGTTAGGTGACCCGGGTTTGCTTCCCAGGTCCTCCCTGCGTGGAGTTTGCATTTTCTCCCCATGTCTGCGTGGGTTTCCTCCGGGTACTCCAGTTTCCTCCCACAGTCCAAAGACATGCCTTTTAGGTGCATTGGCAATTGTAAATTGTCCCTAGTAGGTGTGTGGGTGATTGTGTGTGTGCACCCTGCGGTGGGTTGGTGCCCTACCCGGGATTTGTTTCCTGCCTTGCACCCGTTTTTTGGTTGGGATTGGCTCCAGCAGACCCCCATGACCCTGTATTTAGGATATAGTGGGTTAGATAATGGATGGATGGATTTAAAAACAACATACTTACAAAATGCCATTCTAAAAAGATGAGTTGGAAGTGAATTGCAGGCATTCCCCAGACTAGGACCAGCTCCAGTGAATGCCCTGTCCCCCTCAGAGTGTAACCTAGATGAAGGTACACAAAGCAGCTTGTGCCCCAGAGGACATAATGTTGGGATAGAGAAGATAATGGAGATGCAGAGGAGCCAAATCATGAAGACATTTGAGTACCATTTTAATTCCCTTATACTGTACATGATATTGCACAGGAAGCCAATGCTGATGTTGAAGAATAGGAGTCCATGATTTAGTAGGGGTAAGAACCCTTGCTGCTGAATTCTGAGCCGACTGCAATCTATTCAATGCACAACTTTCCCCACAAACTTCCAAGTGTGCCACTGGGAGCCGAGTTGTCTCATGTGGACGAGTGGATGAACTGACAGACAGACATGGCTATCACAGTAGGTGCTTTTCAAATCAGCTGTAAACACGCACAGAAATGTCTAGTCACTTTGGCAGACTCAGGTGGCACCCCGTTGATTAAGATCTCGCTCAGTTGTTCTTTCCTTCTTCAGATTGTGTTTTTTCCTTTATGACAGATACTAAACTTGAATATCCGGTGGTTTAAAGTCCTGTTTTACTGTTAAGGAGGACTTGGCTCAGCAACACAAAAATGGCAGTGTCTTGTATATTAAATCCTTGAACAACTGGAGAACTACATATTTATGAATAACATGACACAGTTTTTGAATTTTGGTGGTTCATGACGTGGAATTCTGAAGGACTCTGGAGTGAAAGGGCTTTTTTTAGTTTGCAGACCTTTTTGCGATGGAGCCACTTGGCCTTCACCAAGGATAAATGGAGGCAAGAAGTGCTGTCTATGGAATTAACATGAACTTGGAGGCTGAACCTGTTGGCCCTTAATGTCAATCTTTCACTCATAGAGTCATTAGAGATGTGATGACCAAGAACACGTAGGAGCGAGTGACTGTGTTGGGTTAGAACAAAATGGGCACTCTTAAAGTCATCAAGAGTAAAATGGCCTTCATGGAAAACAGAGCTGGAGGACAATAACTCTGACATGTGAATTGAGTTGTTGAGTTGTTGAACTGAATGGCCTGCTCCAATTGAAACTGCTCTTGGATTCTAAGACCTTTATGCATTGGGCCTTTAGACATCTGTGTGTAAGAACAAAGAGTACTTTCTGACTCTGCTATATGAATATTAACTAGTTGATCTAAAAATCAGTAGACACAAAGAGTGAAGGGATCTCCATTTGAGGTTAGAATGAGCTGGAAGACTCGTTACTTCAGTAGCCTTTATCAATGGAGTTACATGATTGCCATTAAGGAGGTTGAAATGGCATGACAGGCCTAACCCTGACCTGATGGTTTAAATCAGGGGACACAAACAGAAAGAAATGAATCGAGGCACCTTGATTTCAGAATGTGTTGGAGCCCCCAGGTTTCCCACAACTTACTCTGCAGTTCAACTGATCAGTGTACCATCTCATAAGATGGCTTGACTGAGGAACACATCAAGATTCAGTGACTCTGCTGTTAAATGAGACAGAAACCAGCAGGTTCGAACTCAGGGGGGAGACATGAAGACGAACAGAGAGGAGCTGTCTTGAGTAAGAGACAGACTGGAGGACAGCTCAGAGTTTTGTGGTGTCCACAAATGTGGATGCGATGGCAAGGCTCAGGACACACACAACTTGGCCCATGTGGAGTTTACATGTTTACCCTGTGGCTGTGTGGGCTTCCCTCAGTTTTCAGTTATCCCACATTTCCACAGATGTGCTGGTTAGGTTCATTCACAATTCCCGACTAGCCCTTTGTGTGAGTTTACACGAGGACACCCTAGGATGGACTGGAACTTTGTCTGCGTCCATGTCCTGCCCTGCACCTTGGTATGGGCTCTGGCCCTTCATGGCCTTGAATTGTATCAAGCACACCATGTATGGATTTGTGTAAATGGGTTTGTGAGTGAGAGATCTTTGTTTAGCATTGTTCATGCCCATTTTATATCTGCTACTACTGAAATGCTTAATCTAAAAATATATGAGTTTATAACAAGCAAAGCACACTCTTGCCAATAGAAACACTGCATTTTATTGACAGCAGCTAACACTTTAAAGTTGAAAATGAGTTATATGTTCATACAAACTTAGTAAACAATCTGTTGAACTCAAACATGACATGTGAAATACAAAGAACACAAGTTCAAGAGAAGCTAAAAACCTCGGGGGCCATGAATGTGTGTGGGCAAAGCAAAGCGAGCATCAGATAATGTCGCCATCTGCAGACCAAACGATGCATCTGCACCTTAGAGCATAATGAATGCGTTTCTAAGGAATAGGCAAGGAACCTGGGAATAAAACATAAATAAACCATTGCAATTCTGAACAAATCTGAACTACATTTATCAGAACATTTTAAGAACACATGGCACAGTTTTCTTAATCAAACTTTACGCAAAGAAGACTTATTAATGTTCTCGTTTTAAGCATTAAAATTTCTAATCATAGCTTTTTATTAGTAGCTGTTTTCCTGTACTGCCCTTTACATGCTGAGTGAATAATTACTACTTTCTATCATACTATACATATATATTATGGCCTGGAGTGTTGCACTATAAAGTGCGAGTGTTCCTGTGTCTCTGAGTGAGCCACTTTAATTCCCAATGTCCTGATATGGACATAATTTAAATGAACACATTTAGTGTATCCAAAAGAATCAATCATAATGTCCGTCCATGACAAGGTACTTTTTATTTTCACATACACTCAGAATGACAATCACAACAAGCAAGTCTAAATAACTCCTGGAAAACTATATTACATTAATTGTGTTTATTTAATTACTTTTTCTAAAATATTTGCCGTCCGTATAGTATGGTTGATTTATGTAGGACAGTCAGTGATACACATCAGCCAAATATTGGAGGATATGAGAATATTACAAGCCCACAAATTAAACAAATGTCTGATAGCTCTGATGACCTGGTGCTTTGATCAAGGTTGGTTTGCCTTGTACCTGCTAACATCTGGGTAGGTTCCTGACCCCACAGCATCCTGATTTGGGTAACGCAGATTTGTTAAGATATATTAAGAAGTGTTATTTTTAAGAACAGATTTGTATTCTCTATCTCTCTCTGTTGAATATACATTGTGGCCTGTAGAGCGCATCTCAAGACCTCAACAAAGGGACAGGACCTGAATTTTATCCAGGTGGGAAAGTACTGTGGCCGAGTTTCCGGGTGGGGGGTTTGACCCGTAGTTTGGAAAGACCCAGTGCAGGCTCCGCTCCTAAAACACATAACCAGAAGTGACGTCATCGTGGGCGCTGGAACCGAATGAGACTTCCCATGAATGGTCTGCAGAGGATCAAGAAAGAAAGTCAGCGCATCTCGCCACCCCCTGGTCTGCCATGAAACTATCATTATTTAGGCCCTTTAGCTGTCTCCCGTGTGCACGTGTGTGACAATATATATACTATATATATATATATATATATATATATATACATACTAGCTAAAACACCCAGCGTTGCCCGGAAGGAAAATAAAGTATTTTTTTAATTGTTTGAGAAAAACATCATTTAAGAAAACAACTTTCAAAATAAAAATAAATTAACAAACAATAAACCTGTGTTCACTTCCCGGGTCTTCCCTGCGTGGAGTTTGCATGTTCTCCCCGTGTCTGCGTGGGTTTTCTGTGGTGGGCTGGCGCCCTGCCCGGGGTTTGTTTCCTGCCTTGCGTGCTGTGTTGGCTGGTATTGGCTCCAGCAGACCCCCGTGACCTTGTAGTTAGGATATAGCAGGTTGGATAATAGATGGATGGATAAAGACTCACTAATGCGCTTGTCTTGCGGTGTTGTATGTATATTATCATCCAGTTGACACTTGGAAGCGGCCAACTGTATTTAATTTGAAAAGCAACAGAGGCACAGAGGTGCTCAAACATAAAGAATGCTGGTAGTTACCTCCTGTTCGCTCTTGTGTTTTTTTTAATTATTTGAGAAAAACAATTAAAACACACAACGTTAAAAATAAAAATAATTTAAGAAACAAAAACTCACTAATGTCCTTGTCTTGCGGTCTTGCACTTACGTTATCATCTAGCTGACACTCGGAACCGGCCAACTCTATTTAATTTGAAAAGCAACAGGGTTACGGTGCTTCTCAAAAATAAAGAATGCTGGCAGTCGCCTAGTATATACTAACTGTGTAAGCACGTGCTGTAAAAAGGACGGGATCCTAGAAAGTATTTAAATCGTCATAACTACTCTGGGCATCTCTCTGCTAGAAGGATTCATGTTGCCGAAGTGCTCGCATCATTTGTGCATTAGCAGCTAAGCGACTGCCTTTCTTAGGAGGTTTCCTTTTGCTGGTGTACTGGCCTCACTTGCGTATCCTCGGAGCTGGAGCCCTCACCTCGGCTCTACGTCTCACTTCCGAGCCGGACAGACACTCACAGTTTCACGTGTAGAACTCTGTTTAATTTCAAAAGCAACAGAGGCGCCGTGTCGCTCAAACATAAAGAATGCTGGCAGTCGCCTCCAGTTCAGCCTCTGGTGGTCGTTCCGAGTGTCAACTGGATGATAACATGCATACAAGACCTCAAGATCACCCCCTCACCCTACCCAGAACATGTGTACCAAGTTTCATGAAAATTGCTCAAAGCCATTCGGACATGATGCTGGAACATACATACACACATTGACTTTTATATATATCCATTATCCAACCAGCTACAGTATATCCTAAATACAGGGTCATGGGGGTCTGCTGGAGCCAATTCCAGCCAACACAGGGCGCAAGGCAGGAAACAAACCCTGGGCAGGGCGCCAGCACACCGTAATATATATATATATATATATATACTGTATGTACAATATACTATATATATATACTGTATATATATATATAGTATATACATTTTCCATATTTTCCAACACTTTTTTTGATTATGGCATTAAAAAGTTGGTACAATACTGGGAAAATTGTATCACAAAGGAAGGTGATTGTGTAGAAAAGTTATGTCATTTGTTTTTGAAATTCTTAAAAACAGAGTTAAAAAAAAAGTGCGGAAACTTTTTGAACATTCTAGTATATATACCATGGAAGATGAAATGGCATCCTGAATGGAATGTACACTGTAATGCATGGACTAAATAGATGGAGGCACAACCCAGCCGGGATGCTTTGTGATCCTCATCCCTGTTAAGATAAGGGAATATCAGATGGACTGGGTGAAGCTAGATACCCAGATCAATTCATTCCCCCACTTGGAAGGTGGCAGTATTCCTCTCAGCTGATTCTAGTTTGGACAACTGCAGGGTTGCATAGGACTTAGAGTGTGGAAGCACAACTGTGTCGAGGGTCTTTAGTTCCTGAAATCCCTGGTCTTGACATGACCCGAAAGGGAACTTTCTACTCTCTATATGACCCAAAAATGCTCCCAGCAGGCAATGCCATAACACTGGAAGTATTTCCGGGTCCAGCTTAAAAGGAGTCTGCCTTTCAGTTCAGGGAGTCAGAGTCAAGACGCTGTGGACAACACTCACCGGGACTAGTGGATGGAGATGGAGAAATAGAAAGAGTGCCTTCATTTCATTTATGCTTGTGTTAGAATTGGCTGTGTTCACCTGAAAGGTATTATTGACAAATATATACAATGACTAAAAGGGGATGCCCCGGAGCCCCAGACTCCAGATACAAGTACACAAACACAGGGTAAGATACAAATGAAGTGTATTTTTATTACACTACAGTAAGTAATTTTCATGGGCTCTTGCTCCAAAACCAGTACTTACAATAACAAATCTCCTCTTCTCTTCCTCCACACAAGCCTTGTCCTCTGCCTCCTGAGTCCAACTGCCTGGATGAATTTCAGTGGCTTCTTTAATGCTAGACCCAGGGGTAATTCAGGTGCTTCACAATTACACTGTGGAAGTACTTCTGGGTCAGGCCAGGCACCCCGACGGGGCTGTTCAACAGGACTATGCATATGTACAAATGGGAGCTCTACCCATGGGATGCTGCCACCTGCTATACTGGGGGACTACATGGCCCCAAGAGACAATCTTTCCATGTCCTTCCAATATATCTTCCTGGCCTGGAAAGGTACCCATAGCTTCCTTGGCAACTACTATATATATAAGAGTAAAGGTAATTGGGGTCAAGGCCTGTGCCAACAGGTGCTAAAACATATAACAGCTGAGTTATAGGCAAGAGAGTCCCTTGAATTATTCAAGGGATGTAAGGATAATGGAAGGACAGTGGGAAATCCACAATAGAAGATTGCACATTCCCACCCCTGTAACTGCTGGCAGCAGGAGGCTGCTATTGAGATCTCTGCAGTGTTGTCTGGACCTTATATTAAAAATGTGCCAGCAGTTTACCGGGAGTACCTGGGGCTATAAGCAGGAGCTTTAGACAGATGACCCTGGGGGTCTGTAGTGTTATGTGTGGCTCAGAAACATTTCAGAGGAAACTGAAAGTAACCTTGGAAGAACTTGAGGACTCAGGGAGTATCGGGTGGACAGTGGATGGGATTTTTAGTTTCTTTGGCATTTTTGGCGTCTGAGAACCACAAAAACACCCACCCCAGACCACTACATATGAGATTTGTGAAGATTTCAGTACAGCATTGCTGATATTATTAACTTTGGGCCACTTCACCTTCACAAATATGATGGCCACATTGATTATTTTACTTATCATCATAGACTTCAGGACTCTGATCCTTACATGTGCAGAACCAGCTATAAAAAATAGATGTCTTATTAACGAATCTCATAACTACATCATGACAGTATGAAAATACATTTTTATTATAGATGCCATAACTTATTTTATTATTCCCCTATGAATTCTTGCTGGCCTGATTATGATTATCATTAATAATAATTAGAAGGCTGTGGTTTAATGTCTTCTAGTTTAAGCAGAACCAAGTATAGAAAATTATTGGGTTGTTTAAAACTATGATTGCTAATATGTGTTTCTATTATCATACATTAATATTCCTGCTATCATCAATTTAATTCTTTTCTTACAGCCTGCACTGGCACCTCATCCAGTTTTGGTTTCTGCTTTACTGCCAGGATATGTTCTGACCCTGCACTGAATTTCAACAGATTTGATATTGGATGGATGGACAAATGGATGGATGAGGGAATGACCATAATATTTTCAAACCCACTTGATCCAATATAGGGCCACAGCGAGGTAGGATTATTATCATTATTATTAACATTAGTAGTTGTAGCAGTACTGTTTTAGAGTATTTTTTTGGATGTAAAGTGGGATGGTGGTTAGTGCTGCTTTCTCTTTATAGGTGGCACATGGGTTGGATGGCCATCCCAGGAAAGAGTCAGGAAGATCCTTTATCTGAACAGGAGGCCCTGAGTGAACAGAAAGGCATATTGGCCAAGAGAGAGAAAGATGATGCACCTGGGCAAGGCTGCCTTAATGGACGGACGGACATCCGGAGAAGAGGAGAAGATCCCTTACCTGAGTGGGAAGCCCCAGATAAATGGACAGGAGTCTCAACCGGGCATGTGCATAATATCTTCTGTGGTTGGGATAAAAGAAGACAGGGTTTTTGAGGGGTGTGTATTCCCACTAGGCGGTAGATGGTAGCAGCCTTCCATTTCGGTTCCCATTTGGAAACCAACAGAGAATGCTGGGAGTTGTTGTCCGGCAGCACAACCCTGCTGGGGTTCATGGGTGCCTTAAGAGGGCGCTGCAGGAAGAGGTCCTCTCTGCTATATTGGACTTCTGTAAGTACTTCCAATAGGCAGCAGCCCTGGTACCGGAAAAACTCCCGGGTCCTCAATAAAAGGGACCGCACTCCCTTGTCCTGCCAAGTCGGAGCTGAGAGGAAGGAGAGCAACACTCGACTGTAAGGGGGGCAGTGTAGTGGAGAAAGGAGAATTGACTGTACAGAGAAACCTGTGCTTGTTATGTTTAAGAGGTATTGTGTGCTTTAAATCATCCATTATTTGAACCCAGGAATGCGCTTGTGTCTTTGTGTTTGGGGCTCACTGGAACCCCGTTTCCATCACATTATTCAAATCCCCGCCTGGTCACTGCTCATCTGGAGGTTGCATGTTCTACTGATGTTTGCGTGTTTGTTAGTCTATCACATTTCCAAAAACAGGCACGGTGGGCTTAATTGGTGACTCAAAATTGGTCCATGACTGGCACCCAGTCCAGGACTGGATTCTGCCTTGAACTCCACACTGCCAGCATAGGCACCGGCTCCCTGGAACACCAAACGGATACACACATCAGAAAATGGATGAATGGATACAGCATCACATTCACTGAGCAGGCCACATTCCTCTTTTGTTGGACAAAAATAGACTTTGAAAACAGATGGATTATTGAAAATAAGAAGAAAGTCAATTATTACTAGCACATACAATATAATTAGAGCATTCAGCCTGCAGTTTGGTACTAACTAATCAACCGTTTAGTTATCACTACATTTTTATTACTGCGATGAAGTGAAGTTTATCAGTGTGTTTTGTGGGATTACTCCAAGAACTTTGACTACAAAGTCCCAACCAAAGAGCTTTTGCCAGGTTGGTAACTGAGTGTAAACTGACCTTATGTGTGGGTGCAAGGTGTCCTGTAACTGGAGGGGACCCCAGCTATCTCTGATTCTATGATGGATGAGGCTGCCTTGGGAAATGAGTAGATGTGGGTGTATTTGGGTGTGCACAAGTATTTTCTGAAGGGGAGGCCCAAACATATAGACAACTGAGTTTAGAATATATCTATTTTGTGAGTGCCGGCTGTCCATGTCTGGGTTGATTCCTGGTTCTGATCTGCCAGATTTTGCTCAAATAGGCTGCAGCACCCCATAATCTTATGATGAAATAAAAAGGTTTCGAAAATAGAAGGGTTGATGTGCACAAATAGCATTAGCCATCTTCCTTTCAAATGCTTGCCGCTGCTTTATGTCAGTTCCGCTACTCTGGGCTTCAGCAGTCCAATTCTACAAAAAGGAGGATCAGAAAGTGAAATGACAGCCGTGTCTATGCACAAGCGCTTGATCTGACTAACTTCTTTGCTGGGCTGGTGGGTACCAGGCACCTTACCCCATTAAGTTAATCTTTAGCTCCACAAGACCCTGCATGGAAGCACGGATGTATGCCTTGACCTTGCATTTTGAGAACTGTTGCCAAGTTGTCTGTGATTAGTATTGTAAATGAGTAGGATGAACTTTAGTATGACATAACTTTGGATTTTAAGAGATATTTATGTTAAAAAGGATCCTTTCATCTGTTTTATCTAGGCCTCAGAATCAATGGGCTACTGAAGAACTAACATCGTGTTGGGTGCCATGGTGCACTCACGCTCACTCATGTTGGCTCAGACTAAATACATAATTAAATTTGTTGACGACATGACAGTCACCGGGTTTTATTACGAACAACAATGAGGAGATTAACAGTCTGGCTTAACAGGTTCACATCCACAACCTCATTGTGAACATAAACAAAAGTAATGATTGTGGACTTCAGGGGGAGAGACGTGAACCACTCGCCAGTCAATGGTGATGGGGCAGTGCTACACAGAAACAGCAGTGCCGTTGACAAGTTAGACAATGCATGCATGGTGTAACATTCAGGTGCATGCAGCGACTAAGTTAACTGACATGAAAGCTGGGGCATTTCATATTTTTTATTTAGTTCAAAGTTAACATGTATCGGTTCAAGAACAGATTTTTACCCCTCTGTAGTTCCCATCAATGTGGGCCACATTTAGAAAAAGTAAACTGTACACCAATCATACACTAGATAGCCATCAACATACTCTTATATCATGTAGTGTAGATGATCTGTATCGTATTTGTATTGTCTTGTACTTGGTTTGTCGTGTATTTTATACAGTATGGGTGACCTGCCCTATGTTTCATCTGCCTGACTGGACAGATCCAGTAAGACTTCCCATGTGCATTTGTGCAAAAGGCAAATAAAGAATCTTGAATCTACCCTGCATATTTTTAGAGATGAAAACCAGGATCTGAAGGCCATCACCTTTGGAGACATGACAAGAACATTGTGGCCTGTAAGGAGATACTCAGACCCTTTTAAATCCCAGACACAACCGACCACATCTTAAGTACCATGCCAGAAGAATCTTCTATTAAGGTCCAGCAATGTTGCTACAAGTGAAAAACTTTAAAAATGATGCCCTCTCATACACACCAGTAAACACAGTTGTCTTCCCTTATGTCCTATTCAGGTGTTTCCATCCCTGACCCCCTGGGTGAGGTATAAGCTCACTAGCCAGGCAAGGCAGGACCTCCCCTGATAGTGTTGCTTCCTTCCAGCAGCTCTCTCCAATAACCTCAACAAGGCTGCCCTATAGAAGTACAACTCCCATGCTGCCCTGCAGGTGTCCAAATGGGAGCTGTGCCAAAGGGATGCCCCAACCCAGCAATATATAGGAAACACATGGTATTTTTCCTTCCATTATAATGGAGTCCTGACCAGGGAGGAGAGCAGCCACCATCTTGGATGGGATGCTCATATGTCCATCCATGATGGCCTCCCAGTCAGGTTAAGGAACAGCATCCATGCATCTGGACAGGATTACAATCCACCCACGTGGTCAATCACAACATGCAGACCCTGTACTGTGAACAGATGCACTCACCAGCCTAGAGCTCTACTATACCACCCTGCTACCCGTTAAAGTAATGACTTACAAAAAAAAAAAAAATGCATTTCTATTACTTAAATTATTTTGGGTTTTTTTGCCTTTTATTACTAGGGCAATTACCAGATTGATTTTATTATCATTAAAATAATGAGAACAGGCCTCAGTACTCAGTGGAGGATACAGAAAATGGAAAGATTGCTAATGATTAGGTTTCTAATATCTTGCTACTGTTGATGTATTATTATTATTTTTATTTGACACATTTGTAAAGCTGTATTTTGTAATTAAAATGCTTTTTAAAAATTTCAGGAAGAGAAAGTGAATACAAACTTATTTTTTTTGATAAGCGGTGAAACCCTTCAGGGTCCACGATTCGCTGCATTCCCGAGTCGTGTGCCCACCTGCCGGCAGCGACTCACCCCCTGTGCTGCAAGCATCTGCCACATACTGTATGAAAAGACACCTGGGGGTCCGAGGAGACAATGAGACTGACAGAGCAGAAACCACCAGCTCAAAGTAGAAAGGTGATGAGAGGGGCGGCACTCAAACAGCTCCAAAGTAATACCCTTCATGAAATTTATTGGCAGTGATTGCACCACTAAGCAGGTTTAAAGAACACAACGCGTCATTTGGAGGTGTTAAGGAAAAGTCCTCCTCTCTTCTTCAGCAGTGTGGCAAGTTGGGGCTTTAGACCTCAATGTCGCTGGTTTGGTCCTTTTCATGTTTCACAGTGTGACCCTGAGCAAGTCACTTAAAGTGCCTGTGAACCACCTGTTAAAAAACACAGAGTGTGAAGGGAATTGTACTAAACCCCTGTACTTTAAAAAAGCCCTAAAAGAGGTGCTACTGTATATAAAACAAAAGTAGTGTGGCTCCTAATCTGGATGGTAAGGATTTCATCTTCCAAATTAATTTTTTCTGAGTTGGCACCTTTTACAAATAAATATTTTGCCTCAGCTTGTGCTCTGTTAAGTTACTTTATTAATTACAGTAGCGATAGTAACATAATATAAACATATATACTGGCATGCATGCACGCTACTGGGGCATGTGGGCAGTAAACTGGGGGGACAAATAGGGGTGAGAGACAGCTGCTAACCCCTCTTCATCTTTCAGCCTAACAGTGGAGATGATGATGAAGATGCTTCATAACCCTTTTGGTTACTCAGCTATAAAAGGAAACAACACGACTAGAAGTCTGCATTCATTACACAGACAGCGACTGTTGCGTCATATTGTACAGTCATGGCCAAAAGTTTTCATTATTAATTTTCACAAAGTTTGCTGCTTCAGTGTTTTTAGATCTTTTTGTCAGATGTTTCTATGGTATATTGAAGTATAACTGCAAGTGTTTCATAAGATTCAAAGGCTTTTATTAACAATTATATTAAGTTTATGCAAAGAGTCAATATTTGCAGTGTTGGCCTTTCTTTTACAAGACCTCTGCAATTCGACCTTGGCATGCTGTCAATCAACTTCTGGGCCAAATCCTGACTGATGGCAGCCATTCTTGCATAATCAATGCTTGGAGTTTGTCAGAATTTGTGGGTTTTTGATTGTCCACCCGCCTCTTGAGGATTGACCACAAGTTCTCAATGGGATTAAGGTCTGGGGAGTTTCCTGGCCATGGACCCAAAATTTCAATGGTTTATTCCCTGAGCCACTTAGTTATCAATTTTGCCTTATGGCCTGGTGCTCCATCATGCTGGAAAAGGCATTGTTGGTCACCAAACTGTTCTTGGATGGCTGGAAGAAGTTGCTCTCGGAGGATGTTTTGGTACCATTCTTTTATTCATGGCTGTGTTCTTAGACAACATTGTGAGTGAGCCCACTCTCTTGGCTGAGAAGCAACCCTACACATGAAAGGTCTCAGGATGCTTTACTGTTGGCACGACACAGGACTGATGGTAGCGCCGCTCACCTTTTCTTCTCTGGACAATCTTTTTTCTGGATGTCCCAAACAATCGGAAAGGGGATTCATCAGAGAAAATGACTTTACCCCAGCAGTCCTCAGCAGTCCAGTCCCTGTACCTTTTGCAGAATATCAGTCTGTCCTTGATGTTTCTCTTGGAGAGAAGTGGCTTCTTTGCTGCCCTTCTTGACACCAGGCCATCCTCCAAAATCAGATGCTTTCACACCAGCCTGCTGCCATTCCTGGCGGTGCCCCGATCCCACAGCTGACTCAACTTTAGGAGATGGCCCTGGCGTTTGCTGGATTTTCCTGGGCGACCTGAAGCCTTCTTCATAACAACGGTGGAAATGGGGTTTTTGGGATTAAGGTCATTTTCATGGACTTTGCACTTAATTGCAATTCACCTGATTACTCTTTGTAACATTCGGGAGCAAATACAAATTACCATCATAAACACTGAGGCAGCAAACTTTGTGAGAATGAATATTTGTGTCATTCTCAAAACTTTTGGCCACAGCTGTATGACTGATCTTTTGCACTGTGTAAACTGCTAGTCCTTAGGAAAACAGGGACAGATGTGATCAGTTAGGTTAGCTCATGTTGAGCTTAGAAATGTCTGCACATATTTACGAAAAAAAAAAAATAATCACTGCTTCCAGTTACCTGACAGTCCTCATGTGGTTCAAACTTTCATAAAAACCACACATTAGAAAAAAGCAAGGGAGTGGAATTCTTGTTCAAAGGAGCCCCGTGCTGATCCACCTTCCAGTGTTCCCTGGTGCCCTCCATCACTTCAAAGTCAGCAGTTGGCAGCTCTGAGCTTTTCTAGTTTCAGTCCCTCAGCGGCACCCGGTCTGGTCAGACAGGCCCTAACTAGACACTTTACTGGTAAAAGGCAGCCAGGCACATTCAATGGAACTGTTGACCAGGCTGCTATTCTTTTAAGGAAGGACAAGGCCGTGATTCATTACAGCAATGATCGTCGTTACCGAGGTACAACAGGTTTAGGGTGAAGAGGCCATCTGCTCGAGGCTTTTATACAGAAGCATGAACAGGAGTGCAGACAATGAAATGAGGCCACCTTCTTACTTGTAGGTGTCTCCCATTAGAACACCTGCTGACAATTCCCACTGATGGAGCTTGTTTGTCTTTAATAGGAAGCTTCTTCTTCTTTTTTTTTTTTTTTTTCTTCATCTGCTGGCACTCACATTCAACAGCAGCAGCAGGAGATCGAAAGAAAAAAAAAAAAAAAAGCATGTCTTTTCTCACCACCGGAATCAGGTGATTGCAGCCTTGAACAGGAAAAATAGATCAATACCTCCCAGCTCCCAGTGACAGGCAAACCATGCAGAAAACGGAAAATGAGCTTTCATCGGCCTAGTGGATTACTAATCGACATCATCGACGTGCCCCCGGCGCCTCACTTTGGTGATACGGTGTTAATTTTAACCGAGTTCTCGTATGTTATCAATCAGCGCTGGCAGCCTGCGTGGTATCCCATATGGACAGATGTCTTCAGGATTCCACAGGCCTGGGAGCCTCTGGCACGGCCCAGCTTGGTATTCAGGAATGAGCAGCCTTCACACTTTTCAAAGGCTTCCATTTGTCACTCACGGAGTTTGAACAGATTGCACCATGAATGATTTTTCACTGGTAATCTGGATATGAGCTGTGCCGTGGTGTATCTGCAGCCTTTCAGCCCCCTGGGTAGATGTCTGTATGTAGAGGGCACAATCCCACTTTCATACTTCATACTAAATCATGCCAGCGGTCACTGACCAACATCCCATTTGGATCATCTGTGCTAGTCGACAAAAATGTCAGTTTAACTCAAACAAGAATGTTCAACAAGCTATTAGCCGGCTAAACAAAGACAGCAATATGCCAGGCTACACAGAGCAGTGGGAATTCTCCTTCTACTGACGACTTCATCATTTTGACTTTTTAGCTAGCATGAGTCTACACATTAACCCCACAATGCAATTCATATTACGATTCTGGCTTCACAATACAATAGCCTCACAACATGAAATTTAAAAAAAAAATACATATATATGTTCAGTGTTACTTATTATTAGACATTCTTAAATCAAAACACTGCAAAATAACTTCAAATCTGATGCACAAATTCACTGATTTGTAAGCTTTTTAAATCAAAATAAACTAACCTTAAAAGCATAAAATATTTGCTCTGCAGAGACATACAATGCGCTGCATGTTGATTAGTACATACCAGTAAAAAATGTACTCTACTTTACAGACAAGAAAATAATCCACTTTAATAAAAAGTGTTTGTGTATCTGTGTGTCCAACCAGTCGGAATGTCTCATTCATTCCAACAGATGGCGCATCACAAACATTTCTATTCATAAAATGTATTGCATTTGTTATTCCTGCAGATGGCACATCACAAACATTAACACTGCTTTTAAAAAATCCTGTACCAAATGGTAGGTTTTTAAGATTTGTTTGTCAAAATAATCTTAAAACATAAAATGTTTGCTCTTCAGGGATATATAGCATGCTGTATGTTGATTAGCACATGCAAGTAACAATTTCACTTTACTCTGTACAACTGAGAAAAATCCACCTTAATAAAAGGATAAGTATCTGTGCATCTGTGTAACCATCTGCTTGCTATGTTTCTCTCATTCCAACAGATGGCATATAACAAATTTCAACACTGCTTTTACAAATTCCATACCAAATGGGATATAACAGGTGTATATTTATTGCATATCATTCCAACAGATGGCACATCACAAATATTGCGTCACAATGCTGCTTTTATGAATCCCATACCAAATGGCATTTATGAGAGACAAATGAATTGCATTTCTCATTCCAACAGATGGCACATCTTTAACACTGTATTTATCAATCCCACAGCAAATGACATATAACAGAGACATATGCATTGCATTTGTCATTCCAACAGATGGCACATCACAAACATTAACTCTACTTTTACAAATCCCTTACCAAATGGCATATTTGTAAGTTTTTTTTAGTCATAAATAGTCTCACAAACATAAAATATTTGTTCTACAAGGACATAAAATGTGCTGCATGTTGATTAGAATATACAAGTAACAACTTCAATGTACTCTGTACACATGACAATAAACTGCTAAAATGACAAGTGTGATTCTGTGTGTCTGTATGGTTGCCATGTCTCACTCATTTCAACAGATGGCGCATCACAAACATTAATATTGCTTTTACGAATCCCACATTAAATGAGATATGTTAACATGCAGATCCACAGCACCATACGTCACCAGAGGTCTATGCCAGCATTGTCATTACCGCATGTCTAGACCAGTAGTTTGGTAAAAAAAACATTTATAGGTTGTCAAACTAAAATTGACTAACCACACAAAACCCTAACCTCAACAAAACTAACCCTTAACATTAACTAACCCCTAACCTTAACCATTTATCATACACACTAAAATGCTAACCCCTAACCTTATAACTGTTGGTCTAGAACTGTTGCCGTAGACCTGTGGTGACATATGGTGCCCTGGATCTGCAGTGGGATATTATTAGAGCAAATGGCATATAACAGAGACATATGTAATGCAGATAGCACATCGTACACATTAACTCTTCTTTTACAAATCCCATACCAAATGGCATGTTTGCACATTTTTTTAGTCAAAATAATCTCAAAAACAAAATATTTCCTCCACAGGGACGCAAGACATGCTGCATGTTGATTTGCACATATAAGTAACACTTTCAAAGTAGTTTGTACACATGACAATAACCCACTTTAATAAAAGGATATGTGTCTTTGTGTCTGTATTTCTGTACAGTTACCATGTTTCAGCCATTTCAACAGATGGTGCATCACAAACATTAATTGAAATGCATTTTATAACTACAAATGCTTTTGATGCTGTGTTTGTTGCAATGCACTTTATTACTAGATGCATTACAAAATACATTCCAATAAAGCGGGCATTGGGAATGTGGCTGCTTTGTCTGTCCACTGTACTAGACAATGGAAGATCCCCTGCTGTATACTCACTCACTCCTCGCCGTAATCTACCACTGTTTCTAAATCAGTACCAGTGACAGGCATATCGATGTCTCGAGCACACGTTCTCACATCCGAGGCTCATGAGAGCTGCAGTAAGTGCAGGCGGCTGCTCCCAGTAGTGTTTGAGTATGCTATGAGATCTGGTACAGGACGGCATTAGGTTGGTGCTTCAGTGGTCCCAGTAGAGTTTGATTTGAAAACAACCCTGCGGCTGCAATGGTGCATCTATGAAAAAATGTTGCTGTTTGCTGCATTCATCAGAGGATGGCATCACAAACATAAGTCTGTGTGCAGATCACCTAACCTGCATTAAAAGCCCGCCTTTCATGCCCAGTGATGTCTGTGTTGTTTGCCGATAACTTCCACCTTCATATCATTGTATAGATGATGAATAACGGCTCTGCCATAGTGCCATCATGTTACACCTCGATTCTACTTTTTCATTCAGATTGTTAAATCTCCTGCTTTCAGCAAAACAACATTTTTGTCTGCCTTGTGGTAATGTCAGACAATAAACGACACAAGGGCACATTTCATACTGGCAGTATTTGATATCAAGAAATTTGATATAAGAAAATTTTGTCTTATGCCTACTCTTTAGATGTTTTTGGACCTCTATATTGAGTTTTCACACTTAAGCAGCATTATAAAGGAGTGTGGGTGTGTGGTGAGAGTGACAGACCGGCGCCCTCTCTGGTTTCTGCCTTGTGTTCGTATTGACAGGATGGGAATAAATAAATGTGTTTGAAAATGAATGAATGTATGGAAAGCATTAAGGAAGAGATTGCAGTTTGTACTAATGAATGTATTGTGAAGGAAATTCCAGGACGCCAGGCAGATAATGAAATCTGGTCTCTAGACTATGAAATCAAAATACTGAGGTAATAGGTATAGAAAATTGTAATCTGATTAACTGTGCACTAAAGGGATAAATAAATAATTTAAAATAACTAGATCTTAAATAATGTAATGGGAGTTGACACTGAATAGATAGATAGATAGATAGATAGATAGATAGATAGATAGATAGATAGA
>JANRMT010062802.1:28615658-28637973 GCA_026402145.1 Polypterus bichir lapradei
CTATCTATCTATCTATCTATCTATCTATCTATCTATCTATCTATCTAATTGCCAAACAGAAGTTTTGAATGCAGACATTACAATCACCAGACTCTGGCTTTCTACACGTTCTACATACGTATAAATAAAGCGCGAGGTTGAACCTTGAACTGCAGGCCCACAAAGCTCTGGGGTCATCTTCTAGCTTTGTAAGAGATGTTTTTTCAGTCGCACTGTTTCTTTCCAGGCTGAACACTCCCAGCATTCACCTACCATAACCTGACCAGAGCTGCTCGTTAAGCTGTTGATATTGCAGGTATGGTTGATAGATACTGTACAGTAGGTCATGAGATCAGATCGTTTTCAGTTTACGCCACTTTAGATGTCATCTGACTTCACTGCAGTAAGTGCCAAAGGGGAGGGGCTCTTGTTGGCCTTAGAGGTCAGAATTTTGACTTTGCCTGTCATGAAGGACTCCACTCAGGGATTAATGTTTTTTCCTGTGTCGCGTGCATGCACATGGAGACAGCTTAAGGTCTTTGCTGACGGCAATTACCTGCCAGACCAGGGACTGGCGCTGTATACTAATGCCTTCTCTTTGTATACTAAAGTTTTCTCTTTTCTTCCTTCTGCAGAACAGAAGACTGTCTGCCACTTCATCTCTGACACCAATGCTGTGCGTGTTTGCCTGGACCCTCCCCTTCCTGCCTTGTGAACTCATAACCTGGAAATCGGCCATTTTATCGTTGTTTGTGTCCTATTTTACATTGATTAAGTGCTCATTTTGTGTTATCAACTGGCATCGTATAAATTCTTGTGTTAATAGGACTTTATACCGGCATGTTTAACCATTGATATGTATGTTTATGTATATAAAGGTCTGCAGTGGGCTGGTGGCCTGCCCAGGGTTCGTTTCCTGCCTTGCGCCATATGTTGGCTGGGATTGGCTCCAGCAGACCCCTGTGACCCTGCAGCTAGGATATAGCAGGTTGGATAATGGATGGATGTATATAAAGGTTTGCTACTTCAATGTTACCATGTTATAGATGCACATTTATCTAAGTGCTCTAAAGCTAATGTCACATTACGCAGTTTCTAATGGTAGGGTATGTCAAACTTGCCAACAGCGGTTGCTGATCTCATCGTCAGGAACTTGTCAATTCACACGACTTTAAATTGCTAAGCATGTCAGATTTATTGACCGCATGATGACTTACCAGCACAGTCAATAGTATGCTGCCTGATGGAGCTGGTGTTGTAAGAAGGATTAACAGGTACAGAGAGTTCAGCTGCACTCTCATTTTTTTTGTTCATTCTGTCATGGTACGTAAAACACAAGACATCGGACAGATGAGCTTCTCTTCTGTTTGCTAGTTCCAAAACACCTTTGTTCCTTATTCCTCATTATTGCACTCGATACATTGCACATTCAGATGAGCATTCATTGGTTGTCAGCTGTTATGCACACAGAGTCATCTCTAAGACTAAAGACAAAATCAAACCTGCTTGACATGTTGGTGCGAAGCACATACTAATTGGATTGAGGCGCCTGGGTATGTGAGAATACACATCTAATCTTCATAGAAGTGCACTGCAGACTCACTACATCTGCTACGGATAAAAATCACTGGAAAAGTCTTGTAATGTGACATGGCCTTAAGCCTGTAATCCCTGAAGCATGTCATGCAAGAAGACATTGAATTGTATTGAGGTGGACGACGTGCTCATCTAAACTGAATTGACAGGAGATCCGGTCAGCACCAGGTTATATTTTTCCATCGGGATACTGCTATGTGCCTCAGGATGCTCTCACTATATTAGCACTGGAAATTTAATAAAATTACGATTATGAAGGAGTTGAAACAAAATGGGAAATGAAACATGTTTGGAAGGGTAAGAAAAGCAAGACTGAAAGAGGAATCCTGAATTTTGACTGCTGCACATGTTGACAAGGAGACAGTCCACCCCCGAACACAGGAGGTAATTAAATCACATTACTTATGTGTGATATTGCTTATAATTTAGCGCACTCTAATTTTATATTATCTCATTGCACAGGAGTTTTGTGGGTTCTATTAGAATAAAGAAGTTGAAAAGGTTATCGAGGAGCAGTGGCATTTCCATCTGCTTGAGCTGCCTACATACTCTCCAAATCTGCATATTTTATTCTGTTCCTGAATCTCAACATACTTAGCGAAGTTCAGCAAAGATTCCAGCATTTTGTGATTTAAATTTGGCAGTGCCGTCTGAGCAGGCATTTGTTAAGTATGCAAGAAAATAACAAGAGGGAGACTGGAGTGGACATTTACCAGATGTGATTCTGCCTTTTGCTTGCATAAAAGCCTATCAACAGAACTTTCCCATAACAAGATAAAAAGATATGTTAAATATTGAAAAAATGGTGCTTTGGTTTTGTTGCCATGGTAACAGTCGGTTGACTGGCAGGTCTGATGGTTACATTTGGATACGTTGGGGCCTCCGGGATTTTTTATTTTTTTTTCCCTCTTATATATAAATTGTATATACAAATATCGAACACCCATGGAGATTTCTTTCGGAGGCTAGTGGTTAAATTAAAGAAAGCAAATTCCAATTATCTTCATAGCCTCACTAGGCTCTTTTAAATAGCTCCACACATTCCATGACACTCAATGTCCGGCTTTCATCTCAAAAACGCTTCTGGAATTTTTGTTTAGCATTAGTAGTGCCCTTGAGGGTGCTAAACAGCCCTGGATTATCCACATCAGTGATTTGGAGGGTAAAGTCACTTCTGTCAAAAATAAGGGAGCAGTACAGTGTGACTTCATCTGCTGGGATGCAAATAAACAGGGAAGTCTACATGATTCATATCTTAGAAAGAAATCTCTCTATTATAAAAAGAAATCCTGGAATGCAAAAGCAATTCGACGATACGAAAAGCCATTTAAAAGACCTGCGAGACAAAAGAGACTTGCCACAGAGCGTCTTGCGGGGACTGTAATCATGAGACCCCGTGCCAAGAGATTGTCCCAAGGCCGTCTTACAGGGACGTGGAACATGAGATTCTCGCAAGACACGCCCTACTTACAACAGATATCATATAAGAGCACATCCATCAAATAACAGTCAGTCGTGTAAAAGCACGTAGTGCACACACATCCTGTGCTCTCAACACATATAAAGAGTAAAGGGACAATACGGAGAATAAACACCCAAAGGCGTTGGAGAGAAAAAAAGGCAGATAAGAGATTATGAAACCAGTAAAATTTGAAAGTATTGTAGCTTCCCAGCCAGGTTGAGGCCTTTTTGGTTTTAAGTGACTGTTCGGTCCGATTGAGGGAGGGCGGAGTACAGCACAGAAGACTAATAGCGGGGTATTGATTGATGTGGTAAGGGGGTGAGACGCAGGTGGGTGAGGGATTGGAGAGGATTCTAGAAAGTTTTGTTTGGGATTACAAAGTCAGCAATTGTTCAAGTAAAACTTTTGTGACACTTTATCATGTCAGTCGCTACAGTATCAAAGAAAAGATAGAAAAGATTGCATTACCGCAAAACAAAAGGAGATTAATCATCAGAACCAGGTGTAACTGAAAAAAGAGCATGGCAAATCGAGGTCAGAAATAAAATGCAAAGGGTAGAGTCTTTTCGCATTCACATTATTCTTATGCACAAAACGCAGATTTACACAATAATAGACCATACGCTATGAGAATCTGTGTTCCCACAACAGTTAAAGCAACGACAAGTTGAATTTCAAAGAATACACACTTCGGTCAGGTGTATATTTATGATCACGGAGAAGCGATGCAAATTTTAACAGGCAAAAAGAAAGGTAATGTATATATTCCGGGAATAACATTACACACCACAGGTCAGTTGTTTATAAGTGTCCATCGGTGTGCAGTTACACTTCTTTTTTGTTTTTAAAAAGTCTGTTCTTTTGCACCCAATGCTGTTGCCCACTTTCAGAAGATCTAGTTTAAATCTCCATGCCAACTTTTCTATTTGTACTGATCATGTGTGTCAAAGAGTACGAGTGCTTTACAGAATTTATAGCCACACAGATAATGAGGACACAATGGAGTGGTTACATGGCATAATGTAGGCGACCACATGATGATCATGTGATTTCAGTGAAGCTTGGTCTTGCTGAGCATTTTGAGATACCTGCTATGCTTATGGTTAATAAGAGTACCATTTGATGCTGAACTACTGTAACGAGGATACAAAATGTACAGTTTGCTAAATACAACTTGTAGTATTTAATTTGTGTGTGTCTTATTTTAGTGATTTTATTTAGGATTATTCGGGTTGGATAATGGATTAATGGATGGATAAATGTAGCTTTTAAGTAAATAAATTATGTGCCCAACACTCATACAGGAAAGCTACAATTAACTCAAGGGAGCTACAAAATTACTAACTCATAGATTAAGAGTTTGAAGTGCTTGCAAATAAATTAAAGAATTCTGGGAAGATATATGTAAACATTAATATTATTTTACCTATGTATATGTTTAAGCTCAGAAAAACTAACCAGTGTGTATATGATTCTAAGAAAATGAGAAACAGAGGCTTGGGACATTGCAAGTCAAAACGATTCTCATAGTTTGCTAAAAGTAACTTCACTAACCAACAAGCTAACCAGACCATGGGAATTGATCAGTTGTCCAATTTCAAATCATGTAGGATTTTAGATAAAATAGCCATCAAAGGCACTCTGTAATTGAAATAAAGCACTATAATTAAAAGCATTTTCAGATAAATCACAACTGCCAGAGTTCAACATATTTACAGTAGCTAACTGCAGAACAACATGTCTCGATTACAGACAGAAGATGCCAGTGCGGAAATGGGTACACTGGCATCCAGGCAGGGTTGGACCAAGGAACAATAACACACCTGGGAGGCCAGTGTAGTGGAAGGGCAGGGGGAGACAACCATGCAGGATTACATGCTCCCCCAACATGCTAGGTGGCAGCCTCTCTGGGCAACGATACCTGTACGGACATCAGCAAGGCATGTTGGGAACTGTAGTCCTGTAGAATTCTGTGGGTGCTGCCAGGGCGTGCTGCAGGGATTTATCCTCCCTACTTTTTGGGACTTCCGATTAAAGGTTAAAGAGCTTTTTATGAACACTTTTTCACATTAAACCAATTATTGAAATATTCCTTAAGTACTTCTTCCATCTTTGTTGCACTTCCTTGAGTACATTTTGTTATTTAGTGGTCCTAATATTTTATTTATTCATTTTTTGTTTAATACCTTCCTTTTTTTTAAACTAATTAGTCTGCCAATATTAACTCAAATTTAGGAACTAGTTATACAGGCAGGCACTCACACTAACTGTTGTAGTTAGGGGATAGAACATACTCTCTATGTTGCACTACTATTAGCTGTTATGAACTTGGGAGTACTTCAGCAAAATATCCTGAAATAGGTTGCAATAAACCCCTCAAGAAGAAGAATCCTTCAACCTTAGGCCTGCATACATAAAGAGCAGATAAAGATCCTTTATAAATAAAATATTTATTTTACAAAAAATGTCTCTTCTTAACAAAAATCTCCACAGGATAAAAACAGCATAGCAAGATTTGCTTGAAAGGCGATCCCAAAGCAAACAATTCCAAAAATCCAGCAGGGGTGGTCAAAAAATAGAGCATAAAGGACACAAATTCAGGAAATCACAAAAAGATCATAATAATCACAGAAGAACTCACCAAAACAACCCAGTGCACTCAAATGAACCGCAAAGGACTGTTTGTTTTCTCAGTCTTTTCAGGGCAGCCCTTAGCCTTTCAAAAGCTGGTTTAGAAGTGTAATTGGTGGTCTGTGGCCTCACTGTAGGTTCACTGTAGTCTCTGCTGGTTTATCATAAAATGATTTTAAATCAATGCCTCTACTTTCAGCTCCGCCTCCAAGAGACATTGGATTGGTTCAGTGAACCGTCTAATTCAGGGGTGTCACACTCCAGTCCTGGAGGGCCGCAGTTGCTGCAGGTTTTCATTCTAACCTTTTTCCTAATCAGTGGCCAGTTTTCACTACTAATTAACTTCTTTTCTCTTCATTTTCATCGCCCTGTTTTTAAGGATTCAGTCCTCTGAATTTATTCTTTTCTTAATTAAATGACAGCCAAACAGACATGAAATGAGCCAACAGATGATCATCTTAATCGGGGCTTCAAACGCCAATCAATTTCACTCTAACCAGTTTCTTAATGAGAAGCAGATTATTCTTGCTGTTAATTAAATCTGTTATTTAATTCCACGGCTTGTTGCTGTTCTCATTCTGCCACAGCAGACATTTCCAAAACTGTTGATTTTCTGTTTTTTTCTAAGAACACAATGAAAATATTTTCATGACCTGAGAGATCGACCTTTCTGAGACCTTTACCTTTCTTTATTTTCAGGTATTGTGTGATTGGCACTTGTGAGTTGGTCATGTGGCGGCTCATTTTGTGTCTCATTATTGTTTAGCTTCTAATTAAGAACAAAGAAACAACTAAAGTGCCTGAGTCAAGTTAATTCAAACTAAGGCAAAATAAGCTAATTAGCAGCAAAACTGGTCATTAATTAAGAGATGGCAAGAATGAAAACCTGCAGCCAGTGCCGCCCTCCAGGACTGGATTTCAACAGCCCTGGTCTAATTGTTCCCACTCACATTTAAGCGAAATTCACTCATGGCTGTATCCAGGCATACTGTACAGATTATACATTCGGCTCTGCGGGACTAAGGAAAGAGCGATGGTGTCTACCGAGATCCAGCTCTTGACAGTGTAGTGCCCTGCACAGGGCACCAGTTACTCACAGGGCACTCTCACTTACGCACAGTCTGCTATTTCTGTTAACCCTGGCAATTTAAAAGCCACAAAGTAAAAACCGGGAGTTGTCTCCCCTAGATTTTCTTGTATACTAAGATATGGGGATGGACATTTGTGGAGTAAACCACAAGACAATGATTATACTTTTACATTATGTACATTAAAGAACCATCAGCAATAAATCTAATCAAATTAATAATATACTGAATAAATTGACTCTGCAGCTGCATGAATTAAAAAAAATCGAGTATGTGTTCAGAAGTAGCTGTCAGAAGTAGCTTCAACTCCCACCTCCGGCAGAACTTCGACCACGTCCCGAGGGAGGTGGAGGACATTGAGTCCGAATGGGCCATGTTCCGTGCCTCAATTGTTGAGGTGGCTGACCGGAACTGTGGCCGTAAGGTGGCAGCAATCCCCAAACCCGCTGGTGGACACCGGCGGTGAGGGATGCCGTCAAGCTGAAGAAGGAGTCCTACAGGACCCTTTTGTCCTGTGGGACTCTGGAGGCAGCTAATAGGTACCGGCAGGCCAAGCGGAATGCGTTTGGGGAGGCCATGGAGAACGACTTTTGGACGGCTTCAAGGAGATTCTGGTCCACCATCCGGCGTCTCAGGAGGGGGAAGCAGTGCAGTGTCAATACTGTATATGATGGGGATGGTGTGCTTCTGACCTTGACTCGGGACATTGTGAGTCGGTGGGGGGAGTACTTCGAAGACGTCTTCAATCCCACTAACATGCCTTCCAATGTTGAAGCAGAGCCTAGGGACTCGGAGGTGGGCTCCCCCATCTCTGTGACTGAGATTACCGAGGTGGTCAAAAAAACTGTTTGGTGGCAGGGCCCTGGGGGTGGATAAGATACACCCAGAGTTCCTCAAGGCTCTGGATGTTGTAGGACTGTCTTGGTTGACATGTCTCTGCCACATTGCATGGACATCGGGGACAGTGCCTCTAGATTGGCAGAATGGGGTTGTGGTCCCCCTCTTTAAGAAGGGGGACCAGAGGGTGTTTTCCAACTACAGAGGGATCACACTCCTCAGCCTCCCTGGAAAAGTCTATTCGTGGGTCCTGGAGAGGAGGGTCCGTCAGATAGTTGAACCTCGAATTCAGGAGGAACAGTGTGGTTTTCGTCCTGGTCGCGGAACAGTGGACCAGCTCTACACCCTTAGCAGGGTCCTGGAGGGTGCATGGGAGTTTGCACAAACCAGTCTACATGTGTTTTGTGGACTTGGAAAAGGCATTCGACCGTGTCCCTCGGGGAATCCTGTGGGGGGTACTCCAAGAGTATGGGGTACTGGACCCCCTGATAAGAGCTGTTCAGTCCCTGTACAACTGGTGTCAGAGCTTGGTCCTCATTGCCGGCAGTAAGTCAAACCCGTTTCCAGTAAGAGTTGGACTCTGCCAGGGCTGCCTTTTGTCACCGATTCTGTTCCTAACTTTTATGGACAGAATTTCTAGGCACAGCCAAGGCGTTGAGGGGGTCCGGTTTGGTGGACTCAGGATTGGGTCACTGCTTTTTGCAGATGATGTTGTCCTGTTTGCTTCATCAGGCCGTGATCTTCAGCTCTCTCTGGATTGGTTCACAGCTGAGTGTGAAGTGGCTGGGATGGGAATCAGCACCTCCAAATCCAAGACCATGGTCCTCAGTCGGAAAAGGGTGGAGTGCCCTCTCAGGGTTGGGAGCGAGATCCTGCCCCAAGTGGAGGAGTTCAAGTATCTCGGGGTCTTGTTCATGAGTGAGGGAAGAATAGAGCATGAGATCAACAGGCGGATCGGTGTGGTGTCCGCAGTGATGCGGGCTCTGCATCGGTCTGTAGTGATGAAAAAGGAGCTGAGCCATAAGGCAAAGCTCTGAATTTACCAGTCAATCTATGTTCCTACCCTCACCTATGGTCATGAGCTATGGGTAGTGATTGAAAGAACAAGATCACGAATACAAGCGACTGAAATGAGTTTCCTCTGCAGGGTGTCTGGGCTTTCCCTTAAAGATAGGGTGAGAAGCTCGGACATCCAGGAGGGTCTCAGATTAGAGCCGCTGCTCCTCCACACCGAGAGGAGTCAGATGAGGTGGCTCAGGCATCTGATCAGGATGCCTCCTGGACGCCTCCCTGGTGAGGTGTTCCGGGCACGTCTAACCGGGAGGAGGCCCTGGGGAAGACCCATGACACGCTGGAGGGACTATGTGTCCCGGGTGGCCTGGGAACACCTCGGAATTCTCCTGGAAGGGCTAGAAGAAGTAGCCGAGGAGAGGGAAGTCTGGGCATCTCCGCTCAAGCTGCTGCCCCCGCAACCCGATCTCGGATAAGTGGAAGAGGATGGATGGATGGATGGATGGATGGATGGAGTATGTGTTCAGGCAAAGTATCACTTCTGGTTGATGGATTTGGCCCAAAAGTAAATACAGATCTACAATTTTGGTGTAACAACCACATTCCAAATTTCATCCATCTATTTCCTTGTGTTTTTGAGTTATCATGTTGACACACACACACACACACAGACAAAATTTAAAAAAATGATATTTTCAGACTCAGGGAGGTCTAAAACATCAAGATTCATCAAAATCTCGAGGTCGAATTTTTCCATGATTACTATACTTTCGAGAAAGTAAAACTGCTGAGATGGCAGCATTTTCAGTGTCTGTCCTTGGGTCTCACATAAGGTGATGGCAGAGGCTAGAATGATTCTGATTTGTCTCTTTTTCCATGTAAAAGTGAACTAAAATAGCAACAAAGTAATCAAGTGCCTTGGGCATGGGAAAGGTGCTATATAAATAAAATGCGTTATTATTATTATTATTATTATTATTATTATTATTATTATTATTAAAAGAATAAAAGAAACAAAACCAGTGTAAGATCGCCTGATTCTATCAGGTAAAGGTGCTAAAGAGACAGAGCTTAGCAGCTGTATTAAATACTCTTTTGTGAGATCTACAAAGCAATGGACAATTTTACAATTCAAAGCAGTTAAACAAAAGACCACCACAAAAGTCTTTCAAGAAGGCAACAATTCATTTTGTTGGAATTCAGTTTTCATTTTTAAAAGTGGCAATCAAACGATAGTGTTGTGTGAGGAGGTCCCAGATATGGCGACAAGGAGTAGGAGGCTACTAAAAGGCCTACAAAACCAGGTGATGAACTTTATTAGCCTGCACAGAAGAGACTCATTACAAGTAGGCCACCACCCAACTACCACTTGCAGGCTTCGGCCTAAGCAGCCCTCAGAAATGGGGAGCTTGCTTACAAAATTCAAAATACAAAAAAAGTAAAGGAAAATGTCACACAACTGTGAGAGGAACTGTAAATCACTAGCTTCCAGAAACAGCTCTCAAAAGGAATCTTTATAAATAAACATATTTATTGAAAAAGGTAAAAATAATGCATAAAGGCAGCCTAGTCTCAATCCACAATCTGATGGCAAAATCCAAAGGCTGAAGCAAAATGCATCCAATAAACTAGAAAATCAAGAACAATAATACTTATAATGAACTCCAACGTGAATTCAGTCATCCACTGCTGGGTCATCTCTTTCATACTCAAATATAAAATAAGAAGGAGGGCCCAACAGTAATCTCGTCAAGGTGGCCCTGCCTCCTATGGCTCCACATACAAAGCACAAAGAATGAAAGACACCTTAAAGAGACAAATAATAAGCAAACATAGCAGGAATGTCATAAAAACGTGGAAAAATAAAAATTTGAAATTAAGAAAAATAAAAAATAACAAATAAATACATGGCAGGTAAAATAAAACCTGGTTGTTACACCTACGGTGGGCTGACACCCTGCCCAGGGTTTGTTTCCTGCCTTGTGCCCTATGCTGGCTGGGATTGGCTCCGGCAGACCCCTGTGACCCTGTGGTTAGGATATAGCGGGTTGGATAATGGATGGATGAATGGTTGTTACACAGGGGTTGAGTCTGGGTTTAAAGAACAAGACATGAGGAGAACTTAGAGAAAGTCGAAGAAATAGAAGGTGAAGACAATGGGTGCCAACACTGACTAGTGGCAGCGGTGGGCACTCATTCCTGCTTCACTCAGGGCTACCAAGGTGCACAACATGCTCACCTTGTACTCCTAAGTCACCCTTCTCTTTCTGGAGTGTGGCCATTGAACAACACATATACAAAGGAATGAAAAAAGGAAGGGAAGCTTTATAGTCCACATAAATATTCAAGCTCATCCCACATCCCCTGTGAGTCAGTGTGTCTGGCACTGTCACTGTCATGAATGGCACATGCTCTCAGAAAAGTCAGGCATTATGGTGTAGTGCCAAAGACATTGGCCTTTATGAGGCCAGTTTGTCAGCTCAAGTCCTACCTCTGCCTCACTGCGTGACTCTTAGTGAGACCCCTAACCTGCCTGTTATTCAACTGTTAAATAAATAATAATAGTAAATCTGAAAACTGTTGTAACAGATCACTAGGCTATTGAAAGTCACCTTGGATTAAGGTGTCACCAAACATGAAGTGAAAAAAAAGCTGTGCGTCTGAAAAGACTGGGGTGGAATCAAATGGAAGAAAACTCGAGCTGTGAGAGTAAGAGAAGAATGAAGCTACCCACGTGGATCTTATTATCACGTCTGCATAAAATCGCGGGCAGCATCGCGCATACCCAAGAAGCAGAGGCTTAGCTTTTTAATACATGCAAAAGAAGAAACTCTATTATTCTTTATACTAACAGGGGTACTGCAATGTCACATATGTTCACTGGTCACTCACCTCTACTTCCTCTGTTTCCTCATAGTTTCCAGATTTCTGCAGTGATGTTAACCATTGTAGCCTGGGATGTTGGGAGTGATGGATATAATGTTCTGGGCTGGTGCATTAGAATAATAAGTTACTGTATTGTAGGGCTGGCTGGGTGGTCTTTTGGCCATAGAAATCCAAGAGGTTTATTTTCAACAGCATCCTCATCACCTGGAGTTTTCATTTTGCTCTCCCCAGCCATGTGACCACAACACTGGACTCTGAATATTAACATTAATTCTACACTGGACGACACCTTGTTTTTTTCAAAGGGGTTGTTTTCTGAACAAATTTTGGGGATCATGATAGACAGCTTTAAGCTGAACATGGAAGCGTGAAACTAACTTTAAATGAATTTCCCGTGTTTAATTTCTTAATGATGTTGATGCATTGAATTGGTTAAACTGAGCTAGAATCGTTTTTCTTCTGATTTTCATTTTTCTCTGCATCTAATGCCTCTCATTTCTGAGTCCAACTGTAGTCGCCCAGCATTTCAATCATTTGGATGTCCTGGTCAAACCTTTCCCCATGTTCATCACCGACTGCACTTTGATTAACAGGGAAGAAGTCCAAGTGTGAATGCGGAAAATGATTCTTCAGTGCCATACTGCATTAAATGCATTTTGTCGACCAACTAGTTTGGTGCTCTGTAGTTGCCATGAAAATTCTCAAAAACATCCTGGAATGCATTCCTTGAGATTTCCTTTGGCCCTACTAGTAGATCTTTGAAGTGATTATCATTGATGGCATGTCTGAGTTGTGGACCAATAAAAATGTCTTCCTTAATCTTGACATCAGTTATTCATGAAAACAGCGGCCTCATACATCAAAATCCTTCATTTTCCTTCTTAATCTCTTTCACTAAATTTTTCATCAGTCTAAGTTTTACATGAAGAGGACATAAAAAATTCTTTGTTGGGTCAATGAGCGGTTTATGTGTCACACTGGACTCAAATGCTTATGGCGAGATATCGAAACTCTTTAGCATGGCTGTCATATTCGTAGGGCTTGGGATATCTGAGCTGCATTACTATTAGCAGCAGGGCCAGCTCTACCATATTGGCAAACAGGACACTTGCCTAGGGGGGAAAACGTTTCGAGGGGACAACATTCTGTCAACTATATAGACATAGCCATTGGCATTCTGTACTTTGGGTGACCTTTGACACCTGGCCACTGAATTTTCCCTGCTGCATTCCCAATCAATGCTTTTCATTCGGCTCATTAAACTCCAAGGTGGCCACACCTAACTGTGAGATCTGACATCCATGTATGGCTTCCATATATAACAAGCATTACTATAAATGTTTATGATACACCATCTGTTGGAATGACAAATACAATGCATTTTAGTACTACAAATGTTTGTAATGCACCATCTGTTGGAATGGCAGTGACAAAACAACCTGACAGACACACAGATACACAGACATTGTCCTTTTATTAAGGTGGATGAATGAGACTACTATATAGGTGGTGAAATTGTGGATCCCAATATTCTGTATCAGTTACTTAATTGTTAAGTAATTACTATTATTAATATTCTTTAGTTTTATTGATTTAATGTTTTCTATATACTGTTGAAGAGTCATCCTACCTTTGATTTGTGGTATGTCCATATTTTGACTTTGTAGGTCATTCATAATAACAGGCATTAGTTTGATACAAAATATATTTAAATGTCCATATTGTATTGTGATATGGTGCTCTATCTCCATTAAAAGGGCAGACAACCTCCAAGTCACCTGCCTATTCCATTGAGTACCAGGGTACCATGAATAACACAATGGGGCTGCCATCTATTTTACTGGGTAAAGTTAAGTATAGCTCCCCCATTAGAAAAGCACTCCCTTGTGGTAAAAGCTAGATGACATTGATATGGCTGTATGAGTAATTAGTGCCAGTGCAGCAGTTAGGTGGAGGTGTCATTGCCAGAATCTTATCCTCAACCCCTAAAAAACACTGACTCGCTCTACACTCAAAATTACTTATTTCTCATAACATTGGATTATGCTGGCTGTGTTATGTTCTGGTGAGATATGTTTCAATTAGCTTCACCTAATCCAGATCCATGCAAATGGCATCATAATGGCTCTAACGTAAACTATCCCAACAACGCTGCTCGCCAGCCATGTCACAAAATAAACTCGCCTCTCACAGTTTTTTCCAAACAGCCATCCTCTGTCTTATCTTAGATCACCCAATACAAGAACCGCTTAAAGCGTCACTACAGAATTACTCACCCAGATGAAGTCATTTCTTTCACTGCACAGATTTATAAATCATGACATATATTAAGCCACTGTACACTCACAAGTGGCTCAGTGAAATGAAATAATAGGAAAAGGCTCAGCATTGACATTTTTGGCATCACTACCTGAAAGCAGATCTGAGTGACAGCTGAGAATATTTCAGTACATTCCTTTATTATGTGAAAAACAGCACACTTTACTTTATGTTTCATGGAGACAAAACAGGGAATAAATAAATAGACAAATCATAGGTAAGAAAAAAGTTTCAGATACTGGAAACCTAAAACCTACAGAAATTAATTTATGTATAGACGTAGCTAAGGCTGCTGGCCTTTCAGACAGGCCTGGTCCCTGTCTAGGTAGAGTTTGTATGTTCTCCCTGACTGGTGCCTCAGTTTTTCCTCCCACATCTCAAAGAATCCAATGTGGCCCTGTGATGGCGTGATTGGGTCCAAAGTTGGCCTCCCATCAGCATTTGGTTTCTGCCTTACATATGAAGCTGCCAGAAAAGCTTTGAACTGCCGTGATCCTAAGCAAGATTTGGCACGTTTGACAATAGATGAATGAAGGGTATCCTGGATTGCTCTGCTTCTCATACATTTGACTAATGAATGTGTTTTGTGGATGGAGCCACAGGAGGCAGGGCCACCGTGATTTAACTGCTTTTGGACCCTCCCTCTGCCTTTATATCCAGGCCAAAGCAGGAGATCCAGCAAGTGGTTTATTTAGTTGAAAGAAGCCTTTGTATGTATTTGTAAGGGTTTTTTTCTTGATGTTCTGTATTTTTTTTTGTTTCTGTCATAAAATAACATTTGATTTTGGATTGCTTATTGGGACTTGTTTGACTTTAGGCACGTCCTTTTTTGTTGTTTCAGAATTTTCACTGTTTTTCTATTTTTCTAATAAGAACATCCCTCATTTAAAAAGAATTTGTGGTGCTCTTCTCTGTAAAAACCCGGGGTTTGCAGTAATCCACTCTCTGGTAGGGCATTGAAATATATTTTGAGACATTTCTTCATCTTTTGAACTAATAAGCCAGTTTTCCCCACTTTGACCCTAGTCCCTGCAAGTAGTTGCATGGGATAAGCAGCTCTCTGGAGCTGGTCAGTGAAGGTCTTGGCCTGTTTTGTGGAGGTCTCAAACCCTTTTGCCAAGTTTGTAACTCACAACAGATCACAACAAAACCAAGGTAACCTGATACTGTCCAAGAAGGCTATGGATTTCAAATGGGTGGTCAGCTCTTATTGTCACACCTCCTTTAAGGGGGCATAGCAGCCATATTATCTGAAGAGTCTAGAGATGGGTAGTACCTTAGAAAAGTTTGGAAAACACTGGCAAACGTACTAAATGTAATGCTCACAGGGTTAGCAAGAATGCTTTTTTTGAGTAGCACCAGGTTGGTAAGACATACTGTAGTTAGATGGCAAAGAGGACTGAAACTAAAAGATCAAAAAACTGAGAGTCAGAATAGAAATGAGAAGCAAAAATAGAAGTAAAAAAATCACAGGCAAAAGGTTGCACCAAAAAAGACAATTGAAGAATCTGTTTTAAGAAGAAAATCTTTCAACCAAAAGAGTCTTGTATCTGCAAATTGGGATGAGGACAGGCTCAAAAGATAACCATTTATTCCATTGCATCTTAAAAACTCCCCTAAAATTATGGGTACTGACGAAATGACAGGAGAAAAGAATAGCGCCATATGCAAACAACCAAAATGGCAAAATATTTCATGGCACAAAAACTAGGCGATGATTCAACAAATTCACTTCATAATCAGATTTCTTGCCTTGATAAAAAATTCCTGTAAGAATGTACCTTTAAATGCACAAACACCCAGAAAATATTTTAAATAATATAATGTATGACACCCGAGAATCCAGTCTCCTGATCTGCAGTGTGTCCCCTTGTGGTCACAATGGATAATTTGCAGAAGTGTTTTTTTTTATTTTTGATTACTTGTGCCTAATTAGATTATCGTGAAAATGGAAACAAACGTGCCTTCTGTACAATAGAAAAAAAAACAAAAAACAATAAAATACAATACAATGCAATTTATTTTTGTATAGACCAAAATCACACAAGGAGTGCCACAATGGGCTTTAACAGGCCCCCAGCCTTGACTCTCTAAGAAGACAAGAAAAATCTCCCAAAAAAAAGCCTTTAGGGAAAAAAAATGGAAGAAACCTTGGGAAAGGCAAGTTAAAAGAGAAAACCCTTTTCCAGGTAGGTTGGGGCGTGCAGTGGGTGTCAAAAAAAGGGGAGTAAATACAATACAATAACCAGAACAGTACACAAATAATCCTCTATATAATATAACCAGTAACGGCGTAGTGCATGATAACGTGCAGTGAATACACTTGATTTGAGCATTCCTAGTTTTCATCCTCTTTCTCTGTCCTTGTTCAGCATTCATTTGCTCAGAGGTTGATGCGTTTGCTGCTTCCTGAGCAGCTCTTCTTTTCTCCACCCTAGCGGCCCGCTGCTTCTTTTCTTTCGTCGGCATGTTTTCGCGTTAAAACTGATTAAGTTTGTTTTTGTGTTGCAATTACTTAGTATGTTTTCTTTCATTTTTCACTTAGGCTGACACTTAAGTCTTCAATCTGCCTCAAGAATAATTAGTGAATGTGGTAGGAAATGAGAACGGTGCCAATACGCATGCGCCGCACGGCCACCCTGCTGCGCGCTGCCGAGAGCTGATTCTACAATAAAATAAAATAAAAATAAAAAGAGTAATAAAAATCATCACCCCAAAAATGGATAGTAGACATCACGTAGTATATGTGTACCAAATTTCAAGTCAATGGTGAAACGGTTTGCGAGCTACAGGTGATTTAAAATCCTGGACAGACAAACGAACAGCCATGGTAGCGTATTATATAAGAAGATAGAACAATAGAAATATTACAAATACAGAGCAGAATTCAACAGTAGATGATATCACATAAATGGTCACGTGAGGAGCTCCATATCCTTATAATAATTAAACCTATTGGAAGTGAATGATGTTAGATTATAAAAACAGCAGGAGATGATACAGTATGTGTCATTTGAGATGGCCCGGAAATGTTGTTTGCCTCAGTTGTTTGCCTAGCCTTGGAAAAGTCGTCTCTGATGGAGGAGCACTGGAATCATCGGGTTGAAGGGTCTTTTCATGAGATTGGCCAGCCCAGCACTGACTCAGCTGAGGAATGTCCAGTACGGGAGAGGCAGCTTGTTGGCTGAGGTCCTCAGGGCTCTGAACAAGTCGGAATCCTCATATGTGTTATCTTTTACTACTCTTGCATTTTGCTTTATAGCTTGTCCTATTATTGTTGTACTATTGTATTGTATTCCTGAGGTGGCAATGATAGATTGGCCATCCAGGTCTGTGAAGAGGATTACTTGTGTTCTGTTTGTTGCATTGTATTGTATTTATCCCATTTTTTTCACACCCATTGCAAACCCAACCAACCAGGGAAGGGGGTCTCTCTCTGAATTGCATCTGCCAATATTTATTCAATTTTTTCCCTACAAGGGTTTTTTTTTGGAGTTTTTCTTGTGTCCTTAGGGAGTCAAGGCTGGGGGGCTATCAAAAAACAGGGCCTGTTAAAGCTCATTGTGGCACTCCTTGTGTTTTTTGGGCTATACAAAAATAAATTGTTGTTGTTATTGTTCCTTAGCATATAGACAAACAGTCAATAAAATACTGTTTTCAGCAATCTGCAGTGGCACAATCTGAGAAGTATGCGCTACATCCCGTTTAGCAGTTCCTATCCCAATTTGACTTATGTGGCTGTCAGCAATAATCCAAATAAGAACACCATGAATTTTTGCTCAGAACAGTTTACTGATAGTAAAACTTTAAGAAAAGTTTAGAAAACAACATGCTGCTTAGTCCAGCATTGCCTGTCCATTCCAATAAATATACTGTATTCAAAGTGAAATTTGCAGGTCCCCAAATAACACTATAATGTGAATTCACAGCCGAAGATTACACCTCTTTGTCAGGGTATGCAGCTCCCTTGTGTTATGAACTCAAGAGTTCTCATGCATAAAATTCCCAAACAATTTCCAAAAATGCCCACTGCGGGGAGATTACCATCAGACCCCAGCTAGAAACAAAAAGGGCAATGTAGAATCTTATAAATAAGTGTTTTATTTTCAAAAGCAAAAAACTCTGCTAGTGAGGCTCAAGAGAGCACAAAAAGCACAGTCAGAGATGCCTGCAAAGAAAGGCAACCCAAGGCAAACAAGTCCCAATCAGAAATCCAATAAACAAGGGTAAAAATCCAGAGATTCACAAAATAAGAAATATAATACACATGAGAACACACCACCACCACAAGCACATTCATAATGAACTGCAAGGGACTGTGGGTTTCCCATGCCCTTGACTGTGATAGGTGTTCCTGCCCCTTGGGTGACCACCCACAAAATACATGGCACATTATTAAAGAAGCATAAACATAAAGAAACTAAATAATCAACAATGTTAACATGAACAATGAACAAAACAGACATTAAAAACGGCATTTAAACCCTGAAGGAACCATGGCTGAAATGCAAGTCACTAGAATGCATACCATATATACTGTACTCGCGGATACGTTTCTCCCATGGACAAGTCGGGGCTTGATTTTACCATATAATTTCTGGTATTTTATAATGTCGGTCATATAAGTTGAATGTGGAAAACTCACACTATTGATCCAAGAGATTGCAATATGCTAATGCCCACCTGAGAGAGTAACCACATAGCACACAGCCTTTTTATTTCTATGTATTGTATCTTTGTGACCACATGGTAATACCTGAACTATTTTGAAGCGACATTTGCACTGATTTGTGTGTTTTTTGTATCTCACACTCTCATACACCTTTATCGTAAGAGCATTCCTTATCTACGATAGAGCGTTCGATCAGAAGAAAATATGAAACTGGTTTTAAATTAAAAGTCATTGAAGTAGCGAAAGAAATTGGTAACTGCGCTGCTGCAATAAAATTTAATGCGTCTGAGAAACTGATGTGAGATTGGAGGAGGCAAGATCATGTAAAAAAAAATACAATTGACGTGTCGCATTTTTGAACGGGCATATAAGTTGGGGTCCAATTTTATGATCGATTTTTCAGGTTTCAAGACCCAACTTATATGCAAGTATATACGGTACTCAAAATTTCACGTACTGTATCATTTAAAACCTGAATGAAAAAATGATGTCACCTGCCACAGTCAACTATTCATATATCACTGAAAGAAAATAGTTGATAAGGCAATATTGTTTCTTATACAAACTGTTTATATATACTGTACAATACTGTATATATTATATATGCTATTATGAAATCAATAAATCCCTTTCATTGCAGTTAGCCCAAGAATTTTGTTTGTTGTTCAGATCCCTGCTTCCCTAGTAACTGCCAGCAATATTTAAGATATTTTCATACGGTGAAAGAAGAAATCCATGAGTTAATGTCATATGAGGAGAGGTTGGGAGCATGCACCGATACAGCGCATTGCCACACCCACCACACAACCACCTTGGGATCCCAAATTAAGAGCCAAGTGCAGCCGTGCAATGGGTGACACCTCAACACCACACTGGTTCAGGTGGAATGGAACAGTGTGAGGTTTTTGATAGTGGTTGGAGTGCCAGTCCTGCCACCAACCCTAAAGATCTCCCTAAAAGTTAAAGGACCTGCATGCAGATTAATGTCATACCCAGGACAGAGCAATCGCAGGTTAAGGGCCTTGCTCAAGGTCCCAACGGGGTGGAATCATTTCTGACATTTACGGGATTCAAACCGGCAACTTTCTGATTGCCGCCTCAGAGCCACCACTTCTCCATATGAACATAAAGGAAACACGCAATCATCACAAATAAAGCATCCCAACTGCACCTAAAATGTGTCGAGCAGCAAGTGACCTTACCCGCTGCAGTAAAGAGCTCAGCAAAATTGAACAGAAAAAACAAATGGGATTTTAACTATTCGCAAGCGAGAGAGGGAACGAGAACGACGGTAAGCTTAATTAAATCATCACTAAGTCTGTCCTCCTAGGCGGCTCATTTTTACAGTCAGTATACATTTGTTAAAAAAAGCAATTAATTGTCAAGATAATACAAAATAAAATGTACTAGCTCCCGGATATACAGCAGAGCACCATGGGTTAAGATATGGCAAAGGCCTTCAGCCTGCCAGCGCAATGTGTGAATCTCATGTTTTTGAGATGGAACCAAAGCATATATTTTTAGGAAGCTTTCTTCAAAAATCCTGCATAAAGTTTAATCCTTTAAGATGCTGGCTTGGCAAGCGGCATGTTTAAAATGCAATGCAGCTGCTGGGGGGAAGAAATAAGGCAGATGCTATCTTTCATTTCCGAAACTTGTGAGAAAGCATAGAGATATAATTCGATTTCTGATTGCTCGCCAGATACTTATCTTTCCAGCTCATTAACAGAGGATGTTATAAGGAGATAGTCATTGGTAAGGACCTTATTAGAGAGCCTGACTCCGTTGCCAATAATGCCAAAGGCGGCAGAAGAGAAATCACTCTCTGGATTTCACTCCCACAAGATATCTGACAATCCTTTGTTATTATGTATACTCCTATATATACATGTGTAGTATGAACATATATACTATATACTGTAAATATATACAGGTATATATATACTGTATATATACACACACATACATACATACGCAGTAGAATATAAATGTATTCAGGCCCACATTTTGCTATGTATGACAAAGAATAATATAACAAAGAAATAACTGCTTTTGCAAATTTACTAAAAATAAGAAAACACAATATCCCATTGACACAAGTACTCAAACTCTTTACTCAGCAGGTTGAGTTTGACACGGGGGTTTGTTATCGGACGTAATGTTGGAGGAATATGAAACAGAAGGGAATTAAGCATAGGTAAGGGCATTCTTTATTCCATAACCTAAACTTTCTTTCCTTCCTTGGCCATCCTCCACCACCTCTAGGGCAGCCCTGATCTTCCAAGACTTCATCCATGCAGCACCACATGCCTTTATCTGCCTCTTATACTTCCGGTGCATTCAAACCACCAATTTCTCTTTGAAACTACAATTAGGGGGTAGATGCAACACCATCTGCATTCACTTTTCCAACTTCCATGAGCTTATCCAAGCCAGAATCCTTAAGAAAGACAAACCAGTAGCCATACACCCAGGATTTTATGAGAAGAATTGCTAATTCCATTCAGCTCCATGAGCTCTCATCTGCCTCATACACTGCCTGCACATTCACAGTTTTGGATCTTAAAAGAGGTCAGAGGCAACACTCTTTGACTTATTTTTCCCTATATTACTTATATTCACATACATATGTTTGTGCATCTGTGTGTGTGGGTGCGAGTGTGTATGTACTGTATATAGATAGATAGATAGAAAGATAGATACACATACACAGCATATTTGTGAATATAAATAATATACAAAAAACATATAAAATAAGTTTAAATATAGCCATACAGTATATAATGCAACTGAAAGCGTTTTCATGCTTCAGTGTTTGAAAAAAGCTTTCATTAAAAATAAATGAAAAAAATAGCAGGCTTATAAA
Source organism: Polypterus bichir lapradei (assembly GCA_026402145.1). Taxonomy (NCBI): domain Eukaryota; kingdom Metazoa; phylum Chordata; class Cladistia; order Polypteriformes; family Polypteridae; genus Polypterus; species Polypterus bichir. Next base: position 28,637,006 of record JANRMT010062802.1, read on the forward strand.
AAATGCAAATGCCTGCTTGAAGCACCCATGGGACATGGGAGCACAGGGCAGTCGGGTCGCTGCCCCCTCATTTACACACAGGATTTTTCCTTATTACCTTAAATGAGAACATTGGCAAATACAGCAAAAGGACAGTAGACAACGTAGGAGCTAGTGCATAATATTAGATTCAACCGTTAATCAGAAGCTGGGCTGAGTTTTCAAATGAAGGAATGACATTCGCCATTTCTCCTGGTTTCTTATCAATTTTAATGCAATGAGTTGGCTTTTGCCACTAGAGAGTCACAGAAATATGCAGCCTATCAAAGTGTAAGGGTGGAACAAGTCCTGGATGTGTTACCACACACACTTGCCCTCATGGTCACTGATAAGGGAGTTAGTAGGGTAGATCCCAGGTGTTACTTCAATGGAAACTTTCAAGCAAGATTACTGGAAAGCAGACGGAAGCTGGTGAAGAGTAAAATGCAAACAAACAGGTGCTTATTCACTTAGAAAAGTACAAGTAAGTGGAATAAGTCAGTAAAGTTATGCAACACATGCTAGACAACCTTCAAATGTAGGCTTCATCCTATCTAAAAATGTAAACGAATGGGGGCTGATGAGCTGTGTTGGGCTGAATGACCTGGTCCTGTCAGAACTTTCTTTTTATTCTTCTAACACTGACCTAATGTAGCAAGCACATCTTTGAGAAGTGGCATGAAATTGGAGAATCCAAATTATTATGTTAACATGCACAAAGTCATATAAACCATGGAAAGCTGACTCCAGACCACCATTAACAACTGTGTCATAACAGTGAGTAAGAAAATTACATTATTATAATCCATCCATTATCCAACCTGCTATATCCTAACTACAGGGTCACAGGGGTCTGCTGGAGCCAATCCCAGCCAACACAGGGCACAAGGCAGGAAAAAAACCCTGGGCAGGGTGGCAGCCCACCGCAGAATATTATAATCTATATATAT
>JANRMT010062802.1:28638373-28651507 GCA_026402145.1 Polypterus bichir lapradei
TCTCCCGAACCATGAGGACTTGGGACATGAAATTTGGAATGTAGGTTGCCCTTGGCTCATAGGTGCTCGCTTAGAAATGGTTTTAAATTTTCGTGGTCCAAGCGTGAAGTTCCTTATAGATTTTTAAACCATTTGTATGTCTGCCCACTTTTCACGAGAGAACTACTTAACGGATTTAGATAGTTTTTTTTTTCTAAATTTGCTTAAACACTCTGTTGAATTTGCGACTTTCTCATCGCTCTAAGTATCATAGTTTGCTTACAATACTGATTTAGTAGTGCAAATCTGATAGAGACTCATTGGACTGCTGGGAGGGGGTGGATTCCTCCTCACTCATGCATCTGCCTTAGGGCGTAACCTTAACTCCGATTAGTTAGCGAATGAGAGAACTTCTTAACGGAATTAGATCTTTTTTTTATAATTTGCTTGAACATTCTGGTTGATTTTGTGACTTCTCTCATTGCACTAAGAATCATAGATTGCTTGCAGGAGCGATATATTCGTGCTAATCTGAGACAGAGGCTGTGGTCCGAGGGGAATGGGAAGAGTGACGTCAGGAGTAGAGAGCCGGGCAAGGGCCCTCCTCACTGTCCTGTTTCACTAATACGTAAGCAAAGCCGCGGGGGATTGCTAGTACTATATGTGGAAACTTCTTTTAGAACTTCAGTCCAGAAGAACCCTGCACAGTCACGTCTCTGATGGCAGCTATGGCTGATTCTGTTGTTGACCCATCACATTGTTCTCAAGTCTGCATAACACTTCACATTTTTGTTTCTGAATACACTTTACTTTCACAATGTCCATATTCTGTTCTATACAAGGTGTCTAGGCTCATTTTATTATTGGAATTCTATAGATTGTTCACTCTGTCTGTCACCCTTTGATAAAAAGTGTGCTTCCAAAAAAGCTAAAAATGATTATAGATGCACTGCCTGCACCAACATATAAATCATTAAACATAAGATATTGATGATCCTCCTTGATGGCAGCCAAGACATGTTGTTGTCACTTGGGGCCTTCAGGCCATTTAAAGCTGCTGCCTTGGAGGTAGATGGAGTGCAGTTTGCATCCATCTTTGTGATCTCTGACTAGCTCATCAAGGGGTGGCTAGAAATTTGAAGTACTCTGAGCTGTTTTTGAGTTTTCGTGTGCCAAAACAGGATCTAGGGCAGAGTATAGTTGGCTGGTGTTAAATTTGTATCACCCCGACAAATCATATTTTAAACTCGTGATTATGCTGCATGAAACACAAAGGTCTCCCCTTCCTCTTTTCAATTGTGCTGTTATCTGGCCCCCCAAATCACATTGCAAACTTGAATCGCCAAGGTGGACCGCTCTATAGTTGTGCTGGTCAAAACCTCTGTAAGGAGCCCCCGGCCCCCACTTCTTCTATCGTGATGTTAACTGCATCATTAGCCTCCTACCCCACCCCAATCACTTTGTAACTTCATGATGACTGGGCCATTCGAATAAGCTGATTGGGGTCCCTTCCCCACTTGTGAATCGCACTACTAACTGCCACAGCAGCCTAAGTATTCTAAAACTGGCCCTGTTGTGTACAGGTCTTGAATCCTGAGAGACATACGTGACTCAAAGGTGATCAGATTACATTCAGTGACTCTAAAACATGTAAGAAAAATCTAAATTTCTCCCCATCATGGTGTTTACCATATTTTCCCAGTGGTAAATGTGGATTAAGTAAAATGAATGGAAACTAAGGTGCACAAAAACACAAATTAACCAACATCATAATTCTAATTTTCTACTGTCACACACATGTGCATGGGAGGCAGTCGATGGTCCTGACTAAATGTGTTGTTACGCCAAACCAAGGGTTGGCAATGCACACTAATGTCTTTTCTCTGTCCACTACAGATCCCTTAAAGGAAAATCTGCCTGATCCCACATTCAACTCTTCCTCTAGTCACTTCCGGCTTCTCTACAGACCTCCTGTCTAATCCCATCACAGATGTTTGGCTGCACCACTGAAGACACACCTTTTCCTTCCTTCCCTCTCTAAAACCACCACTCTACTGTTTCAACCTCAGACACGATATGGGACTCAGTCACAAGAGATTACTCATTCTGTTTTTTTTTCTTTAATTCATGAACGCTATCTTTAAAATATATGGGATGGGTCCCTAAACCTTTATCTTGCCCTTGTTTTCTGTCTCATTACACTACATTTCAATCAAGTGAACTTTAAGGTGATGATCCTGCCTTACACCTCAAGTCAAGTCAAGTCAAGTCAAGTTGGAGAGCATGCTCTGGTATAGCGCGTTGCTGCACCCACTACACGACGAAACAGCTCAGGATCCCGGTTGGCAACCCCCCAGGCAGACATGCGGTTCAGTCCCACCCTCCGCAAATGACCCTCTATCTGCCGCAGCCAGGTGTTACGTGGGTGACCCCTTGACCTGGTCCTGCCACTCGGGTCCCCAACAATGAGGATCTTACGAGCCGGATCACCCTCAGGGAAATGCCCCACATGGCCATAGTGCTGTAACTGACGCTCCCTCATAATGCAAGTAATGTGCCTCATTTGGGACTCCATGAGCAACCGCTCATTCGACACAAAGTCAAACTAACGGTACCCAAGGATTTTCCGGAGAGACACAGTACCAAAGGAGTCCAGTCTTCGTCTCTGGTCACTGGATAGCATCGATGTCTTGTAACCATATAGCAAGACAGGAACCACCAGGACTCTAAAGACTTGGACCTTCGTCCTTTTGCATAGATATCGGAAGCGCCACACACCCCTTTCCAGCGACCTCATGACTCCCCATGCTTTCCCAATCCGTCTACTGACTTCATAGAAGGAGTCACCAGAGACATTACATTACAGTCACCTTACACCTCCAGTGCATAAAATCCGTCAATGTTCAATCTATGAGGAGTTTACATGTTCTCTCTAAATTCTTGTAATTGTTCTCGTAAATGCTGGAGATGTAGATGTTAACTGGTGATTCCAGTTTGGCACAGTGCAAGTATGCCCTGGATGAACTAGTGGACAATTTCTGACATTGTGCCCACTGTGCCAGGATAGGCTCTGATGCTGCATTTGTCATTAGGTGGAGCTGGGAACCTCCACACGTTTGCTTTTTTCCCAAGGGGAAAAGTAAACATAGATGCCCAGATGAAAGATGGTGTTTCAGCTACAAATGCTAACTAATAGTTCTATAGTCCAGATAAAAGAAGAAGAAACCAATAAGCAAGAAAGGGACAAAAAGTATGTTGTCATGTCTAAAAAAAAATGCTATGCTCTTGGCCAAGATAAATAGTACTATTACTGCTTGGAATCTGCAATTAAAAAACTGAACAAAACAACCATTGAATGCAATGTACAAACAGTAGGGTGTATCAACTAACTAGTCATTACTGTTCATTTTGGTAATGTTAATGTTTACCTTTACAATATTCAGTATTACAGATTAAAGTGATTAAAGTAAATTCTCCTTCTAATAAACAAATTGAACCTATAAAATGTTACTGTACTTCCTGATTGCAGTGATGATGCAGTTTACGTCATCATTTAAATTTCTTGACGTTAACATCTCCAAGGATCTCACTTGGACCTTCAACAATCTCAGACATGGCCAGGAAGGCCTGGCACCCTATAACCAAATGATAACCTTATAAGTCACCCCACTTTTGGTGGGGTATTTCAGTTAGATAATGGGTCAACCCTAAACTGCCCTCGGACCCCTTCCTGTGATCAATGGAATAAAAAATAGAATTTACATAATATTAACAAAATGACAGAGAGAAACAGATGAGGCGGAAATAACTGCATTAAATTAATCTTATAAAACTACACAAACATAAATTGAGGCAACCAGATCTGTAAATGCACCCCACCACACACTCATACCAGCATACACAGTACGCAAATAACACAAATAAAATCCTTCGGCACACACAACCCACAAAGTCCATGCATTGTTGACACGTCTTATAATGGTAGTCCTCTCTTCTCTGTTTATTCCTCAGAGTCTCCAAAACACACTATCCCAGACAAGAAAAGATTTATTTCAGCTCACCCAAGTTACTCCCTCATGACTGTCCCATCTGTTTCTATCCCAGAGCATGTCAGGCGGCAAAAGTCTTCACCTCCAAAAGTGGGAATGGACTCAGATCCTTGAGTGAGGCAGGCTGTGGGTAAACTAGGTCTGTTGTTTGGTGGAAGTTATGCTGAATCTCTCTTGCCTTTTGCGGCCTTTTTTAACTGTACATTCGTGTCCTCTTTCCATGCAACTGCCTAAAGAAGTTACAGCAACATACCACACCCTGCCCAGATACTCCTTACAGCAGTCTGACCCAATGTGCCTCTTTTATTCTTTGCCCACCACCTTATTATAGGGGCTTAGGCAATGACGGGGATTCCACTGAGGATGACAGACAGATAAACCCGACAACAGATTATGCGACAATGCTACAAGCCTTTGCATTTTTGAGAAGGCAGAGGAAGTTTGGCATGCCAAGCACTATCCTCAGCAACTTCCTCACCCACTCCATTACCGTATGGTTTGAGAACAGTACAGAATGGAACCGCAAGGCTCTATGGCAGATGGTAAAATATCAATGGAGCAGAACTCCCTGCACTAGAGGACATCTATAGCACCAGAGTTCTCAGGAGGGCCCATAACATATGATTAAGGACACAACCCACCCACTGCTATCATCAGGGAGATACTACAAGAGCATAGCAGCCGGAACAATAAGGCTGAAAGACAATTTTCTCTGTTGTGCCATCAGGCTTGTAAAGAAAATCCATGCTGCTGGCCTTCCCCTCGTGTCTGGAGGATGGAAGGCCTTCTTGAGACCATAAGAGCTTACAGCGAATCATTTATTTACTGTATTTGCAAGTGCACTCTTAACTTCTGTTTGTTTTTTGCATTTTTTTTTGTTATTGTTGTGTATTCTTGTCTGGGTGTATTGATGAAGATATGCTGGGTGTGTTGGGAGAAGGATGATAAGGATGGAGCTGCCAGGTAAGAGGAAAAGAGGAACACCTAAAAGGAGGTTTATGGGTGTGGAGAGGGAGGACATGCAGGTGATGGGTATAAAACAGCAAGATAGAGGAGTGAGGTGTAGCGGGTCCACAGCTCACGTCAAAAAGGCCACTTTTTAAAATAAATAATCGCCGCACACGAGGCTTAGAGAGGGGGCATGGTATATGTGGCCGGAGCGGTTTCGTGATGTGGACGGTCCTCACTTAAGTGCACAGGTGAGGAGTCGTCCACATCCGTAATTGATGCCGGGAGCTGCTAATTGCCACACCTGATCCACGTCCCCGTGATAAATAATAAAAGCGCGAGGCGGCTAGAAGGGGGAAAAAAAGAAAGAGAAAAAAACGGATGGAGGTTGAGAAGGAGAGAAGGCAGGAAGTAGGGAGGAGAAAGCCGGTGCATGAGCGAGTGAGCGAGCGAGCGAAGGTGCTCATAGCTGAGAACACCTGTAACTGAATGGTAAGCCTGGGTTTTTGGCCGGCACCCCGGGAGCAGTCGGTAGTGGTCGTTCCCGCTGAGCATTATTGAGGAGCGAGACTTACTGGAAGGAGGATGGCGTGGACGCTGAAGTCGAGAACAACAGAATAAATGTTCTTGGTGGCAGAGGCTGCAGCACCTCACAGCTCAGTTTGTCACAGGCAGCCTAGCCTGCTAGCAGGAAGTCTATCTTCTTTTATACTCAAGTTTGTTGACAAGAAGAAAAAAAGAAACGCAGCAATTCATTTTGAGGTCACATAGAGTAGCTTAAGATGACACATTAGATCAATACAGGAGAAGTACACGGTAGTCTTTAGATAAGAGGAACTGTAAATCCAAAATTCCAGGTTCCCTATTCAACTTAGGCTATGCAATTTAGCTATGACTAGAGACAGCCCTTTGCAAAACATGTACTTCCCTATTCTTCTGCACCATCAGGGTTACAACACTTCAACGGCTATGTGGCAGTAACAATTTAAAAAAAATTTTTCAGCTTATAAAAGGATTAATGCTATACTGTTGGTTAATGCACAGCACATAATAATTTATTACACAATATCAAAAGCTACCTTAAAAGTTAGTTTAGTACATTTGTCTTACAAGAATACACTCTTACAGTTTAGTGTCTGTATTGGGTTACAATTTGTTTGGTTAGCTTAACACATCCTTATTTAATGTATAAGTGACACGCTTCTTATAGTTCTATTAGTACCATACTTTTGTTATTTTGGAATGGCTGAAGCATCTTAATTCTAAATATTCTTTCTCAATGGCTCACCGCATATTGCCGGGAAAGCAGCGGGAGTCGAGACTTGGGATGTGAAAGCCCCAGCGTGAGCGCCCTGGTTGTTTGGGAGCCCAAGTCACGGTCAGGTGAAGCCCACTGGAGCCAGGGATCGGTGAGGCAAATAGACCAGTGGTAGAAGGCAGTAAGAAGGTCAGCTGCAGGTAGGGTGGCTCCCCTGGTGCATAGCCTGGACGGGAGAAGCAGGGGAGTCACCAGTAGAAAGGCACCGGGATTTGTTTTAAAAGACCATTGTTTTAACCTCGTTGTTTTTAAAGAATTTTTTTCTAGCGTATTTGTAACCTCCACAATTCACAGCTTTTCATTGGATTATTTATTTGAAGATTTTTTAAAGCACTGCACTTATTTATTTGAACACTGTTTTGTTGTTGCTGTTTTAATAAAAGCACTTTGCACTTTTTGCACCATCCCCTTGCTTCATTGTTGTGCCTCACTGTCCAGCTCATTGGCTGTGGCAACCCCTAATGTTCTGTATTCTTGTCTGTTGTGTAATTGTATTTCTTGATGGAGGACTAGTAGTATAAAATTTTCATTGTACCGAGTACATATGACAATAAAGTTGGAGTTGGAGTTGATTTTGGGTTGACGTCACAATCTGAAGTCAGATAACGTCAGATTTGAGAGACCAGGCCAAAGTTTGCAAGTTAGTGGCTCATTTTCTTTCCATTTAACGAGTCAAAGATCGGACAGTATAAGTTTCAAGTTTTAGTCGAATGCAGCATTACTCCCAGAACCTTTACACAGAGAGAAACCAATTCAGGAAATGGGACAGATTGATGGACAACTGAAGACATCCGATGGGGACTGTTAACACCTTTTATTCAGCCCCAGAGGATAACCAAGTTTGTTTTTATGGAAATAACAGTCACAGTACCATTGCACCTAAACCTCAAGTGATGATGTGTAGGTACAATAGCACAGATTCTAACAGTGCATGAGTAACGGCTGCTTTCCACATCACAGCAGGCTTGATGTTCTCTTGTTTCTGTGTTTGGTGATTGCCTATCATTCATTTGGTCCTACCTACTGGTACAGGTTTACAGGGCTGCTATCTCTAATCAAAAGTAAGCATTTCATTCATTTATTGTTTCATAATTGTTAAGCCATAGATCTCCGTAGGAAAGCATGAGATTCATTTTTCTTTCAATGCATGCATGTGCAGTAACACTGTGCCATCTACTTACTGTATGTGTGCCTGGAGATCGCCTTTGTGGCTCTGTTGATATGACAGTATCACTCTGGAACGGCAGGGGGCACTCATGCTGCTGTCTCCTTTTCCACCTATAGCTCCAAGAAGCCATCAAGTGAGGGCATTTAATCGGCTGCAGTGCCCATTTGCCTATAAAACCTGACACGCTGTGTCTGATTTTGGGCCCGGAATCTGACCTGGGGCAAACACCTTCTTGTTACTGAAGCCTCTCTAACATGACAAACGTTTTGTTTGTTGGGCTAATACAGCATATCTTTTGTTGATGCCATTGAGCACAATTTTTGTTTGCTTGATTTACTAAACTGGAATACCCAGCTGGTGCCCCAATGAATTAAAGCTGCTTCTGCTATTCTGTCTACTGGTCACAACTCGTAAGATTTGATTTCTTTGCTTTAACTGGCACATGGTTTAAATTCCTATTAACCTGCAGTTTCTTCTTCAGGAGAACAAGCTGCAACTATCTGTGTCCTTCCTAAGTAGCAAAGACAAATCTGTATTACCCTAGCTGGCACGGGTCAAAATCTGATGGCAGAGGGTAAGCTGGAGCTAGTGACTAATGGCCCTCTAAAGCTATAAATAAGAATATGTGGCTCTCCATTAATCCATCAAAGGTGTACTCTGTGTAGCTGGTGTCAGGGGTGAATTGACTTGGCGTCCAACCGGTCCTTTCCTGTGGTACACAATCCATCAAGGATTCAGCACTCTGAAAAATGGAGCGGGCCTTGACACTGTTTAATTGGCTGCAGCGAGACGTCTGTCTCTGTCCTGGCACTGCCAATAATTCAAGTGGGGTCCATTGCAAGGTTAATGACTTGGGACACAACTGCTTGGGACACAACAGAATCAGTCATGTTCCAACTTTATACATTTGACATCAGGCAAGAACCGATTTGACCTTCAACAGTTTCTAGCTGACTGACCATGACCTTTCATCGATGAGCCCTGATTTTCTTGAGTTCAAGCACTGAATGGCAGCACTTTAAGAAGTCATCCCCTCAGCCATGAATACATTCATAGTGTAGCTACCTCCATGGTGAAGTCTTCCCTGACCTGTTAGTAATCATGTAACTTTGCTGTCAGTGTCTTCTAAACCAGACTTGATACTTCCTCAAGTTTGTGCCAATAAATGGCAAATGGAGGCTTCACATTCATACAGATCCACAATTAAGATGGTGAAATGTGAACCTGTATGTGTGTGAGCAGTATTTAGAATGAATATAGTGAAATGGCAAATGGCAATTCGGTTTACTTTTTCTTAAAGGTAATATGACATCAAAATAACAATCTCCTATTGTATTCATAGAGATAAGTATGTTAAATCTACTATATACAGTACAGGCCAAAAGTCCATCACTCTCCTTCTTGGTCAAATAGCCCTTACACAGCCTGGAGGTGTGTTTGGGGTCATTGTCCTGTTGAAAAATAAATGATCGTCCAACTAACCTGACTTCTGCACAACACAACTGCTGGTCCCAACCCCATTGATAAAGCAAGAAGTTCCACTAAATAACCCTGATAAGGCACACCTGTGAAGTGAAAACCATTTTAGGTGACTACCTGTTGAAGCTCATCGAGAGAATGCCAAGAGTGTGCAAAGCAGTAATCAGAGCAAAGGGTGGCTATTTTGAAGAAACTAGAATATAAAACATGTTTTCAGTTATTTCACCTTTTTTTGTTAAGTACATAACTCCACATGTGTTCATTCATAGTTTTGATGCCTTCAGTCATGAAAATAAAGAAAACACATTGAATGAGGAGGTGTGTCCAAACTTTTGGCCTATACTGTATATATATATATATAATCTTAAGCCTAAAAGTGCAATGGTGACGTTTTTATGTCACTTTTTTGTCACGCTTTAAAACCTATATACTCTATATGTCTGGTATCATTTCTTTTCAGAAGTTATCAAACTTTAATGTGATGTTGTTAGATTTTCAGATTCTTATTCTGTTTTATAAAATAAAAACTAAAAAATATCAAGAACTCACGTCTCGCGAGACGGGACTTTGTGCTAAGAGATTTAACTATGCCTGGGGCCAGAAATAAAACACATGGAGTAGAGCAACTGCAGCTTTTAAATGTTCGAAGGGTCGTGCAAGATGCAGATCACGCAGCAGCAGCAAGCCAGCAGCTGATCGAGCAAAGAGGAGGTAAAAAAAAAACAATTTGTTTCCCATTGTATCACCGTTTAAGAGGGGGCTTCGGAGGAGCATCCCTCTTGACAATGCAAGCTGCAGAGACGCGAAATGGCTGGCAAGCAAAGCGAGCAGGGGGCAAACCCCTAGTAACCTTATATACATTACAAAATACCAGATTTAAGACTACTGCAAACACTCTGCTGACTGGCCACTCTGCCTACATAACTATGATCTTTAAGGAGATCATTTTAACCAAGACAGGTCGGACATTTGAAACATGACCAACTTTTCTACATGATTTATGGGATCACGCAGTGGACGAGTTGTCGATCAATTGCAGGATCAACAGTTGCTATAAAACGCATTCACATCCTTGGACATTTTCACATGTTATTATTATAAAACACTGAATTACAGTGGTCTTAATTTGGCTTTTTATAAATTGATCTTCAGAAAAAAGACTCTTTAAATCTCTGCAAAGTGTTCTAAATTAATTATAATTAAAAAAACACAAATAATTGATTGCTTAAGTGCTCAATCCCCCTTTAGTATGACACACCTAAGTCATCATTGGTACAGTCAACTGGTTTTAGAAGACACAGAATTAGTTCCATGGGGGTCACCTGTTTGGGGTTTCAATTGATTGTAGCATAAATGTCCTTGTATGTAGAAGGTCCAACTTGTGGCGAGGCAGTATGGTGGGCTAACCTACACAAATAAGACAAAAAGACCACTCCAGGCAAGAAGATTGAAAAGCACAATTCAGGGGATGAAGACCCAGTGATCCAAGTGACTGAATATCCATTGAACTCCACTTAAATCAACTATTCAAAAATGGTCTATGCATGGCACAGCAGTGAATTTGCTGAGAACTGGCAGTCACAAAAAATGAGTAATTGTACAAGAAGAAAATGACAAGTGAGACCACCAACTGACTAATGAGAGCTCTGACGGAGTTACAAGCTACAGTGGAAGTATTGGAGAGAATGTGCAGGCAACAGAAGTTGCTCTGTGCATCACCAGTTGGGGCTTTATAGGAGAGTGTCAAAGAGAAAGCTATAGATAAAAACAAAGGACATGGCACCTTGGCTGGAGTCTGCCACCAGGCACATGGGAGACTCTAAAATCAGCTGGAAGAGGACTGTTCAGATGAGACCAAAACTGAGTTTTTTGGATATCAAACTTAACGCCACGCACCAAGCATGGTGGTGACAGCCTCATGTCATGGGAATGATTGTGAGAGTAAAATGAATGCAGCAAAATACAGGGACATCCTGGAGATGTGCTTTCCAAGAATAAGCACAAAGCCAGAGCTACACAGGAATGGCTTAAAACAATGTTAATGCCCTGGAATGGACAATTCAATCACTAAATCTCAATTAATTTGAGAATATGTGGTTGGACATCAAAAATGCTGTTCAGTCATGATCCCCAAGAAACCTGACAGAGCTCAAGCAGTTTTGGAAAGAAGAATGAGGGAATACTGCAGTATGCAGATGTGCAAAGCTGACAGAGAAAGGGAGAGCTGTGCACAAAGACTTAAGGCTGACATGGCGGCCAAAGGTGCACCTACTTATGCAATCAATTATTTTGTGTTTGATACTTGTAAATCATTTAGACTGCTTTGCAGAGGTCTGTTTTTACCTGTTTCACTTTACCTTGTTATTGTAACTTGTCACATCGCCTTTATTCCTAAACTACCCCACCCCAACTTTTTTGGAGCATTTCAGTATAAACATACAGTATATCTTCAAAATACAATCCAGTGGATCAGTAAAATTAAATACTTTCTCTTTACACTATTTTTGTCTGAATACAAATCAAAAGTAAATTTATAAATTACTCCTTTTTGTCTTTATTAGCATTGTCCATACTGTTCCATTTGGTTGGAATCAGAGTTGTATTTAGCTAACATAGTTGGTGCTTTAATTTTAAAGAGTTTAAGGCATCAAATAAAATTAAGAAAATGCAAGAATTTCAGTGCTTCCTGAAACGAAGACAACATCAACATTACACTAGTAAGACATGAGGTCTTTTAATCTGTAAGCACTGCATTCATTATGTTAATAGATGTTAATTAATGACTTTTTGTACGTTTGTAATAAATAAAGCAAGTGTTCCCCACTCTGGCTCTATTATCACTACTATCATTATGATGATGATGGTAATAACGGACTACAAGCTGTTTTCTGAGCGAGCAGCATCACTTGCTTTATCTCATTTTCTGGTAGATGACTATAGTGGCTATTCATCTTGTGCTGAATCTGACCGATTTTAATTAACTTTTGGTGACTGCCCTGCAAGTAAGTCATAATGGCTTTTATTTCAGTAGTTAAGGTGTGATTAATGCCTTTTTTGAGGGTTTGGTTATAGAATTACAGAGAGAAATGCTTTTTCATTTATCTACTACTGGTAAGAGGATCTATCTATCTATTATATAGTCTTTCATATCTATCTATCTATCTATCTATCTATCTATCTATCTATCTATCTATCTATCTATCTGTCTGTTGTAGAGCATCAATTGGTATCAATTGTAATCACCTGAGTGATTTGACAAAGTCCTAGGTAATTGTTGGGGAGCCAACCAGACAACCCAATTTAATACAGGTGCTCAAATACACAAGTACACAGTGGCACTAAATGAAAACAACATAAAAATGCAGATCCTCTGCTCTTTTAAAGTGACTTCTTGGGCAACCTTTTATATAGATCACTAGAGCGGGTCAGTTTTGGGAGGCTCATGTCCAAGAAACTTCAGCTCCTTCAGGGGCTGCCCAGTTTTCATAAGGCTGCGACGGCTGCCTTCTCTGGGCATTTAATATGCCTTCATTGAACGTCGTTTTGGAGCTGTGGGAGAAAGAGACAGAGAAGGTAGCGACAGCACCCCCTCATTACCTAGAGTGGCTTGGTTTGAACCCTGAAGTTGATCCTCAAGTACCCGTGGGTGACCACTATCTATTATAGTGCATGTCATTAACTATCTATTATAGCACTTTTTGTTATCTATTTATGTACCCATTTGATATATTTATTTTCATTATCTATCTATCTATCTATCTATCTATCTATCTATCTATCTATCTATCTATCTATCTATCTATCTATCTATCTATCATCATACACGTGCAAATAGGAGACAGCCTTGGGGCTTAGTATATGGTTATTACACTGTTTGTCAAGAGGTGGCACTGTCACTTACTGCTTCTCTTTTTCTTCCGCATGCAGACCAAAAAATCAATGACATGAGGACTGCTGACCTCACTTCCAGTTCTGACACCCTTGAACCCATCTATTCTTGCCAGGACTCAAATAGGATATCACCACCATAAATTAGCAGTCATGATTTGGATGTTATTTGCCAATAATTATGGAGTTCTATCTTTCGAATTTAATATCTTTGAGAATCTTTTATAACATCTATCTATCTATCTATCTATCTATCTATCTATCTATCTATCTATCTATCTATCTATCTATCTATCTATCTATCT
>JANRMT010062802.1:28657763-28681565 GCA_026402145.1 Polypterus bichir lapradei
AAGAAAGAAAGAAAGAAAGAAAGAAAGAAAGAAAGAAAGAAAGAAAGAAAGAAAGAAAGAAAGAAAGAAAGAAAGAAATACCAAAGGATGGATAAGCAAAAGAAAGAACTTATTTGGCTTTATACGTGTAGGTGTTAAGCTCCCTTTTCCCATCTTCCCTTGCAGTTTCCCCCAATAAGCCGTGAGCTCTGATTTGCGCTCCTGCTCACTGAGGGTTTAAATCAACTCATTTCCAGCTGTTCACAATTAAACCCTTCAGATGTTAATGAGGTCGAGTGTGACAGTTTAAAGGGAGGATGGAGTAGGGCATTAATTTGCAGTTTGATCAGACAGATTCTTATGTAGATCCTGTGCATTTGCTTCTGTAAGGAAATTAGGAAATTTAACAGTTTGACACCGTGAGCCGTCTGCTCCTCTTCGTTATAAAGGGAGTTTAATGTCATGTCTCCTCCAAGCCAGCCAATCGGCAAGAATTGATTAGTGTGTGTTCAGAAGGTTAACTATAATACTTAGTGCTATTGAAAGGACATCTGCTGATTGTAATGACTATTGACATATAAATGACAAGCAGTAAATATTCATTTGAATGTCCTACAACTGTTGCTTTTTTACTTAATAATTTTTAGGAAAGGCCATAACCCTGAACTGGATTAAGGTTGTTTTAGAATATAATAAAAGATGTTTATTTTTTATGTTCAGCTATAAAAATGCAAGAATTGATCTATTTTAGACATCCTGTTTTTGATATTTTTTCACATAATGTGAATCAAGGAGGCACTATGGTGGCTACTGCTGCTGCTTCACAGCTCCAGCGTCCCCGGTTCAAATCACGCCTGTATATAGTTAGCAGATTCTCTCATATTTGTTACATTAGTCTGTACCTTTAAATTGACTCGCTAAAAAGTGTGCCCTATGATAGACTGGCATCCTATCCATGGTTGGAGTTTGCCTTGTGCTCAATGCTCACTGGCCAGTACCCCACAAGCCTAAGCAGGACAGGGTGGCCATAACATGGTTTGCCAGACGTAGTATATAGTGTGCTCTCTGATGAACAAGTACTCATTCTATTGTTAATGGATAGGTCATTTTGTGATTTTTAATAATAATAATAATTCTTTACATTTACATAGCGCTTTTCTCAGTGAGGGTTACGTCATTCTCTTGCAGGGTCAACGTTCAAGGGTATGGCAGATGAACAATCTACGAATAACACAACGACTTACTCATCTTCTTTTTCACCTTCAGCCAGGCAGAGCAAAGAAAATGACCAACAACTCGGCTCTGACACCCCCAACCCCTAGCGTAAAGTATTCCACGGACAAGAAATAAATGTTGTTTGGAAGCTCAAGTAGAGATAAAAAGGACAGATATGGCATTTCTAAATTTCCATTTCCTCTTCACCAGCCATCTTTGTGTTGTGTCAAAAAAGGTTGAAAGAACTAGGAGATAAATGGGAGTCAAAACACCGAAGCCAATGTCAAACAATACCTAACTACAAAACAAAAACTCGGCGAAAAAATTAGAAAAGGGGGTTCGAAATTTTGAGCTCAAATAATAGATAGAAAACAAACTTTGTTTATTTCTTTGTGGAATCCGCAAACTCGGACATACACGTGACCACAAAGTTTGACCTTTATATCTTGTGAACCTTAACACCACATTATTTGGAACCTCTGATATTGCCAATGACTGCATAGAATAAATAAAAAAAAAACAAAAAAAAAACACTCAAAATGGTGTCATGGGATAATACAAAACTAAAAACTGCAACTCTCAGAATAGTGAAATAATCTGTCACAATGTAATTTTCTAAATATTGCTATGAATTAATTCATTATTAATTTTGTATGTGTTTTTCTGCATTAATTCAGAAAGGTGAGCACTCGTTTTGGGGTGTTTCTTAATCCCTGGAATCTAAATCTCTCATTAATTTTGGATTTAAGATTTACTTTTGATGTTATGAACTGTTTATACCGTTTTCACCGCCATCTTAGTTATTTACGATTGCTACTATTTTATCTGTTCTTGTCACTAGGCCAGCTGCTTTGTTGTTCGGGGTGTGTCCTCAGAGGTCGTGACGCACGTTGTAATGATGCAATGGGTTTAAAATGTCACCCATGAGATCTGAGTTCACAGATTCCAAATAACCGTTTTTATTCTCTCTGCTTGGTTTCTTTTTGGCTTCGAATCTTGCCTGTGGTTTTTCTTTGAACCTCGATTTTCGCTTCTTATTTTGCCATCATGTGGTAGTGTGATATAGCGGGTCCACGGCTCAGAATGGAAGCCCAATTTTTAAATAAATAATCATGGTAGTGTGGACGGAGTGGTTCCTGAATGCTTCCTCATTTATGTACGCAGGTGAGGAGTCGTCTGCATCCATAATTGAAGCTGGGAACTGCTAATCGCCACACCTGAGCCACGTCCCCAGGATAAATAGGAGAAGCGCAAGGTGGAAGTGGGAAAGACAGAAGATGAAAAGAAAGAGGCAGAGAGCGACAGCACAGCATTGGGGAAAGAGAGTGGATGAGCCAGCCAGCTGAGAAAGAGAAGGGTCAGTGTGGTCAGGGGTCCCGGATAGAGCAAGTGATCGGCACTAATGGGGCAGAATCACTCACACTGAGGCTTTTAAAAGAGTGGGTAAGATCGGGGACAAGTCCGCCCTAGGGATCCGAGGGACAACTTTGTGCGCGAGAAAGAAGATGGGAGGACAACCAACCCCGAGTGGTCAGGCAGACGCCGGCGGAGGCCTCCGTGACAGGGATGACACCATGGCAGAATGAGGGCAGTGGTGGCTGAAGTATCCCCCGCTGAATATACCTTGGGTGAACTGGAGAGACTGGGAAGGAGTAGAGTATGGCTGGTGTTACCCCAATGTTGTCAGCAGGATTTTAATCTCATTTTAGCTTTGTTTTAGATGTCTTGGATTTTTTCCAGTTTTTATAGATTATTTATTTTATAACGTTGTGAACGCTGCACTATTTATTTGAACACTTTTGTTTTTAGTTTGACATTTTAAATTAAAGCACTTCTGCACCATCCCCTTGTTTCGTTGTGGCCTCACTGTCCAGCTTATCCAGTTACATTACCGACGGTGTCAGGCTCAAGAGCTCCCCAGTACCCACATTGTCACAGGTAAATCTTATGGTTTTGACCCTTCTCTGACTCTGTCTCCGCCTCATCTCCTGGTTTTCCTTCAAAGAAAAGCCCACACTGCCAGCTTTCTATTGGCACACTTATAATCAGAGCATGTTTTATGCCAACTGGATAACAAATGGGGTTAAACTTTTAAGTACTTGTTGTACTTTTGCAGAATGTACCCGGTGACCGATTTGCATCCCATCCAGGGTCTGTTCCTGCCTGGCACCTGAGACTTCAACTTCCAATAACAGTCTAAGGAAAAAAGCAAGTATGATCGATAACTGTTTTATAAAGTTTAAAATACAATTAACTGCATTTAATTAATAAGACACCTTAGGTGCTAATACATGATTTTAATGTGCTAATTAGCCAGAGATAAATGAAGAAAAATGCCTCATTATGCAGCGGCTGTCCTGGAGTGCTACCTTCCCAGTTTCTAGAGGTGCGCTTCCTTTCTATTTTCATGTGCCCAATGCCACGTCATACACAAAGCAGTTTTCTCACAAATTAACTGATGCAGCAAATCAATGACATCTGGAAAGCAAAGCACTCTCCTCTGTATGCTCTGTTCGGCAAATTTTGAAATGCCAGCAATACATTTTTATTCTGCGGCAGCTCTGACAACTGTTAAGGTGCCATTCATAAGGGGCTGATGTTATTATTGCAGCATATCACCTTGCTGTTATACTTCAGTGTACAATAAAGTGTATGACAGAAATAGATGGCTCCTCATGCGACAGACAGGCTGATGGCCTCACACGCCTACAGGAACCGACCGAGTTTCATTTTTAAACTTAGATGATTAAATGCATAAGCTTATTACCTAAACAGTAATAAATACATATTCAGATCATGAAGCACAGGATGGCAGGCTTCATAACTGACTGAGCCAAAGCTTAGAGTTGCTGAGATGGGAGCACAAGATCTCCATTTTTAAATTTATTGAACTCACTTATTCCAGTTTAAGATTGTGAAGGCTGAAGTCTGAGCCCACAGCATTAGTTACGAAGCATATTATTGCCTGAATACACAATGAGATGCCTTCTTATGAAAAGGATTTAGGAGTCGCAGTGGATTCATTACTAATGACATCCAGACAGTGTTCAGAAGCCATTAAGAAGGCTCACAGAATGTCAGGTTATATAGCGCCTTGATGTGTGGAGTACAAGTCACAGGAGGTGACGCTCAACCTTTATAACGCACTGGTGAGGCCTCATCTGGAGTACTGGGTGCAGTTCTGGTCTCCAGGCTACAAAAAGGATATAGCAGCTCTAGAAAAGGTCCAGAGAAGAGCGACTAGGCTGATTACAGGGAATGAGTTATGAGAGAGAGATTCAAAGAGCTGAGCCTTTTCAGTTCAAGCAAAAGGACATTGCATGACTGAAGTGTTTAAAATTATGAAAGCACTTAGTACAGTGGATTGAGACTCAACAACAAGAGCACAGAGGCAAGGCTGGAATTGGTAAAATTCAAACAAATGTTAGGATTTTTCTCTACACAAAGAAGAACTACACACGGAATTAATAATTGAACAAGTAGTGAGGTGGCCAGTAGGACATTAGAGATGCTCAAAACTTGACGTGATGTCATTTTGGAGGAATTTGGTGCATAGAACTGGTGTGCTTTATTAAGCTGAATGGTCTGATCATGTCAAAATTTTTCTAATGTCATAAAATGCATGAGCCAACCATAAACCAGGTGGCAGTCACTTCCAGGGAATTTTCAGTCACATCAGGTCGATCAGTTAAAACAACCCACACATCTTTAGGCCCAGATTACACAGAAGAAAAGTCCAGCATATGTGGGAAGAAAGTGCAAACTCTGCATGCACAAGGTATGACAGGACACACAGTCTACTGGGATTAATGCAACCATTTTCTGATTTTAAACAGGCTTAGCTGTACAATTGAATGCACTTTCCTGTAACTAGAATCCTATGATTTTCCCATTTTTCCCATTTCAATGCTTAAATAAAGGCCACTTCTACCATCCACCTTAATAAAAGGACACGTATCTGTGTGTCTGTCTGGTTGCTATATCTCTCTCATTCCAACACATGAAACTTCACAAACACTTGTAATAATAAAATGAATAGCATTACTCATTTCAACAGATGCCACTTCACAAACTTTAACATCGCTTTTACGAATCCCATACCAAATGGCATGAAACAGAGATAAATATACTGCAATTCTCATTCTATTGCCTTTGCGTTGGATCATCTGTTAGAATGAAAAATGCAATACATTTTATTACTACATTTATAACAAAATGCATTTCAATAGATGGTGCACTGCAAACATTAACAATGAGGTCTACGGTGATTACTTATTTTAGATATCAACCCATCTTAGATGGGTAGCACAGGCAGCATGTATATGAAAGATAAGGTAGCCAAGCTAGATGGCATTAGGTTTAGAAAATGTCCTCTGTTTTATATATATATATATATATATATATATATATATATATATATATATATTTATATATATAGTGACAGACAAGGGGCGTCCCCTTGAACCCTCTGATGAGATGCCAGACACCAGATAAAAGTATAATAATCTTCTTTATTCGGACTAAACAGTGCACAAAGCACCCTCCACTCCACAATATTCATACAATATCAATACAATACACTAATCAATAAATCCTCCACTCCCGGACGCGTTGCCACCCTGCCACCCAGCTCAGCTACTGGGATCTCCCACAGTCCTTTTATATTCCCTGACCCCTCTGTCCATGTGACTTCCTAGCACTTCTGGGTCAGATCAAAAGTCTTCTTTTCATCCCGGAAGTACGTCATTTCTTCTGTCACTGTAATTAAGATGTACTTCTGGGTTAGAGGCAAAACTCTCATTGCTCCTCCTTGCAGCACCTTCTAGGGGCCCCTGTGGTATCCAGCAGGGCTGTGGATGAAAACTCCAATGTCCATAATTCCCTGCTGACATTCGAGGCACCTCCATGCTGCAGGGAGGGCTCCACCTGGCGGCCTGGAGGTATTGGCCGGGTTGACTGACCGGCCATAGTCCACAATATATATATTAGGGGGTTCGACCCCTGCTCGCTTCGCTCATCAACTCCCCCAGCCCGGCTATGCACCAGCAACTTCACATCTCTGCTGCTCATGTTGTGAAGAGGGGGACTGAATGCACTCCAAGGAAACGCAGTCACTCCTCCGAAATCCCCTGTTAAATGGTGATACAATGGGAAACAAATACAGTTTTATTTTTACCTCCTCTTTGCTCGATCAGCTGCTGGTTTGCTGGTGCTGCTGCCATACCGTGTGATCTGCATCTTGTGCGGCACTTCGAACATTTAAAAGTCTGTACAGCATCTGTCCTACTCTTTGCCTTTTATCTCTGGCCCTGGACATGATTAATTCTCTTGGCACAAAGTCTCATCTCGCAGGACGTGAGTTCTTGATATTTTTTAGTTTATAATTTAAAAATGGAATAAAAATCTGACAACATCACATTAAAGTATGATAAAATCTGAAAAGAATGATACCAAACATATATACGTAGGTTTTAAAATAAGATAGATTTAAAGCGTGACAAAAAACATGACATAAAAACGTCACCGTTGCACTTTTAGGCTTAGGATTTTATATATAGAGAGTAGATATATATATGAATTTCCCCATGGGATTATTACAGTTTTTCTCATACAATCCAGGCTAATCTGTAGCATGCATTGTGGACTGTACACATAAGTCCCAAAAATGTTCCAAGAAGCAGTTCCAATAATACCCACTATATATGTCAAAACCCCCGGCTAGACACAAAAAGGGCTATGAGGAACCTTTATTGAAAAAAAACTTTATTTTCACATAGTGCTCTTAAACAAAAGAAAGCACGATAAACAACATGGAATTACCCAAAACAAGCAAGGCAATCCAGGTGAACAGAGTCCCAAAGCACAATTCAGAAAAGGTTCAAAAATTTCACAAAACATAGTAATAAGGTACAAGGAATCACAAAAACTTCCAGAGCACATTCATAAAGTAATGAACTGTGGAAGACCCTCCAAACAAATAGGAAGGTGGGCAGTTCCTGGTAGTGACTGGATAGTGGTCACACCACCTGGGGGGCTACCCACAAAACACATGGAATATAGCCGAGGCAGGGTATATTCAAAATCAAATACGAAGAATAATGTACAAACTCAACAAAAGTGGCATTAACATAAACAAATGGCACAAACAATAACATACAAATCATGAAACAAGACTTTGAAACCCAGGGCTAAAACATGACAGCATGCCAACACAGTTTTGTATTGCTATGGATAAAAAAATAAGCAAAAATATGGTCATGCCAGCTGTGCAGCAAATTCCAAGTACTGTAAATAGCAGGGTCATATCAAATGAGATGCTATGTAATTTTTGAAAACTTATTTTAAATACTGTATGTTGCAGTGGGAGACAGCATAAAGAATAGACCTACTTACACTGAGAAGGAAAGATGGTAGTAAGTGGGGTTAAATGGCCAACATATTAGCACTTGACATTACTGGCCACTTACTTTAATGTATTTACTTAACTTTTTATTCTAAGCATCTCACAATTTCTAAGTACATAGTACAGTTTCCATTTCACTACATTTGTTACACTGAAAGGATAAGAGGATTCTAATCAGAGGCCTCACTAACTAGAAATGCCCACAGAGACAGAAAGCATCAGTAAGAAATCCCAAGTCGTGTGCCTGTGGCACAGCACAGTGTAGCAGCCTGTAAGGCACCGCTGGACGTATGCACGTATGTGACAAAAGGACGCATATGATATAAGTATAGAAATTATTATTATTATTATTATTATTATTATTATTATTATTATTATTATTATTATTATATAAGAATATTGGAAAACAGAACGTATAGAGTAAAGGAAAATAATCAAGCTAGTTAATTTGCAGATAATTCAGCAATTTTGAATTATAAAGATATTTTGTGGTTTTAAAGGTTTGTTTTGGGGTGGAAACAATGAATATTGCTCCCTCATTCACACTTTGTTGTTCACCTGTACTCTTTCCTAAGGCTGGGTGACACATGTAAGCCATACAACACTGGCAAGATCAACTCTATTTATGTCTCCTATTCATTTCACCACAGAGTGGCGCTGTTCATTTTGTTTTATCCTAGAAACCACAAGCTGAGAATGGACATCTGTTGTTTTTCACTACAGATCTTTGTTTAAATACTAAATGACAGGCACATTACAGGCATGTGGAACTAATTCATAAAATGCTTCCAGACTGGACTAAATGGTGAATTTATTTCACAAATCGTTTTGCAAAGTTCATCACCGACTTTTGCTGCAAGTACACCTTCACACGAATCGTTTCGCTCATCAAAAAGAAATGGTCAAACAAGAAGGAGCAAATATATTAAGATACAAAGCAAAAGCCAAATCAGATTAATAAACTGGAAAAAGGGTGAAATTAAACAGCAAAGACAAAAATATATTAAAAGCATCTTGAATTGAGACTTTGTCAATGGCAGGCTGTCCAAATGCTAAAGCGAAGAGCTACTGTCAAACTTTCACAATGATTTGACTTGACACTCCTACCATGTGACTGCTGCGTAATTAACGCTGCACGGTAAAGGCCATCTCACACTACATGACTCTTCCAGTGACTTTCAGTTGCAGTCTTCATTTAATGAATCTTAGAGAATCAGGGATCTAGTGGTGGGCCAATTCTGCAGTGGTCGGTCGTGTACTCTGACATACCCAGTGATTCAGTCCAACCAGTCTGCGACTCACCCCATCAAGTCCAAACCGGTTTGATTTTGCCTTAAGTCTTAGAACATTAGAACATTAGAACAATCTAGACGAGAACAGGCCATTCGGCTCTACAAAACTCACTAGTCCTATCCACTTATTTCTTCCAAAAAAACATTGAGTTTTGAAAGTCCCTAACGTCTTACTTTCTACCACACTACTTGGTAGCTTATTCCAAGTGTCTATCGTTCTTTGTGTAAAGAAAAACATCCTAATGTTTGTGCAAAATTTACCCTTAACAAGTTTCCAACTGTGTCCCCGTGTTCTTGATGAACTCATCTAAAAATAACAGTCTCAATTCACTGTACTAATCTCCTTCATAATTTTAAACACTTCAATCATGTCACCTTTTAATCTTCTTTTGCTTAAACTATAGGCTCAGCTCTTTTAATCTTTCCTCATAATTCATCCTCCGTGGCCCTGGAATCAGCTTAGTCGCTCTTCTCTGGACCTTTTCTAGTGCTGCTATGTCCTTTTTGTAGCTTGGAGACCAAAACTGCACACAGGACTCCAGATGAGGCCTCATCAGTGCATTATGAAAGTTGAGCATAACCTCCTGTGACTTGTACTCCACACATCAAGGCGCTATATAACCTAACATTCTGTTTGCCTTCTTAATGGCTTCTAAACACTGTCGGGAAGTCGATGGCTTAGAGTCCACTATGAATCCTAAATTCTTCTCATAAGGTGTACTCTCGATTTTCTGACTGCCCATTGTGTATTCAAACCTAACATTTTTACTTCCTATGTAAAATACTAAATGACAATGAAATTTACATTTACTGACATTAAATTTCATCTGTCACAAACCTGCCCAAGCCAGTATGCTATCCAACTCCTTCTGTAATGATATAACAGATTCCAAATTATCTGGTAATCCACATACCTCGGTATCATCTGTAAACTTAACCAGCTTGTTACTTATATTCCTATCTAAATCATATATATATATATATATATATATATATATATATATATATATATATATATTAAAAACAACGGCGGCCCTAGCACTGACTGGAACATCACTCTTAACATCGGCCAATTCTGATGAGGTTCCTCGCACCATCACCCTCTGCTTCCTGTGTCTGAGCCAATTCAGCTCCCATCTAAAAACATCACCCTGAACTGCCACTTCTTTTAATTTGATGCCCAACCTCTCATGTGGCACCTTATCAAATGCTTTCTGAAAGTCCAGATAAATAATATCATCTGCTCCACTTTGATCGTATCCTTTTGTTGCCTCCTCATAGAATTCCAGCAGTTTAATAAAACATGACCTCCCTCTTCTGAACCCATGCTGACTGTTCAGAATTACCTGTCCTTGCCATGTGTTGCTCAATCTTATCCTTAAGGGTGGGCTTGTGTGCATGTGAGAGCTTACAGCCAATGAGAGCTCACCTGGAAGTACAAAGGGTATAATACAACTATGAAGAATAATGATTGTGGATGTATGGCACCTCAAAAACAGAAGGGAGACTCACGTGTCTGCTGTCATGTGTTTAATGTGCAACGACAGAATAGAAAAAAAAATAAAATAAAATAAATGGCAGAGATTGTGGTTGAGCTCACCATGCCTGGAAAGCATTCACCTGGGCAGTGGCTCCATCAGGCAGCACCTTTCTGGCTGTCAAAAAAAAAGGGTCAAGCTGAAAGTAAAAGGAGTGTCTACAGGAGGGGTGAAGTCCCCAACAAATCCTGATGCTTGAGGAAACTCACTGGTGGGATCAAACTCTGTACAAGAACCAACCAAGTCAGTCGTCATCACTTATCTCCCTCTTTGACTCTCATTTTCTTTTCTGTTTCTTCATTTCCAGTGGTTAATAAATAAAGACGTTTGTGGTCTGCTCGGCACAACATAATGCATTGGGCTGTATTTATCTAGCAATGGATATGGTTATGGAGAAAAGACAACTTTGCCTTTTTAGAATGTGATAATGGATTACGGAAAATCATGTAAATGGACCTTCCCTGTAGGATTAGTTCACCTTTGTCTAGTACAAGAGTTCCCATCCTGAGGCTGCGTCAGACTAGAAATGCACTGACTTAGCAGTCCCTGTTCCTACTGTATGTTCTGTAAAATCACTTACAGAAAACGGACAGATGGATAAATGAATGAATGTGTGCAATAAAGTCTTCAGAGAGAAATGTTATTTTTAAAGAGTAAAGTTTATTTAAGGGAATTATTACTTTTCATTATTATGGATACTATTTTTTTACAGTTATTTTTCAACATTTGTGGAACTGGTAACAATGAGTGCTGTATGTTAGGTGTTAAGAGTCAAATCCTTTTAGTTAATATTAATAGTAAATTTACCTTAGTGTGCTTAATTTGAGCAGAATGTGAGGGTTGGCGTCAGGAAAAGCATCCGTCTGTAAAAATCACACTGAAACACCTATTGAGAATAGCTATGTAAGAAGACGAAGAAGGTGTTAATAGAGATAATGAAAAATTCTGTTCCCCCTCCTATAAGCTAACACGTTAATGGAATGTTCTTATTGTTCTGCTGTATTTCTGTATTTAGACAATAGAATGATCTCAGATTGAAGTTAGACAGTTGAAAACAAAGATGAACTGCTAGACAGCAAGGTTTTAAGGGCGTGTAGTACAGTATGTACGTATGTCAAACGTAGGTCCTGTCAAGTATGTGCTAATATGTCATAACAGATAGAAACTTTCAGAAGTGTAACCCAGATGCTTAAGCCTTAAACAAAATTCTTAAGTTTAATTTTTTTGCTTTGCGTCCTTCCCCACCATAACCTATCATGTACGGAGGAGGAGAAGCAAAAACTTTAGATTCGTCAAAAATTTCGATCTCTAGTTTTCGACCGATCTTGACGTTTTAGTGTCCCCTGATACATTGATGTCTCAATGATGGGTGTGTGTCTGTCTGTCTATGTGTGTCATGGTTTCTTGAGGACGGTCTAGAGGTGAAATGACTGGATGGAAAAACACCAAACTCGAAACTGTTACAAGATGATGTTGTGCTGATTAGTTTTTGAGCCAAATCGTGCAAGAGAAAAAGGCAGCACTCTAGAGGAACCCTATAATACTGTAAATCTACAATTATTTAATAATTCTTCTCATCAATTGCTATCATACTGACCGATTTTATGATCGGAAAGATCAGAATCAGAGTGGTAAATAATTCCTGAAATGTTACAGAATAGTTCGGGTCACTTGGTTCCTAGGGTGCAAAGCCAACTGACACTCACGTCCCAATTTTTTTTTTTTTTTGTACAAGGAGTCACACTAACTGCTGAAATGCATTTCTGGTACTTTATTTTGAACTCTTTTGAACCATTTGAACACCCTCAACAAGTGCCACTAAATTAAGAGCAAACGTACAAGTATACTGGATAATGGAAACTGAGAAAGCGAGGGAGGAAGTCAGCATTTTTCTGAACCATTTTAGTCTAACACTGCACTGTAGAAGTGGGGAACCTATGACAGTAGCATCAGCTAATACTCGAGAGGATGTCAGTTCATTTGCGAGACACAGTCGCACACACTGCTATAATCAGCTAGAAAATTAAAGAGGCCAATCAGCCTGGCGTGCATATGTTTGGGATTTGGGAGGAATACGAGTCTCCTGAAAAGTCCACATGGACACAAGAACACAAGAAGCGAGGACGTTTAACAAACGAGAGGAGTCCATTCAGTCCATCAAGCTCGTTTGTTTAGCTAATAGCTAAGCTGTCTTAACATATCACCCAGATTCTTCTTAAAAGGTTCTCAAAGTTTCAGGTTAAACTCCGTCACTGCAGATGGTGGAAATGCCACACAGACAGAAAAAGAGTCAAAAAGCTGTAAGGCAGCAGTGCTAGCCAGTCTGCAACCAAGCAACTTTGGAAGGATCCATAGAAAATACAAAGAGGAAAACACAGAATGACATTAAAGTGATAAAGTTTGTCCTTGATTCTGGGATCAGTCTTAGTGTGATACTTTTATACATCCAGCAAAACCAAAAAAAAAAAAATTCATTTTCCTTATTCAATTAATGAGACAACAGTTCTGGGAATTCTAAAACCTGGGGAATTCACACCATTCTGACTATTATTAGATGAATTCTTTTAATGATCTGTCAAACTGCTTTATCGAGGCAAAGCCTTAAAAGCAACATGTCATCAGTGTCCTGCAGTTGTGCCAGATGGGTTCATCAAGAAGCTTATGTGCATGTTGGCTCAGAAGCTTGTGTCCAGTCAATACGCACAGAGCTCTCAGCAGCCATGGAGCAACATCAAAGACACACAAGAGCACCAGGGAGCTCTGCATTGGCACCAAAGCAACTGCGGCGCACCAAAATCAAACCTTGGCTCAGTCTGTCCCACTCCTCTATATTCGCACGCCCTACCATATGGATTTACTATACACACACACACACACACACACACACACATATATATATATATATAACTCGTATATATACACACTAGCTGGGCTCCGTCCACATAGTAGTTAAACAGGACAAACTTTAAAAATCCAATAAAAAATAAAAAATATGTAACTTTAATAACAAAAAATGTAATTCTGGCGAAGCAGAAGGTAGGTACACTCCAACATCAAACATTGACACTGTATCTGATCGTGTTTAGCCCTAATGGGAGAGCGTCCCCACGTGGGAAGAAAAGCACGTGGCTGTGATGTCTCTGCCAATCAGCAGCTACCCTCTAAAACACATGGAGCTCTGATCTCTCTCTCAAAAACATCAAACATTACTCCTTAATAATCTGTAGATGATAATGTCTGCTGAACAATCCGGAATGTTCAAGCAAATCATAGAAACAAATCCTATCTAAATCCGTTAAGTAGTTCTTTCGTGAACAGCGGACACACATACATACATATAGACAGACAGACATTGGATTTTATATATATATATATAAATTTGCTTCGCTCGCCCACCCCCAACCAAGCCCCCCCCCCAGGGGAGCCTGCTTCACGCTCACCACTTTGCGTCTCTGCCGCTTGCATTGTGAAGGGAGGGGGTAGCTGATCGCACACTAAGGAGATGCAGACGGATCAGCTGCTGGCTTGCAGCTGCTGCTACTGAGCTGCGTGTTCTGCATATTGCACTGTACATCGATCTTTTAACAAGCCTGTACAGCAGCTGTCCGAGAAATTGTTTGTAAGTATTGCGTGATGAGCAAGTAGTTTCATGGGACTTCAAAGTGTCTCTCCGAGATGATCATGTCTCAACACAAGATTTTTTTATATAATAGATATATATATACACACATATATATATATATATATACAAATATAGATATAAATATATATATATATATATATTTATATCTACAGTGGTACCTTGGTATACGTCCGCTTTGGAATAAGTCTAACTTGGTATATGTCCTGTTTGGACTTGAAAAATTTTGCTTGGTATACGACCTTTGTTTGGAATACGACTCGTGTGCTAGAACACCGTGTGCTACCCTTGTTTACCTCTCTCGAGACAAAGCCAAGACTGCCCACGAGTGTCAGTATGCCAGTTGCTAGCATTCAGTGAACAACCTGCGCGCTACCCTTGTTTACCTCTCCCGAGACAAAGCCACAACTGCCCACGAGCATCAGTACGCGCTATAACTCTCTGTGAATTTTCACAAAATTTTGTGCTTTTTCGCGTAAATTTGAATAGATTGTTGGAAAGTATGAAGGTGGCATGCATATCTGGGACTTAGCTGCTGCATACCGTATGCTGAAAACGACGGTATCTATGATTGTGAAAAACAAAGACGTTATTAAAAAGTAAAGTGAGGTTAAATTTTCATTTATTTGATCTAATTGCTTTTGTATTTATGTATTTTAGTATTAAGCAGTGTTTAAATTATTTTATACAACCCCATCAATGTAGCATATGCCGATAACAATAGGATTTTTTTTCATGGGAACGGAGTAATCATTTTCCCTTTATTTCTTATGGGGAAAATTCGTTTGGTATATGTCCTGTTTGGTATAAGTCAAAGGATCTGGAATGGATTAAGGACATATACTGATGTACCATTGTATATATGTATATATATGAGAGACATACAAAATGTTTGTCAAATAGAAAAGTGATGTCATTTGTTTTTGAAATTAAAAAGTACAGTTAAAAAAAGTGCAGAAACTTTTTGAATGTCTCTCATATATATATATATATATATTGTGACAGATAGGGAGGCTATAGATCCCTTGAACCCTTGACCAAGACGTCAGACATGAGGTAAAAGTCCAAATAGTTGACTTTTTATTATTAAACAGTGCACAAAGCACCCTCCTCTCCACAAGTCTCATTAAACAATACACAATAATTAATCCATACAATCCTCCAACTCCCAGATGCGTTGCCACCCTTCCACCCAGCTCAGCTTGCTGTCTGGGAGTTCCCACAGTCCTTTTATATTCCCTGACCTGGAAGTGTTTCCAATCCCCAGTCCATGTGATCTCCTATGACCTCCGGGTCAGATAAAAAGTCCTTTTCTTCACCCCGGAAGCACATCATTCCCTTTGTCCATGTGACTCGGAAAAATATCCTTTGCTCCTCCCTGCAGCGTCCTCTAGCGGCTCCCATGGTATCCAGCAGGGCTGTGGATAAAAACTCCATTGTCCAGGATTCCCTGCTGGGCACCACCATGCTGCAGGCAGGGCTCCATCTGGTGGTATTGGCCTTTCAGAAGCTTAATAAAATCATCTAGGTAGGTTAAGAATGAACAGGGCCTTTAAAAATCAGAAGGAAAATATCAATATCCTGAAAAGATGAATACAGACAACATGACAGTCTAACATTTAATAAATGAAGGTGGGTTTCAATGTGGAGAATAAAGAAGACATAAATATGCTGGTAAAACAAGCTTGAGATGAGCACCAGAGGTGTCTATGCCATTTCCTACTAACACTCCAGAGCTGGTGTCGATTGTCTCTACTTGTGAATCTCGTAACAATGAATGCTATATGTAAGCAGTCAAAAATACATAAAGTGGAAAGTGCAAACCAAGAAGGAGAGATAAGATTCAGCAATTTTCTGAGACCTCTTATTCCAGCACTGCACTAAGAAAGTGGGGAGCCTATGACAGCAGTATCAGTTACATGGCAGGAATGAATACTGGAATTGTTGTCAATTTAATTGCAAGGTACACTCACACACACTCCCACAATGAGCCAGAGAAAACTAGCGTGTACTTAGGGAGACAGTGGAAACACCACACAGACAGTAATTGAGCAAAAAGCCATGTGGCAGAAGTCCAAAACCTGCTAACTAAAGGAAAGGATGCTCCCAAAAATGTGAAATACCAGATGATCAATAGGAAAGGCACAGAGAAAGTGCCAGACAGTAGATGACCAGACTCTGTCACTCTGAAAAGACCGCAGGAGGACTTGGGGTTGCTGAACTGATAAAAGCTGATAATGTCAATGCTGAGATTTACAAAAAAAAAAAGTATGGAAATGGGAGAGGAACAAAAAAAATTCAATATCAGTAATCTGCAGGCAATTACATTAGAGCAGGTTAATGGTAATGCTCTCAATGTGTGATAATGACTACAGAAAATGTAGAAATCTAGATCACCGGTGCAGCAAGAATCTTCTTAGAGGATTATTCAATTACTAACATATCTGCAGTCACCCACCAATTTATAAATTGTGTTATAGGCAGCGACAAGACTTGATTCATCTATTTACATAAGGGACAGCTACTGGACTCTGGTCAGAGATGGTGGCAGGAAATCCACTTCTGACTACAAATAGATGTTAGTGATGCATTTGTGGTGACGTTAGCTGCATGTGACAGGAGTCTGCTTATCTGTCTGTCTAAAAATTGCTTATAAGCAATAGATGAAAATCCATTTCTATCTATCTATCTATCTATCGTGACAGATTGCAGGCAGCTCCATTACCCGGCCGTGTCGTCTCCATAATGGAAGGACAGGGGGAGATGGCTTATGAAGGGCAGTATCTCCTATGAACTGCTACTTGGCATGTCCCCTGGGTTGCAACTGCACCTCAGATTCCCACAAGGTTGTATGGGACTTGCTATTTGTTGGTTCTGTTCTGCTGGGTTCCATGGATACCACAAGGGGGAGCTGCAGAGCCCTACAATGGGCTTCCACCACACCTAGGAGTAAATCCAGACCACCCTAACAAGCCGCCTAGAATATTCCCGGGTGCGGGTTAAAAACAGACAGCTGCTTCACAGAGATGAGCCAGAGGTGGAGGGAAGACGATGAAGCTTACCAGGGGAGGAGGAGGAGGAGTAGAAGAAGAAAAAGAAGAAGAAGAAGAAGAAGAGGAAGAAGGAGAAGGAGGTGCTAAGGACAGTATGCTGTATTTATTGTACTCTGCTGCTGTGGAAGAAGCGCTTCCCCACCTAATAAACGTGTGTTGTGTGCTGAACTTGTGCCTGCTGTCTGCCTATGTCAGGTGTGGGTGGTTAGTGTGCCCCCTGCAGGCCACACTAACTATCTAGAGAGCCTTGTGGATATATCTATTCATCTGTCTATGTTAGTGACTACATGTCTATGTAGTTATTTAAAAGAAGTTGTGTCTCTTTCTAAATATATATAATCATGCAGACATGCTGAAGGATTGTATTTGGGGCTCAAAGCAAGATGAAACTATGAGAGAGGGTGCTGCGAGATATCACATGTACTAACTGCTCTTCCTCTTCC
Source organism: Polypterus bichir lapradei (assembly GCA_026402145.1). Taxonomy (NCBI): domain Eukaryota; kingdom Metazoa; phylum Chordata; class Cladistia; order Polypteriformes; family Polypteridae; genus Polypterus; species Polypterus bichir. The sequence continues at coordinate 28,675,327 of JANRMT010062802.1, forward strand.
AACTAGAAAGTGGAGGAGGAGTCTTCCGAGGAGCAAGGTGACACCTCTGGTGGTCTCCAAGAGTCCCACCTCTTCCAGTGCTGGGTCTGAAATTGAATGCCACAACTGTTGTAGCCACATCAGCCTACAGAAGATTTATAGAATCCAGCTAAATCAAGCCATGATTGGCTAAAGCGTGTAACTTTTTTAGCTTTTAGTTTTATTAACTTTGTAGATAATAAGCAGTGCTCTCAGTGGGACCGCAAATGTTCACAATGTCTTGTCCCATTTTCTCCGACCATATATATAGATGTTTATATATTGAGGTTGTGGTCCACAGCAACTCTGACATGGAGCAAACAACCCCAGCCCCCCAATATACTTTCCACTATCTATTGTGATGGATGGTAGGCATGGGCTGGTGTCCCAACAGGGATGGTGCATTATTTCTTAACTAACCAGGAGGCCACCACACTGAATGGCTAAGAAGAAAGGCAGACTGTTCTCTGCCTGAGGTGCCAACCTCAGAGTGAATATGCTGGACTGAAGATCCTTACCTGGCTGAGAGGCCAGCGTAACAGAGGGACAGGGGAGGCCATCTGCTTGAGCTATTTACTCCCGTTGCATGCTAGATGGCAACAGCCCTGGTATGCAGTACCCATATGGATAACAGCAGTGTATGCTGGAAGTTGTAGTCTCATGGAGAAGCCCTTTAAACGTTCAGGGGATGTTGCGATAGGGTGCTGCAGGGATCTGTGGTCCCTACTTTGGGGAGCTTCTGCCTGACCTAGAAGTGCTTCCAACAGGCAATGTCCTGGGATTGAGAGTACTCTTGGGTCTTCCATTAAAGGAGCTGCTCTGCCTCACCCTGGTCAAGTGGAAATGGAAACAGCTTGCCTAGGAGGAGTTGAGAAAGTAAAGAAATGAGAAAATTGTGATTTTCGGATTTTGTGTTACAAAGCCTGTTTGGAGGTATTGCTGAAATAAATAATTTATTTGTACCCGGAACTTGTGTTTGTAGAGTTGTCACTGAGATTTGGGGTACAGTAACACCCTCTACAGATCACACTATCTATTATATGGAGCCTTTCATATACAGTATATTTATACTAGCTGTACTCCGTGGCTTCACCCACACAGTAATGAAACAGGACAAACTTTAAAAATCAATAGATGTTGGCACTGTATCTGAATGTTCCCTGCGTGGGGAGATATTTCTGGCAATCAGCAGCTACCCTGTAAAACACACATAGTTCTGATCTCTCTCTCAAAAACGTCAAACGTTACTCCTTAACAATCTGTAGATGATAATGTCTGTTGAAGAAACAGGTATCACTAGCTAAGCAGAGGCAGGGTGCACTCCAACATGTGGCGAGCGGAAGAGCTACTCGAACAGAGGCTGACGAGGGAAGGAGGAAGGCCCCGCCCCCTGCTCTCTGCCCACAGCCACTCTGTTGGATTTGCATAAATACATCGGTACCGCAAGCGAACTATGGTACTTAGCATGATGAGAGAAGTCGTAAAATCAACCAGAAACTTCAAGTAAATTATAGAAAACAACCCGATCTAAATCCGTTAAGTAATTCTCTCATGAAAAGTGGACAGACATACAGACAGAACACATTTGGACCACAAAATTTTTAAAACCATTTCTTAGCGAGCACCTATGGGCCAAGGGTAACCTACATTCCAAACTTCAAGTCCCAAGTCCTCGTGGTTCGAGAGATTTCGTGATGAGTGAGCCAATGGTATTTGGCTTTTATATATAGATACTTGTGGGGGAATAGCGCACTGCCCGGGGTTTGTTTCCTGCCTTGCGCCCTGTGTTGGCTGGGATTGGCTCTGGCAGACCCTCGTGACCCTGTAGTTAGGATGTAGCGGGCTGGATAATGGATGGATGGATATATAGATACAGCATTACAGGAGAACATTTATAACCTATCAAGAAATTGTTACAAAGAACCATTGGTATCTATCTGTCTAGCTTTGTGACAACTTTAGGATTCTCTCTGAAAGTTACTTATAAACAGTGTAACAAAAAGGCGCTATATGGGCGCCTGACCCGACACAGATGGACACGGAGGCACGTTTAAAATAAACACACTTTTAATTTTCTTCACCTGTGGGGCACGTCTTCCCCGTAATCTCCACAGGCAAAACACCGTCCCAAGTGTACAATAAGCACCACTAAAACACATCACACTCTTCTTTCTTCATCCACTACTCCTTCCAGGCAACCTTGTCCTCCTCCTCCTGACTCTGGCCGCTGAGTGGTGGTTGCTGGCTCCTTTTATTGGGCACCCGGAAGTGCTCCAGGTGCTTGATTGCCAACATCCGGCTGTACTTCCGGGTGTGGCAAAATTAGTGCCCAGAAGGGTCCAGCAGCTCCTGCTGCAGCACCCCCTGGCAGCACCAACAGAACCCAACAGGGCTGCACAAAACTCCAACCCCCATGAAGCCCTGGGGGAGTCTGAGGCATCGCTGCAACCCAAAAAGGCTGCCATCAAGCGTCCATGAGGAGATGTTGCGTTTCCCATGCTTCCTCCCTTGGTACATATGCTGCAGGAGGGTCCCAGCCGGGCATGGGCCCCAGCCATCCGTCACAAAAGTAAACTAAATCCATTTTTATTCATGTATGCTGCTGATATCTGAAAACGTAATATTGATGTGACATTTGAAACAAGCCATCACAGAACTAGAGTACACGTGACAAAAGGCAGTATATCAAATAAAACTGGTTAATTTGATATACCTTAGTTTTGCACTTATATTTTGTCTGTTGCTTGCATAAGTGGCAAACTGCTGCCCACACTGTCTGCTGTTTTATTTTTTGAGGATCTTGATTATAAAACAGTTCACAAAGAATATGGAACCTGTAGCAGTAGTGCAGTAGATTGTTGCCAAAGCACTGTTTCAATCTCTGACAACACACGACTGAAGCTTTCAAATGAAATGTATTTTCATTCCCCGCATGTTGCTGGTGTTGCTTCCCAGATTTCCCAACTTATGAACTCAGGTTGCGTTGTATATTCAGATTCAATCATTCATCCATCCATCCATCATCCAACCCGCTATATCCTAACTACAGGGTCACGGGGGTCTGCCGGAGCCAATCCCAGCCAAAACAGGGCGCAAGGCAGGAAACAAACCCCGGGCAGTGCGCCAGCCCTCCGCAGTGCATGAAATTCAATCAATTATGCTTATTTTATTTTTATTGTTATCCTTCTGTTTTAGTCTTAGAACAAGTTACCACTCACTTTCTTTTTTCTTAAATTAATCTGTATATGGTGGCGCAGTGGTAGTGTTGCTGCCTCACAGTTAGGAGACTTGGGTTTTCTTCCTGAGTCCTCCCTGCGTGGAGTTTGCATGTTCTCCCCCTGTCTGCGTGGGTTTCCTCCAGGTACTCCAGTTTCCTCCCACAATCCAAAGACATACAGGTTAGGTGTATTGGTGATCCTAAATTGTCCCTAGTGTGTGCTTGGTGTGTGTATTTGTCCTGCGGTGGGTTGGCCCCCTGCCCGGGATTTGTTCCTGCCTTGCGCTCTGTGTTGGCTGGGATTGGCTCCAGCAGACCCCCGTGACCCTGTAGTTAGGATATAGTGAGTTGGAAAATGACTGATTGACTAATCTGTAAATATATTTTCCAGGTATGAGTTACTAACCAATCTGGGATCAAACTTGGTCCTTGCACTGACATTTGCGGACTGGACACTCAAGCGTTCCAAGCAGCTGTGGTAAAAAGATCTTCTGCAGCTGCCATCTGTGTTATCAGCCACCATCTACATTGACTACACTTACAATATTACAGGAAGAAACGGAGATGCTAGAAGGATGGCTGAGCACTACAGATACCATCTGTTCCTTACAACACTTACGTCTTCATTTTGATCTATTGTATGATGGGATGCCTTCGTTTCTCTCATTACTTTGCCAGTTTCTCTGATTTTTATTTTTTGCCCTAGTTTCCAAAGATGCAAATGTGCTTTGATTGGAGACCCCAAACTCAGTGGCTGTCCGTGGTCCTGACTGGAGTCTGTATTCTTACTGCTATTGAGGATGGGGCCTACACCTTATAAGTTTAGGATCAGTGCAATTGTTCAAATATGCTGTTTTTTTTTTGTTTTTGGACAATTGGTGTCCAGGCAATATAAATAAATTTCTCTGGGTCACATAGTGGGTCAGGGTGAGAAATGAACTGATAATCTTAGGGCTAAAAGTCTAGTGGTTTCAATACGGCCTGTAAACCAAAAATTAAGTGAAGGATGGATGAACGGCATGCAGTTACTTCTGGAGGACTGGCTGCATTGACATGGCTTACTGATCAACACCTGCACCTGTATATTAAGATTCACTTTTTATAGCTTGTGACAACTTCTGCCCCATTTCAATGTCATCTCACTTGGCAACCTCTTACATGATGTAAACCCATCATAATGTGTAAAAAGTAGCATAATAAGCACATTCAGACCTTCCCTAACCAGCGTCCTTATCTACAATATAACATCGGGCCAGTGTATAATTCAATTGCACACATTACCCAGCCTTTAGGTGGGCAAACGTATGCATGCTTCTGTGTGCCATTTGAGTCTATCAAAGTGTATTGCAGTGAGTTGTGTTGATTGTAAAAATTCCCTCAAGTTTTTTTTTTTTGCAGTGAATTTTCTGGGCTCCCTAGTGACTTTCTTCACTAAATATATCCCTGAAAATGTGCTGTGCCTCTGGCTTAGGGTACTTTTTATTCCTTACGCCCCATGATGCTTTGCTAGGGCAGCATGACATCACAGAGCTGTAGCAGCCATGTTGGACAGCACTACTCTCTGTTAATCCCGATCTGGGAGCACTTCTGGTGTAAAACGATTATATGCAGAAGGCATTGCTAGGCTAGATGGCACCACCCAGAAATAGGGGATTCCCCTCATGGCAGGTACCCACCAAACCCAAGTTTAGCCTTATGGAACTCTAATTCCCATGCTACCCCTTTGGTGTCTAAACAGGTGCTCACAAAAGGAAATTCTGCCACTATGTGTAGCAGGGAAATGACCTGAGCATGGGAGGTAGTGTCACACTGTCCCTCATTTTTAAGGGCCAAAAAGGAAAGGGAATGCTAACCTTTCCTCATGGGATTCTCCTTCATTCAGACTGTCCATCCGCTAGGCTGGCCTCCAGAACAGGTGAGGGATTTCAATATACTTCTGCTAGGATGCCAGTTCATTGCTTCTCTATTCCAGCCTCCTGTTTGGGACAGGGAATGCCACACCTCTCTTCTTGACCATCTGTTATACTGGCATTCTGGCCAGGAAAGGAAACAGGGGTCCATCATAGCTGAGATGCCATTCCATCTATAACGCAGAACAGTTCTGTCCTAATGCCTGACATGTATAACAGTGCCCTGGTATTTTTTTATTTTTGTTAATATTGCATAATAGGTGGAGTAGTGGCTGTGAGGTGAAGGATCTGCGCTGGTATCTGGAAGGTTACCAGTTCAAGTCCTGTTACTGTCAGAAGGAATCCTGCTCTGTCAGGCCCTTAAGCACTGAAAATTGCTCCAGGGGCGTTGCACAATGGCTGACCCTGTGCTCTGAACCCCAAAGGTCATGCAAAAAGACAATTTCCCGCTGGGGATTAATATAGTGTATCAAATCAAAACCCCAAAATTTTTCTCTATAAATAATTCAAACCATGTTTTGTACTTGTTACACTTCATTTTTCACACTCTCTTCATATTTCTTGTATTGAAACCTGAATTTATACTGTAAGTGGAAGTACACTAGAAAATGTTTGCTTTATACATATTATGACACTATTATTTATACATAAATGTCACAAGTGAGCTTCTCTGTGACGTATTGGGTTCTATTATCCCACCTCAAACACCAGCATATCCCCCTAGTAACGTGTGCTGTAATTGTGACACTCAGGTCAGACAGAGCCGGCCTCCTAAGTAAGGTGCTAAACTACAAACAAGGTGTCTGGGAGAACAGGTCCAAAATCAGTATGACACCTGCCCATCATCATATTAGAAGAATATGAAAACATCTGAAATGCACAGTTTTTATTTGCCAGGCAGAATTTGATGACAATGTAAGATAATTAAGTTAGATGGATAAAAATCTAAATGTACTCCTAAGATAGATAGATAGATAGATAGATGTGAAAGGCACTATATAATAGATAGATAGATAGATGTGAAAGGCACTATATAATGGATAGATAGATAGATAGATAGATAGATAGATAGATAGATAGATAGATAGATAGAT
>JANRMT010062802.1:28686565-28701177 GCA_026402145.1 Polypterus bichir lapradei
ATAGATATAGATATAGATATAGATATAGATAGATATAGATATGGGAACAACACTCATATCAATGACAAAACAATTACATTAACAATCATGTTACGTTATTTTTTAAATTTTTCCTTTTCTTTTTCATACCTTCGTTAACACACTACTTCTCCGCTGCGAAGCGCGGGTATTCTGCTAGTATATATATATATAATTAATATATTACTCTACCAAGACAAAACAACCCCCTAGAAAGTTTTCCCATCTTATTGCTATACAGCACTGAATCACAGTCGATTTAACTGTTCTGGTCACTGATGTACAGAAAAAGACTCTTTCATGTCTGAAAACAAAGCTCCACAAATAAATCACTAATATAAAATACAAAACAATTGATTACATTGGTATTCAGCTCCTTTATTACAACATTCTTAAATCATAACAGGTGCCATCGATTGCTTTAAAAAGTCACATAATTAGTTCATTATCGCTGACCCGGATAAGCCTGGGATCCAACTGCCTTGTGACACTGCCCTAGGAAGGTGGATGGAAAGATGGATGGACAATTAGCTTAGCAGGGAGAGATCACCTGTAGTCTGTAGTTTAGTTAAGAAGATTCAATAGACTGCACTATAAATGCGTCTGAAGGTCCAGCTAGTGGTGAGTCCATATCAATGAATACAAATGAGGTCTCCTTACAACTCTGTGAAAAGGTGAATGAAATGCACAAGTCAGGGGATGGAGACAAGAAAATATCCAGGTCACTGAATATTTCCAGTCTAGTCCAGTTAAATAAATAATTAAGAAATGGAAATAGAGTGGGTAGCACCAGAAATCTGCCTAGAGCAAGTCGTCCACAAAAACTGAGTGTTCATGCAAGATGAAGACGGGTGAAGGAGGCCACCAAGAGATCTTTGAGAACTCTAATGGAGTAACAAGGTATGTTGATTAAGATCTGAGAGACTGTTCATGCAGCTATTGCCCAGGTGCTTCTCCAGTCACAGATTTATGGGAGAATGGCAAAGAAAAAGCCACTGCCTAGACTACTGTTGGACAGAAGGGACATGACAGTGGAAGAAGATTCTAATGTGATTGAAACTGAGCTTTTTGGCCATCAGACTGAACACCATGTTTGTACATTGCACAGTGGTAGCATCATGATGAGGGGATGCTTCTCTTCAACAGCCCCTAGAGGGCTTGTCAGGGGAAAATGAATGCAGAAAAATCCTGGAGGCAAAATTGATGGAAACTGCAAGGAATCTGAACCTTGGGAGAAAATCTGTTTTCTAGCAAGACAACAACACCAAGCATAAAGCTAAAGCTAGACAAGAATGGCTTCAGAAGAACAATGTGAATGTCCTGGAGTGGCTGAGTCAGAGTCCAAACCTCAGTAAAAGTGACAATTTGTGGCTGGACTGGAAAACGGCTTTTCATTCGTGATCTCTACCATGCCACATGACGGAGTTTGAGCAGCTTGGTAAAGAAGAATGGGGAGAAATGTCAGTGTGCAGAAGTGCAAAGTTGTTGGACGGTCATGGCTTGCAAAGGTGTACCAGCTAAAAACTGACATGATGGGGGTGGGATAATTAATGGGATCAGTGCTACATTGTTGATATATTGTTGTGTTATATTTGTAATTAAATTAGATTACTTTACATTGAACTGTTCTCACTTTGGCTTTAAAGTATTTTACTGTTGATCAAAGTCAAAAAAGCCAAATAAAAGCTACTGTGATTTAATTTTGTATAGCAATGCAATCCAATTGGTTGAATACTTTTTATAGGCACTGTAACATGAGGAATTACATACTTATACTATGTGAAAGTGGATGTCTAAATCTTTAGTGCTTGCATGTCGATGTATGTTTGTGTACCCATCACAGATACAGTATATGTCTGGTAATGTATTTGTGCGCCCACTTAAAATATGTTGGGACATAACATAACAATCAAATGCTATAAATGAGTAAAAGGATAAAAGTCATTGTCATTGGCTATGTCTCTCTCATTCCAATAGATGACACTTTACACATGTTTGTAGTAATGCAGTTTAAAATGCAAGAAAATTTTGTGATGTGCCTTCTGTTAGATAGACAAATGCAATACATTTTATTGCTACATGCATTACTAAATAAATTCCAATATGGTGCACTGCAAATGTTAGCGCAGAGGTCCACGTTGATTACTTAGATTTCAACCTGTCTTAGATGGGTTGCACAACTAGTCAATACATACAGTATTTGAAGGCATTAGTGCCAATGAGGGTACATGAGAAATAGATACTAGTTATAAAGTTGCCAGTGAATACATATGTTGCGCCTTACAAGTCACAAAGCAATCCTGGAAGTGTGACAGTCCATCGCACTCACACCCACATACCAATTTAATGGCAACACCTGAACGTACATCAAGGAAAAGTGGAGGAAATCAATCTGTCATTATTTTATTGCCCATTAATGTTTGATATTAATTTCCTTTCCTCCTGCATGCAGAGATGGCTGAGGAGAAGTGAAGTATCCCATTTCCGATAGCAGATAAACCCATTGCAATATCTTTGCTTCCCACGGTCAAGGGATGTTTCTGTTTTCAATCACAGTTAATTGATGATAGAGAGGGGCTTGTTTCCCAAAATCTTTTCCTGCCTTGCACCCAATCCTGCAATGCTTGAGAGTGGGTTCAGAAAAAGGACGATGGATGCCCTTATGACATCATAACCACATGGTCTGTAAGCTTATAGTTGGTTGGCTGGCTACACATTCGGTCCTGAATCAGCATTTTCAATGTTGTTCCACAAACAACAACTAGGCAGCAAATTCCTATTGTGCTTCCAGTCAGCACCCAGAAACAGCTGTTCAAATCCTCTCTTCCAAGAGTCAGCAGAAACAGAAGCAACTTCTTTAGAGATAAAGAGAGAGAGAGAGAGAGCACCTGGTGCACCAGAAAGACAATTTGTTGAGACTAGCATTTTCTGGTGGTTTTGTTGTCAAGGAAATGACCGAAGGAGTCTCCTTTGAGAGAGACGCAGACCTGCGTTTTTGAAATATGATCACATGTGAAGACATGATTTATGCTCTGAAGCTCTCAGGATTGTAAATATGAAGCAAAAAATATAAAGTGTTGAATCACCTGGAAAGTTTGGCACTGTCACTAAAGAGAACAAATGACAAATGAAATTCTTGGACCTGTTTAGATTATGTAATGACTGGCTTTAGTTTGCTGATATTTATTTATAAATCCTCACTCGTGGAGTCATATGTCTGAAGGCGTATGTTTGCAGTTTTAATATTAAATTCAGTTCTTATCTAACAATGGGAATTCCAGGCCACTCACAGTCCACATGCATGTTCTCCCTGTGTCAGAGTGGATTTTCTCTGCCATGATTTCTTTACACTTTTTAACCCACGTGTGCTTAGGAGACACCTTCAAGGCTCTGCTTGGGTAAGCAATTCCATCCCAGGACAAGATGGGGAGTCATTGCTGACTGCCACCTGCTTTTGCTCTGCACCAGAGGACTCAAGACCACGCCTCTTGAAGGTTTCCAAAAGCCCCACCCCTTCTGAGGAAAGCACTATACAACAACGACTATTTACTTCTTGTATAGCCCAGAATCACACAAGAAATGCCTCAATGGGCTTTAACAGGCCTTGTTTTTTTTGACAGCCACCCAGCCTTGACCCCCTAAGAAGACAACATAATCTCCCAAAAAAAAAAAAAATAAAATCCCTTGTAGGGAAAAAAAAAATGGAAGACATCTTTGAAAAGACAATTCAGAGAGAGATCCCTTTCCAGGTAGGTGAGGTGTACAATGGGATTCTTAAAATGTTCGTTTCAAACTGGTTTTACAATTTAAAACTTCACAAAGACTTTATAATTAGCACCTGTACAGTATATTCAGTCTTTTCACTGGATGCAGGTGTTCAGTGACAATTCTTGAAGGCGTCAGGACAGTTGGCAGTGATTCTTCAAGGGGAACTCCCTATGCCATCCCAGAGGATGGTCAGCAGTGATTCTCCAAGGTAGATAGCCCTAAAATGCCTTGAATGATGTTCAAAGGAAAGACATGTTGATCAGCTCCTATATCTCAGTGTTTATGGGTTGTGAAAACACACAATAGGCAAAATTGGGTTGCAAGAAAAAACTTTAGCAACCACTGCTGTGTATGAATGAATGAAACTTAACTCCAATTTCCATATTTTTAGAAGAGTAGAACTTCCTTTTCTATTTCTTCTTCAGAAAGAAATGATACCAATGGTAATTAATCTATTATTGAACCCACTTATCCAAGTGGGCCAGAATGCATCCAGACCAAAATGGCCACAAGGCCAAAGTTAACCATCATGTCAGTCCATGATAACACAACCACAAAAGGGGACAATTTATCGTCACTTATTAACCTAACCAGGGTGGTTTTACCATCGGGGAGGGCGTTCCACAGGTGGGCCAAAATGACCTGAAGATACAAATACCACGCTTTGTTAAATGACCCAGTGTCCACATGCTGCATTGTTACAAGTATGATCAATTGCCTGTTAATGAGCAAAGTCACCCAGTGGTCTGGGTTGGGGGTCTTCACCCAGCCTTGAACCTAACATGTATATAATTGTGATATACTCTAAAACAAGTTCCTAAAGACTTTGGAAGAATATATAAACTCCACCCAGGCAGTTACTGGGTTGTGTTTCAAAATCAGTGTTCTTGAGCAAACCACAGCACCATAACACATTTATGACATTTTAAATAGTCCTTTGAATGGACATCAACCCACATACTGTAAAGACCTGAGTTATTTAGGGCTAGGCCCATGTAAACCATTGCCTATACAGGCAGCAATGAGTGCAAACAAGGAAAACAACCTGAACAGGATGCAATGAACACTATTCACCATGGAGAATCTGTACAACCAACAATCTAACAGCATTGTGTTAGGTCTGGGAGAAAACCATTCAAATAAAAAGCATTATTATTATTGGAAAAATATATAAATGTGTCTTTCAAAACTGATGATGTTGTAAAAGTCAGCCATCAATCTACCAAGGTTAACATGGCTATGAACGCCAAGTGCTCAAGTAGAAGAGGAATAAATTCAGAGGTGAAAACACAAAGACAGCTTTATGGAATAATTCAGCACATTTTCAAAACATGACATTTTTTAAACTGTTAAAAATATGGTAAATTGTACAGGTGAAAGCATTGATTTATTTCTCCATTCATCCATCCCTTAACACGCATTTGCAGTTCAAGGTGGTAGGAGGCTTCGACGTGCATTCATGAAATGATTGTAGGATGGTTCTGTCAGATGCCTTTAGCCATGGCTAACCCTACAGCACTGAGTGTCAAAGGTCCCGAGTTGGGATACAGAAAACTGAAAGACCATCTCTACAGTGTCTCCAGAGCCAAGCCCTTCAGCAATGCGAAGGCAGGAGAAGCTGAAATTGTATACTAATGGATGCGGTTTTGACTGTAATTTTATAGAGTGAAATGTTCTTTATAAATGAAGCTTCAATTCAGGAACATTTCTGTGCTGCAGGTGTCATTCCACCTGCAAGGAAAACTTGAAATTTGAGAGCTTTAGTGCATGAGCAGGCATGGACTTGTTGCTTTGTTAGAAATGTTCCTTTCTCTTCATTTTAAAAAAAGCTAAGATACTGCGCTGGAAAGGTATATATACAGTTGTGCGTGAAAGTTTGTGAACCCTTTAGAATTTTCTATATTTCTGCATAAATATGACCTAAAACATCATCAGATTTTCACTCAAGTCCTAAAAGTAGATAAAGAGAAACCAGTTAAACAAATGAGACAAAAATATTATACTTGGTCATTTATTTATTGAGAAAAATTATCAAATATTACATATTTGTGAGTGGCAAAAGTATGTGAACCTCTAGGATTAGCAGTTAGTTTGAGGGTGAAATTCGAGTCCGGTGTTTTCAATCAATGGGATGACAATCAAGTGTGAGTGGGCACCCTGTGTTATTTAAAGAACAGGGATCTATCAAAGTCTGCTCTTCACAACATATGTTTGTGGAAATGTATCATGGCACGAACAAAGGAGATTTCTGAGGACCTCAGAAAAAGAGTTGTTGATGCCCTTCAGGCTGGAAAAGGTTACAAAACCATCTCTAAAGAGTTTGGACTCCACCAATCCACAGTCAGACAGATAGTCTACAAATGGAGGAAATTCAAGACCATTGTTACCCTCCCCAGGAGTGGTCGACCAACAAAGATCACTCCAAGAGCAAGGCGTGTAATAGTCGGCGAGGTCACAAAGGACCCCAGGGTAACTTCTAAGCAACTGAAGGCCTCTCTCACATTGGCTAATGTTCATGTTCATGAGTCCACCATCAGGAGAACACTGAACAACAATGGTGTGCATGGCAGGGTTGCAAGGAGAAAACCACTGCTCTCCACAAAAAACATTACTGCTCGTCTGCAGTTTGCTAAAGATCACGTGGACAAACCAGAAGGCTATTGGAAGAATGTTTTGTGGACGAATGAGACCAAAATAGAACTTTTTGGTTTAAATGAAAAGCGTTATATTTGGAGAAATGAAAACACTGCATTCCAGCATAAGAACCTTATCCCATCTGTGAAACATGGTGGTGGTAGTATCATGGTTTGGGCCTGTTTTGCTGCATCTGGGCCAGGACGGCTTGCTTTCATTGATGGAACAATGAATTCTGAATTAAATCAGAGAATTCTAAAGGAAAATGTCAGGGCATCTGTCCATGAACTGAATCTCAAGAGAAAGTGGGTCATGTAGCATGATAACGACCCTAAGCACACAAGTCGTTCTACCAAAGAATGGTTAAAGAAGAATAAAGTTAATGTTTTGGAATGGCCAAGTCAAAGTCCTGACATTAATCCAATCGAAATGTTGTGGAAGGACCTGAAGCGAGCAGTTAATGTGAGGAAACCCAGCAACATCCCAGAGCTGAAGCTGTTCTGTACGGAGGAATGGGCTAAAATTCCACCAAGCCGGTGTGCAGGAATGATTACTGGAAACATTTAGGGGGGGTCACACCAGATACTGAAAGCAAAGGTTCACATACTTTTGCCACTCACAAATATGTAATATTCAATCATTTTCGTTAATAAATAAATGACCAAATACAATATTTTTGTCTTATTTGTTTAACTGGTTTCTCTTTATCTACTTTTAGGACTTGAGTGAAAATCTGATGATGTTTTAGGTCATATTTATGCAGAAATATAGACAATTCTAAAAGGTTCACAAAATTTCAAGCACAACTGTATGTATGTATTGCGATGGACGCCGAGGCCCTTACCCGACCGGGACGCAGCCATAATGGAAGGACCCTTCAATGTCTTCCCAGACTGCCTCTTTCCTTTCTTTCCCATTGTGGATGGGTGTGGTGTTTCTGTTAGTTGCTGTGTTGAGTCGGCGTGTGTGCGGCTGTGCTGCTGTGTCAGGGTGTCACAAGAAAATTTTTTAAACAGGTCCCTGGCTTGCAGACAGCCAGGAATGCTGCCGACTATGCCACTTGTGGCCACCAGGATGCAACCCCAGTGGCCACAATATATATATATATATATATATATATATATATATATTGTGACGGACAGCCGGGTCCCATGCCCCGTCGGGACGCCCCTGCTGAATATGTTCCGGGATAGCCATCATGCTCAATACCTCCCCCGGGACGCTAGGTGGCAGCCTCCCTGGCCAATGTTCATTTGCCACTCTCCCACGTGGCTCCATGGGACATGGAGTTCTCTACAGCCTGGTTGGGAGAGGGGGTGGCCACTAGGGGGCGCTGTCACGACTCAAGAGCCTGGCTGGACGAATCTTCAGCCCCACCCGGGGGTGCAATTAGGACCAGGTGGTCAAGCACCTGGAACACTTCCGGGTGGGGTATAAAACGAGCCAGCCTCCACCACTGAGTGGCCAGAATCGGGAAGAAGAGGACGAGGTTGCCTGGGAGGAGTGGTGGTGCCAGGAAGGGTTGTTTTCTGTGTAAAGTGCTTTGGGACTGTGTTGGGCCTGTGGGACACGGGGAAGACGTGTGCCCACGGGTGAAGAAACAAATAAAAAGGGTATTTGTCTTACACATGCCTCTGCGTAAGTCTGTGTCGGGTCGGGCGCTATATAGCGCCTTTTACTATATATATATACAGTGAACCCTCGTTTATCACGGTTAATAGTTCCAGACTCTACCGTGATAAATGAATTTTCGCGAAGTAGAATTCTTTATTTATAAATCGAATATTTTCACAGTTAGAGTATAGAAAACCTGTTTACGACCTTCTAAATACGTTTTTTAACATTATTAGAGCCCTCTAGACATGAAATAACACCCTTTAGTCACCATTACACTCGTATTACCCAATATATTAGACAAAATAAGAGAAAATAAGACATATTAGACGTTACAAATATCATATTACTAGGCGCACTCGCCTTTTAAGGCGACCGACTTTTATCCTCAATTTTTGTGCGCTCCATGTGTACATCAGGCATGTAAGTGTAGGGAATGAGAACATCAAAGTGCCCATTCATAACATCTCCCGAAAACCTAAGTTTTTTTTTATCCCCTCAAGTGCCTGTCCAAAGTCATACAATGTCAGCCCGAATCTGTACCGCTAAAGACAGAGTTTCATGCACTAAATAAGCTATAGATGAGAATAAGCAAGCACCATCTCCCCTGATATTTACTACGCGGTGAGGCATTTGTACTCCATCAACATTAATTGATCCGTCACAACATTAAAACCACCTGCCTAATATTGTGTAGGTCCCCCTCGTGTCAACAAAGCAACTCTGACCAACTGAGACCTCGAAAATTGCCCTGTAGTATCTGGCACAAACATTAACAAAAGATTCTTTAAGCTCTATAAGCTGAAAAGTGGGGCCCCCATGGATCTGACTTGTTTTTCCAGCACATCCAACAGAAGCTCAATAAGATTGACATCTGCGGAATATGGAGGCCAAGTCCAATCATTGAACTCTTTGGCATGTTCCTCACACTATTCCTGAACAATATTTTCAGTGTAACAGGGTGCATTATCCAGCTGAAAAATGCAATTATCATCAGGGAATACCATTGTACAAGGGGTGTACATGGTCTGCAACTGAATCTTTAGCCTAGTGGTACATGTCAAAGAAGCACAAGAATACCAGGATCCAAGGTTTCCCAGCAGAACATTGCCCAGAGCATAACATTGCCTCCACTAGCTTGTCTTCTTCCCATTGCGCATCCTACTGCCATCTCTTCACTAGGTAAACAACACACACTCACCTGGCTGTCCACATGATCTAAAAGTAAACATGATTCAGCAGACCAGGCCATCGTTTCTATTCCACTGTTCAGTTCTGACACTCACATACCCATTGTAGGTACTTTCAGCTGTGGACACGGGTCAGCATAGACACATTGACCTTTCTGCGGCTACGCAGCCCCCATATGCAACAAGCTGTGATGCACTGTGTGTTCTGACACCTTATGGCCAGCATTATGTTTTTCAGTAATCTGTGTTACAGTAACTCTTCTGACCAGATGGCCTAGCCTTTGCTCCCCACACACGTCAGTGAGCCTTGAGAGCCCATGACCATGGCACTGTTTCACTGGTTGTCCTTCCCTGGACCACACTCAGTAGGTACTAACTACTGCATACTGGGAACACCGTTGCACAGATCTTTACTTCTGCCCAATTTCCCTACTTCCAACACAACACCATCAAGAACTGACTGTTCCCTGGCTGCCTAATATATCCCCTGCTTGACTGGTGCCATTAAAATCAATGTTATTCACTTTGGTGTTAATGTTGTGGATGATCAGTGTATATACCATAGCACAAATCACCATTTCTTGATGTCTTCCTACTACAAAATCAGCAAAGATATAATCATACTTAAAAGTGTATTTACAGTATGAAACGACAGGTGATTTTGCTATGCAGTTGCATTGCAGATCTTTTAGATTATGGTTGTAATAACTGTTAGAAGTCTTCTGGGTTTTACATTGCTGAGCAGCTTAGTTATATCAGGTTTTTGACATGCAACAACTTAGGCCCGCTGACTTCCATTGTACATGGTTTTATTATAGTGTGCAGCAAATATAACCAATATCCAGTGTGCCACTATGATTTATCCTTTAAATGGTTATGTAGACTGTGACCACTAGGGCTCTCCAGCTCCCTGACACAGACAGACGCTGGCACAAGTCCAGCACAATACACATTTATTTACAAGGGAAATGCGTCCCAGTTGTTCCCCACACCAGCACAGTACGAAGCACAGCAAATAAAACAACACTCTGCCTTCTTTCTTCTTTTCTCTTTCCAACTCCCGACTCTGGCTCCCTGAATTTAGGCAGGCGGCTCCTTTTAAGCTGCACCTGGAAGTACCCCAAGTGGCTCATCAGCGAGGTCTGGAATCACACCCAGGTGTGGTGACAACCCAAAAAAGTAGGGCTGTGCCAAACTGCAACTCCCATGGAGCCTTGCAGGAATCCGAGGTGCTGCTGCAACCCAGGTAGGCTGCCCTCTAGTGCTCCGGGGGAGGCAGTGCCCTGTGTACATCTGCTCCCCTGGTCCTTCATTTACAGTATGCCTGGAAAGGGCCCCAGCCATCCTTCTCAAGAGATATAGGTGGATTTTTTTTGCTATATTTACATATAGATGTAGCTTCCATGTGTCCACCCGTGTATTTTAACTTGTTCTAGGAATATTAGACATTACATGAGCTTTGAAGCGAGGCCTTTTTGATATTTCAATATTTAGAAATAAAACAGAAAAAGGTTAGAATAAAAGGTCATGCACAAAGTCTTTTAATTAACCAAGTGCTTGCCAAAATATTCTGCTACTGAGAGACTGAGAAAGAAGAAAGGATATCTAGGACAACTTTTCCATTTCTTGAAAATATTTCTGTAAATAACACTTGAGAATGATAATAAAAGTGCGGCCATCACTCCCTGAGGCTAGCTGTCTATCTGTCTGTCTATCAAAATGGTGCTTTCTTGTTGGAATTCATCAAGTAATACAACCTTTGTATGGTTTTGTTCTCCAAAATAAAAAGGCTACTGGATGCAGCTACAAACCCTATTAGATGGGGTCGCACTTTTGAATGGAAGACCCTCCTTTTCTCACTGATAAATCAGCCAACAGTCCTGTCTTCACTCCATGTGCGATCCCGTGTGAAAAGGTTCTGGGTTTTGGGTTAAGTTGGTTTCAGTGGAGGACCTGATTTAACAATATTTTAGAGAAAAATGCACATGTTATGCATATATTTGAGTGGATGACTTTATGTGGGTTGTGAGACAGGAGTAATGTGAGATTCTCTCATGGATGTTTTTGATGGGGTTTGCTGTTTCCAGTGTCGGCCACCGTCCACTTCTACTGAAGCATAAACTTTGTTAGCTGTGCTTTGCATGAAAACATTAAACATTAAAAAGCATTCTCTGCCATTATTACAAAGTAATGACTTTTGGATTTTAACTTTTTCAGGGCAGGAGTTGGCTTATGTCAACATATAGAATCGAGGCGATGGTGACATTCATCGGCATCCGGGGATAGATAGCAGTAATCAGCTGTAAACTTCGAGAAAACTCCCTTTTACATTATAGTGCGGCTCTATTTGCTAACAGTATGCTGCTTGCATTATTATGTGCCTGGTGCCGCTGTTTCAGGTGTCTGTTGCTGCTTACTGTGACCACTGCCACCACCAGCTATTTGATTGCTGTCAACTGAACAAGTGACTGGCAACTGTGCAAAGACAACTGCTCTAAGATGGCCAGCTGAGCGAAGATGGCTGATCAAAAATGGCTGCCACCGGCTGTGCAAAGACGGCTGATCGAAGATGGCTGGCTCCGGCTGCCAGCAGCCACAGTGGTCACAGTGTGCAGCAACAGATGCCTAAAACAGTGGCACCAGTGTAACACATTCTGCCAAATGTGAAACAAGGCAATACATGCCCTCGGCTGCTTCTAATGTTACCATACCTGGCAGGACTAAGCTGTGTAATAGGTACATGAATTCACATAGTGGAGAGGCTCATGGAACATAAAACACAGGGACATTTTTATAAAAAAATATTTTATGTTGATTTACATGTGAAACCATTGCTTTGTATGCTTTTTAGAAAACTGACTTTTTCGGAAAAATATCGAGCCTTAGGCCAAAATAGAAAAAAATAATAACCCTGAAAGAGTTAAATGCACCTTTAGGGTTGTTACAAAAGTACTTTTGTTGTGTGACACAATGACAATAAGGTGATAGATTGATTGAAGTACTTGGGGTAAGTAACATTTAAAATCAGTATCATTTCTTGGGCACAGTATTCCTTTAAGAGAGCTCAGGTGTGCAGTACCCCCAGTGGCCACTAGGCTCCACTATGAGCTGGCTATGGAAGTTCCTGACCCAGAAGTAACTCCAGAGGGCATCAGTCAAGGGAAGGGAACTGGGCAAATGCTCACTGGCATGGAGAATGGAGGGCAGAGGCGCACACAGAGTGAGGCAATGAGAGGGTTTGCTTGGTAGCTGTTAGGAATTGGTTTTATTGTTGAATAATTTGGGACATCTAATTGTTATTTGTGGCTATGATTTTGTACATAGGGGATACAAATCTAGCATGCATTTGTAGATTTAGAATGTTAAAAATGTGATTTCCGCATTGTCATTGTTATTTTTCAACATATATAGCAATTTGGTAACTCCTTTTTCTTTTACAGTTGTCAGCATAGCTGGACGTGTGCAACAGCATAATGGATGTGTTGTGTATTTCCTGCTCATGTGAGTTTTTCAGCTATAAACGAAACCCCTAACTACTGCGTGCTTTGCATCTCACTTTCGTCATGTCATTAAAGAACCTTTTCTTGCCACGATTTCTTGATGATAATTCTGGTTAGTGATAGGGCTTTGTTAAAAAATAGGATTGACTTTACCGTATTGACTTTTGCTTTGCTGTTCCACGTTTTATCTTTTGGTCCTTTCCATCAAATATTCTGCCTCCTTTTACTAAACTGAGGAGGTGGAAGAGAACGGAATTCAATCAACTGGGTGAAAAACCTGACAAGGCAGGTCTGGTGGGGTCAAGTAGTATTAGTAGTAGTAGTCGTAGTAGTAGCAGTAGTAGTAGTAGTAATGTTGTTTTCTATTTGCTGCTCCTCATTCACTTTGTGTCACAAATGTGAACAGTTTTTCATTTATCCTCTGTGATTATTTCACATATTTTGGTGCTGTTTTCCTCTTTTTATGGGTTTCTGACTATAAGAAATTTACTTTTCAATGTTTTTTTTTGTTATCTATAGTTGTTTTCTGTTTGTTCAAAATATTTTCTGTCCTGGCACATTATCCTCCTGACTTCCCGGCCTGTCTTTAAACTTTGTTTCAATGTCCTTCCCTCTCTTGGCCCTTTCCACTACTGCTTGGCTGTCTGCCATGTCAGACGGTGCACTTTGCGCTCTTCCCTTTGGACCCTTTGGGACACAGATTAGCATTTTTATCCCTATTAATGTCTCTTTTGGCAAAGAGTAACAAGTAGCCAACAGTGTACTGCTATACAGGCTCAAGCAGTAATTGCAAATTGCTACAAATTTGTTAAAACTATTAAAGATTTAAGAAATGTTGGAGTCTGAGTGAAGCACTCCTTTGACTCTGGAGAGGAAGATCAGATGTTACATATTCAATAGAACTAATGAAGCATTATGCTGGACAGATTCTTCAGCAAACACAGATTTTATGTGGTCTTGTTTTGGGGTCGGGCAAGAGAGTCGTTAAAGTTGTTAGCGGGGCTCCTACAGTTATCTTCCACAACATTACAGAACAAAATCCAACTGGAGATCAAAATGAAACTGTGTTTAAATAAAGTCAATAACTCTGTCCATGGCTTGTCTTAAAAGTTATGTGTATCATGAGGATCTATGCTTCATGTATTCAAAGTTCAGACACTTCTTTGTTTGTGCTGCTATCTTTTTATTATGTTTTACAAAAAAATGAACAGCAAATTAGAAATAATGGAGGCAACCAGAAGGAGAAATCTGAGTAAAACAGAAAAAGAGTCAATTATGAGAATCTTCCCTTATCTGAATAAAACAAAATTATGGAAGCAAAATCAATGTCAAAGCCAGAAAAAGGGTCTGTAATGCTAATAAATAATGCACAAAGATTTCTTTTGATTTACCTGCAAACACAGATGACCAGGACAGTGCCAAACATTTATCCTTGTGGTGAAAAATCAACTCCCCGCACTTCCAAATATCAATGCATAGCAATGCCATAACAGTTAAAGCTCAACATGATGGTATCACAAAAAGATACCAAAAATATAGAACCATTAGATTAGGTTAGGATGGATAAGCTCTATCAATCCCAAGGGGAAAAGCAGATGCATACAGAAGCAGAACTACAAGAGACACAAATAGGGACTCACAGGAAAAATAATACAATCAATCAATAAATAAATGTGTATTGTGCAGAAATGGAAAAATTAACTTAAATAGTGTAGGCATTTAGCCTGGGATGTCTGGAGGAAGCATTGGATTGCTAAAAATCAGCAGGAGTTCTGTGATCTCATAAGCGCTTTATCCAAATTTATATACTGCATATAAAATGTAATTACCAGAGGTCCAAGAGATGAGTAATTAATTTAATTACTTGTCTCCAAAAACCCAAAAAATG
>JANRMT010062802.1:28705212-28724086 GCA_026402145.1 Polypterus bichir lapradei
ATAGATAGATAGATAGATAGATAGATAGATAGATAGATAGATAGATAGATAGATAGATAGATCTATCATAGTGTATTACACACAACGACCAGGATCTATCTACTGATTTAGCTTTAATGGTGCCTTTCACACTTAGCTATCTATACATCTTAGATAGTGCCATTCAGATCTGTTCATCTTTCTATCTATTGTCATACATGCAAGCATTGAGGTACTTCTGAAGACTGAGTGAGTGAAACATTTACCAACTTCTATTAAGATTCAGCACTTAGAATGGAGGAAAAGCACCAGACATCACTTCTGCTCTGATACCATTTGCCTTGCCTTTTCCACTCATGCTGCTCTTTAAGCACTCGATAACTGAAAGTGGGCATTCCTATCTATCTAATTCTTTTCAAATCTACATATACAGTATATATTGTTCTGTATGAGGCAGAGTGGTGGCTCTGAGGTTAGGGATCTGCACTGGCAAGGTTGCCGGTTTGAATCCAAAAGTGACTCTACTTCATTGGGCCCTTGAGCAAGGCCCTTAACCTGCGATTGCTCCATCCTGTGTATGACATTAATCTGCATCCAGCCCTGCATTTAGGCCCTCCAACCTGCAGGTTAGTGGCAGAATTGGCACTCCAGCCACCATAAAAAACCTCAAACTGTTCCATTCTATCTGAACTGGTGAGGTGCTGAGGTGTCATGGCTGCACTCGGGTCCTAATCTGGGATCCTGAGTTGGTTTGTCATATGGTGGGTGCGGCAATGCGCTGTATCAGTGTGTGATCCTAATCTCTCCCTCTCCTCTTATTCTGTATATCCCATTTTATGAGTCATGTATCTATCTGTTCTAAACTTGTGAGAGACAAGTACATGAAACAGGAATCTACCTATGGTGCGCACCTAATATCAGCATATTAGAAGAAATATGTAAAACGTCTGTATAAAGTAGAGACAAAAGCAAGAATAGATGTATCTGCCTTATCATGTTAGAGGTATCCACATGAACCCATTTGTGTACAATTTGTATTTATGTGAGTCTGAACGAGTTTTCTAGAATACTCAACCAATGTACTGCAACTGTTGGGTATCAATCAAAGGATCCTCCACAGGTAGAATGGCCACTATGGGGAGGTAGAAGGCAGGGCAAGGTGTCAGTTAAACAGGACGTAACTCTTCCTCCAGTGACCATGAGTAATTGTGCCAGTAGATACTGTAAGTGCTTTAGCTGAATGATATGATGCCAGCTTTACCTTCTTTTAACAGACACAGCAGAAAGGCAAGAGAATTCTGTTTTCTCTGTTGAAGGGGTGGCAGCACTGAAGTATACTTGTATGTCTGCTCCTTTAAGTACAAGACAGGAAAAGCACAGACGGCCAGCGTTACTTTATTGTGCTGGTCCAAGGACTTTGCAGAGAATCCCCTCAAAGCTGAAATGAACCTTGAGCTGGCATGGAACTACAATCAGTTTAGGAAATGAATGATCCAGTCCTGCGTATCATGCTGGCAAAACTGCTATCATCCACTGCTACACAGCACAAAGGACTTAATTCAAATTTTTTGTGACTGTGTCCTGCATTTGATTGACCTCTCATTCACATCGAGGGTGAATCCTTGCCACATGCCTACCGTTGCTGGGATAGGCTGCAGCAATTCTGAATAGAGCGCACAAAAAATGGGTGGATGGATTGATAACACTGAAAACAAAGGTCAGCTTAATTTGCAGGTATTGCCATATATCACATTTTAAGATGCTCAACACCTACAATGCAATTATAATTATGAAGGTGTATATGAAAAGAAATGGGCCATTACCTGAGCACACAACAGTACAAGAACATTACAACATTTGAACAGAAATAAACTGCAGCGGTAACTATAGCAGCACCTTGGCCGACTGCTTTTAAGTGCACTTTCTAGTGCTGAAGATTCATTAACAGTGTTTCAGCCACTAACAATCGACACTTAAGCTCCAAAAAAAGACAAGAAGCACAAGCAGGACATTCAGTCTA
Organism: Polypterus bichir lapradei; assembly: GCA_026402145.1. Lineage (NCBI taxonomy): Eukaryota > Metazoa > Chordata > Cladistia > Polypteriformes > Polypteridae > Polypterus > Polypterus bichir. The sequence continues at coordinate 28,707,212 of JANRMT010062802.1, forward strand.
ACATCCAACCCAATAAACACTTTACTGAATTTCAAATGTAGATTTTTTTTATTTATTTTTGATGTTATTGCTCTGTGCCAAAGTGATTAATGCTGCTGTAAGACAACTTTAAAGTTCCGCGTCCAAACCCAACTCCCAGTCACTGTCTTTGTGCAGTTTGCACCTTAGTTCTGCGTCTGGGTGGATTTTCCTCGCACATCTCAAAGACTGGGTGACTGCGCCTACTACGATGTCTCTATGAATGTATACCCTGTAATGATATCTAAGGTTTGCTGCCACCACCGTACTCCAAATGCTGCTGGGGTAGGCACTGACTGTACATGACCATGAAGCAGATTAAAAATGGACAGAATGATATTTATTATATATGGATGGCAGAGGCCTTCACCCAGTGTGTCTTACAAGATCATGATACATTGCATTCATTCATATACACATATACAGTAAAGATTTTGTACAACACAGGGTCAACTACAGACTCTTTCATGCCATCCATGGGCCAACAGCTAAATTTTGTATCATTATTTATTTTTCAAGTCTGCTTACATGTTAAACGTTCGTCACATGCTGAAGGCGCTAGTGCACACAAACAATAATTTGACAATGCTTAAACACTGTGATTGTCCAGGCCAGGCTTCTTCCGGGGGATTTCTCCACAAGACACAAATAAGGAGTACAGGAACACATTGCATAACAGGATTTGTGCTTCATCTCTATATGTATAAAATTCAACATCTGTCTGTCTGTCCATTTTTCACGAGAGAACTATTTAACAGCTTTAGATCAGGTTTTGTTCTATAATTTGCTAGAACATTCCGGTTGATTTTACAACTTCTCTCATCGTGCTAAGTATCATAGTTTGCTTTGCTTGCGGTACCGATTTATTTACGCGTATCCGAGAGACACGCAGCGGGCCGAGGGTTAGGGCTAGGGTTAGGGCAGAAATGAGTTCTCAGGGCCCATGCTCATCTGAGATTGTCTGAAGGACAATGGAATTGTGTTCTGTGGTCAGCTGAGTCCACATTTCAGCTTTTTTTTGAGAAAAAACGGACTTCAAATTCTATATGCCAAACATGAAAAAGACCGCCCAGACTGTTATCAATGAAAGGTGCAAAAACCAGCATCTGTGATCATATACAGGTGCATCAGTGCCCATGGCATGGGGGATCTGTATATATGTGAAGGCACTTACACTGGAATTTTAAAGAGATATATGCTCCCTTATCAAGACAATGTCTTTTCCAAGGAACTCCATGTATATTTCAGTAGGACAATGCCAGGCCTCATTCTGCACAAGTTACAAAAGTGTGGCTTCGTAGTCATAAAGTCTGTGTGCTTGACTAGCCAGCCTGCAGTCCAGATCTGTCTCCTATTGAAAATGTCCAGCTCATCATGAAGAGGAGAATCAGACAACAGCGTCCACGGACTGTTGAGCAGCTCAAGTCTTGTATATGGAAAAAATGGGCAAAAATTCCACTTGAAAACACTGCAACAATTACAAATGATTAAGAAGTTTAATTAAAAGAAAAGGGGATGTGACCCAGTGGTAAACTTGCATCTGTCCCAACTTTTTTGGAGTGTGTTGCAGGCATCAATTTCTAAATTTATGCTTAACAAATAGAATTAAGTTTGTCAGTGAAAAACCTTAAAATCTTTTCTTTGTCCCATTGCCTGTTAAATAAAGGTTCAAGGGAATTACCAAATTATAGATTTTGGTTTTTATTGCATTTTTAGAAACTGTCCGAACTTTTTTGGAAATGGGGTTTGTACACTATGCCTATGGCATGTGCAGATCCATAGCTGATATCCAACGTGGAGCAACAGCAGATGACATAATCTGTCGGTCTTCTCCGATGAAGGTATCCACCATGTCAATGTGGGCTTGTGTGCACGATGCTGATGTTCAACCAGATCGAGTTGCGTCATTTATATTTGTTCTTATTGCTTTAAAGCTTGCTACTCATTCCTAAACTTTTCGTTGAGCCGTACTGAGCCAACATCCTCCTGTGAATTTCAGCAGGTTTCACTCCCTCTTCCCAAACAAATCTCACTGTTCCATGATGGAGCATCCATGTTCATCTGAATTCAACTTGACTAACAGCAGAATACTGCGCTGTGTGTTCAAACTACCCATAAGCCATTGCAAATATGTTGTATTGCATCACCTTCTATCTGTTGTGGTTACTGTATAATTTTAAAATTGCCTTTACTTTTTGATTTAGCTTTGTAAAAATAAAGGCTGAGAAAAATTAAAAATAAAACATGAAATCATAGGAGTCTGCACTTTTAAGAAATCAGGCTTTATAACAGGGGTACCCAGCTCCAGTCCTAAAGGGCCGCAGTGGCTGCAGGTTTTCATTCTAACCCTTTTCTTAAGTAGTGATCTGTTTTTGCTGCTAATTAACTTCTTGTAAATTCATTTTAATTGAACTGCTTTTTTAAGATTTGTTCCCTTGAATTTCTTGATCGTTCTTCTGAATTTCTTCATTTCTTTCCTTAAATGCCACCCAAACAGAAGTGAAATGTGAAGTGAGTGAGCCAACAGAAGACCAACTAAGTCAGGGCCTCAAACTCCAACCAATTTCACTCCAACTAGTTGCTTAATGAGGTGCTGAGTCTTGTCGTTAATTAAGCCCGTTCTTTAATTCCATGGCTTGTGGCTGCTCTCATTATGCAATAGCAGACATTTCTGAAATTGTGAATTTGCTCTTTTCTAACAGCAGATCAGCATTCCTGAGACCTTCAGTTTTCTTTATTTTCAGTTATTGTATGATGGTCACAGTTTGCTGGTCATGTTTTGGCTCATTTTGTATCTCATTATTGTATTTCTGCTAATTAAGGAAAAAGAAACAATTAAGGGGGCTGAGCCTTCAAGAGCAAGTCAATTAAAATGAATTCAAAAGGAGTTCATTAGCAGCAAAAACAGATCACTAATTAAGAAAAGGGTTAGAATGAAAACCTGCAGCCACTGCGGCCCTCCAGGACTGGAGTTGGGAACCCCTGCTTTATAATATTGCATGTCTGAGTGGCATTGGCTCCCTTCTGCCATTGCTTCTTGAGCATGGTTCACATACTAGTGTTCATGTGCCAAGAGCGGTGCACGTGTAAGTGGGTGTACATGGCAGTTCCAACTCCTACAGGCTTCAAACATGTAGGGATGTCCCATATAGAGAAGCTCTTTCCCAATGACAGGCAGTTTGGGTGACATTTGCTCTTGTTAAATCATTTATTGTAAGCTTTACCATAACACCACAATAATACAAAGGTAATACTCGATAGGCACTTTACGTAAGATGGCATTGTCATCCTAGTATTGATTTAACCAAAAATGATGATGGAAAGAGCTAGAAACCTTTCAAAGGTCTAACCTGGATCCTTGCTTTGTTCATCTAGTAGTGGATTAACACTGTCTGTTTTATTATTGAAAAGACTTTGTTATTATTGAGAACCCTTTGAGCTTTACCTCTGCCACCTGACAATATTTATCTTTAAAATCTTTTAGGTTGGACAGCACAGAAGCAGCAGGAAACTGAGGTGGACTTGCAGATCCAAGAGCGTAAATGAAGGACTGCATCCTGTGATGGACTGGCATCTTGTCCACGCTTATCCTTCTGGTGTTAGTCACCCATTTAATGAATGAGTTCATTTAGAGGAAAGGTCACAAGGAGCCAGAGGCTATCATAACAGCAGGTCCTGCTTTCAGAATGGGGGCAAAGTCACACACATCGTCTCCCACATTTTGTCAATTTACAACTTCCAGTTCATCTACACTTTATGTTTCTGGAGAATCCAGCATGTGAAGAACATGAAGACTATACATGGACAGACAATGGCACTGATCATTTTTAGACATTCATTTCTTCTCAATGTTAAAAAATGGGTGCGTGCCATCCACCTTCGCCTGTTTCATTATGCTAACAAAAAAAAAAAAAGAATTAAACAGATGTCTCCGCAGCACAACATGCCATCACCTGGAAGCTGTTTTAGAGATTAAAATTGATGAATGACATTTTCCTCACTTTATTGTTTTTTTTCACTATTGCTTTGCTGTAGCATGTCTCTACAGCTGATTTTCTAGGAGCGGGAGGAATTAGAATCATTGGAGAGAATTAATGGCACGTCCCCCAGGAGGGGAGCGACCTTTGCAGTTTGGAACGCTGAGACATCTTTCTGCATTAATTGTTTTTCTTCGTTTCCTTCATGTTTGCGCTTGGCCCTCTTCCACTTGCCTCTTAATCAGAGCTTTCAAATTATTTCACTTTGCTTTCACACAGGGCCCTTCTGGAGCCAAGCTGGAACTTGCAATTCCCCAAATGGGAGGAGCTTTGAAGAAACAAAGTTTTTCTGTTGGTATATCAAGATATGCAGGTCAGCCTGAAGGGTCTGGGAGTGACCACCTTAAGATTTTTAAGGCCGTCCAGCAGGCTTCTATTGGTCACCTTGTTACTTTCCCCTGATGTGTCACTTCTTAACCAAAAGTGGCACAAATGTGTGCACTAACGTTGCTGCAAAATTCATTGGTGTTTCCATAATAGTGGAGGTTGGACCCCACATTGCCATAAAAAATACAGTTAGAGTAGAAACCTGATTTACCACTCCCAAATTTAGCACTTTCACAAATGGATGCTGTTGTTTAACATAAAAAAAAATAAATATAAATCTTTTATGGCTACTCTGTGTTCACACTGCATCTAAACGTGACCCTGTCCTGTGTTATATTGGTGTTTCACATTTATTTCAGCCTGTTCTTCCAGTCATCCATGGGTTCCTTGCACCCTTATGGGGTTGTTGATTATGAGGTGTCGACCTATCATTGTTTTTTGGTTTAGACCTTCTGTAATGTTTTTGCATTTTTATATTTACCATTTTCTTGTCATTTTATTTTCTTCACAGATGCCACCATTTGTTTACAGGATGTATTCTTAATGACCTGGATGTGTGTGGCCCATAATGTCACAGAGTCAATGTATGTGATAAAATATCACTAATTAGGCCACATAGCTTTCCAAGATAATAGATAATACCTTTATTTCTACTCTAACCGAGATTGAGGATCTCACCCTTGTGCTGTTTCTGCGGATATCACCATCGTGCCAGCTCTATCCAAGACTGTGGACATCACCCTTGTGCTGTCTCTGTCCGTGATTGTAAACTTGTTTAATCACTATCTGAGATTATGGATATCACCCTTGTTCCATCTTTATTCAAAATTGTGAGTACCACATTCATTCCATTTCTATCCAAGGCTCCATCTCTATCTGAAAGTCCAGATATCACTCTTGTTCCATCTCTGTCCGACATTGCAGATGTCATACTTGTTTGTTGTCTATCTGAGATTGTTGATATCAGGCATGTTCTGTCTCTATCCGAGATTGCGAACATCACGCTTCTTTGGTTTCTGTCTGAGGTTGAGGATATCTCCCTTCTCCCATGTCTATCCGAGATTGCGGATATCACACAAATTTGAGGATATTTCCCTTTTTCCATGTATTTCTGAGATTACCGATATCACCCTTGTTCTGTGTCTATCCGAGATTGTGGATATCAGGCTTGTTCCATCTCTGTCCGAGATTGCAGATGTCATGCTTGTTCGTTGTCTATCTGAGATTGTGGAAATCAGGTTTGTTCTGTCTCTATCTGAGACTGTGAATATACTGTATAATGCTTGTTTGGTCTCTGTCCAAGCTTGAGGATATCTCCCTTCTCCCATGTCTATCTTAGATTGCAGATATCACTCTTGTTCGGTCTCTGTCCAAATTTGAGAATATTTCCCTTTCTCTGTGTATTTCTGAGATTGCGGATATCACCCTTTTTTTGTGTCTATCCGAAATAGTGGATATCAGGTTTGTTCCATCTCTGTCCAAGATTGCTGATAGCACCCTTACTCCTTGTGTTTCAAAATTTTAATTTTGTTAATTTTGTACTTTAGTAAGAAATTTTTATTCTCTGTTTTGATTTTGGTTTTTACTCTTGTTCTTACAGTTTTGGAGCTCAAAACCCATTTAAAATGTTCAAGCCCTGCCTTTAAGCAATAAGAGTAGGCTACAATTCCTATGGTCCTCACTAGAATAAGTGGTTTAAGAATATGAATGAATAAATGAATGAATACTATTCCTGAAATTTCTTTTTTACCTATAATGACTTGAGCAAATGCATATGACCAAAATGTAATCTCCAGTGACAGCTTAGCTTATAGAAATTTATTATTTATGATATCCAATACAATCAAGCACATAGCCAAATGATTTAGAAATGCCAGTTAATCTTACACATTTGTTTGGGATGTTCAACGAAAACCAAAGTAATGGGATAAAACTCACCCGGACATGGAGAAAACATGAAAACCCCATATGGACATTGACAAGGTTTGGAGTTCAAATCCAGAATGCTACATCTGTAAAAAGCTGCCCCACCAGGCTGCCCGCGAGCAGTTTTACCTTATTAGTAATTACTTAGTGACATTACTGAAAGGCACTATATAAACCAGTTTTGGAAGGGGAGAAAAGCTTGTGGAATTCTGTTAGTCACACAAGCCCATTAATTTGTATTTAGTGTACAGCAACTTGCGGTTGCCAGTCCAAATGTGCCTTAAGTATGTATAGACCTTCCAAAAAGGCATAAAATGACCTTTTTAAGGTGAAACAATGACATACCGTTAAAAAAGAGACCAGAAAATGAATACTACACTACATTAGAAAGTAATCACAGCCATGGAGAGAGACAGCACTAATCAGTGCCTTAAAGTTTAAATAAATAGACTTTGTGTGGAGAGCAGCTTTGGATGCACTGGACTGTGACAAGAATATTTGGATATTTTTCAAATATAGTCAAAGATATGCCTGTTTTCTGCTGAAAGGCATATTACAGTAGTACAGAAGAAATAAATAAATAAAATAAAACTTATCTGCTAAGAGCAAACACAAAAGCCGGTCTCCATGCTTAAGTTACCAAATCACTGCTATCAAGTTAAATCGAGCTTAATTTAACCTTGGAGCTGGTTAAGACAAAAAGGCTTACACAGCTATTGTATTTAAGGGGATAACACTGAGCTGCAGTGATGTGAGGTTTAAAGAAATCTTATCAATCTGCATTTGCATTATACAGTGCGTCTGAAGGACTATTTTTACCTTTTGCCTTCAGGGACAGCTCTGTGTCAGAAGAGAGTCTACTGCACGTACAGAAGCTCTGGCAGCGGAAACTTGGAGAAAATGAGGGGCCCTACAGGCACTCAGAGGTGCACTTTACACCTCCAAAGAGTTGCAACAAAATGATCAGCAATGGACTTTAATACATACTGTGAGAATATAATGTTAAGTACAATTTTAAATGTGACGAAGTAAGAAACAATCCATCCATCCATCCATCCATCCATCATTTTCCTGTTTAAACCAGTTCACAGTTCAGCAGGAATTTAACATATGCTTAAAAACAAATCATTTACATTACATAAAAATACAATATGTATTATGTAATTTAATGCATAATACTATTCACTTGTAAATGGAGATCTTTAACTAGTTTTTGGAGTTGGTTTCACATGGAGACAATGAGGGACCCTACAGATAACTGCACCTCCAAAGAGCTGCCACAAAATGATCAGCAGTGGACTTTAATGTAATGTAATGTTTAGTACAATTTTAAATGTGATGAAGTATAAAATTTCCATCCATCCATCCATCCATCCATCCATCATTTTTCCTCTTTAATCTAGTTTACAGATGAGAACAAATTTAACACATGCTTAACAGCAAATCATTTATGTTACAGAAAATATACAGTGGTGTGAAAAACTATTTGCCCCCTTCCTGATTTCTTATTCTTTTGCATGTTTGTCACACAAAATGTTTCTGATCATCAAACACATTTAACCATTAGTCAAATATAACACAAGTAAACACAAAATGCAGTTTTTAAATGATGGTTTTTATTATTTAGGGAGAAAAAAAAATCCAAACCTACATGGCCTTGAGTGAAAAAGTAATTGCCCCCTGAACCTAATAACTGGTTGTGCCACCCTTAGCAGCAATAACTGCAATCAAGCGTTTGCGATAACTTGCAATGAGTCTTTTACAGCACTCTGGAGGAATTTTGGCCCACTCATCTTTGCAGAATTGTTGTAATTCAGCTTTATTTGAGGGTTTTCTAGCATGAACCGCCTTTTTAAGGTCATGCCATAGCATCTCAATTGGATTCAGGTCAGGACTTTGACTAGGCCACTCCAAAGTCTTCATTTTGTTTTTCTTCAGCCATTCAGAGGTGGATTTGCTGGTGTGTTTTGGGTCATTGTCCTGTTGCAGCACCCAAGATCGCTTCAGCTTGAGTTGACGAACAGATGGCCGGACATTCTCCTTCAGGATTTTTTGGTAGACAGTAGAATTCATGGTTCCATCTATCACAGCAAGCCTTCCAGGTCCTGAAGCAACAAAACAACCCCAGACCATCACACTACCACCACCATATTTTACTGTTGGTATGATGTTCTTTTTCTGAAATGCTGTGTTCCTTTTACGCCAGATGTAACGGGACATTTGCCTTCCAAAAAGTTCAACTTTTGTCTCATCAGTCCACAAGGTATTTTCCCAAAAGTCTTGGCAATCATTGAGATGTTTCTTAGCAAAATTGAGACGAGCCCTAATGTTCTTTTTGCTTAACAGTGGTTTGCGTCTTGGAAATCTGCCATGCAGGCCGTTTTTGCCCAGTCTGTTTCTTATGGTGGAGTCGTGAACACTGACCTTAATTGAGGCAAGTGAGGCCTGCAGTTCTTTAGACGTTGTCCTGGGGTCTTTTGTGACCTCTCGGATGAGTCGTCTCTGCGCTCTTGGGGTAATTTTGGTCGGCCGGCCACTCCTGGGAAGGTTCACCACTGTTCCATGTTTTTGCCATTTGTGGATAATGGCTCTCACTGTGGTTCGCTGGAGTCCCAAAGCTTTAGAAATGGCTTTATAACTTTTACCAGACTGATAGATCTCAATTACTTCTGTTCTCATTTGTTCCTGAATTTCTTTGGATCTTGGCATGATGTCTAGCTTTTGAGGTGCTTTTGGTCTACTTCTCTGTGTCAGGCAGCTCCTATTTAAGTGATTTCTTGATTGAAACAGGTGTGGCCGTAATCAGGCCTGGGGGTGGCTACGGAAATTGAACTCAGGTGTGATACACCACAGTTCGGTTATTTTTTAACAAGGGGGCAATTACTTTTTCACACAGGGCCATGTAGGTTTGGATTTTTTTTCTCCCTAAATAATAAAACCCATCATTTAAAAACTGCATTTTGTGTTTACTTGTGTTATATTTGACTAATGGTTACATGTGTTTGATGATCAGAAACATTTTGTGTGACAAACATGCAAAAGAATAAGAAATCAGGAAGGGGGCAAATAGTTTTTCACACCACTGTACCATATATTATATAAATGTGTGCCTCTTACTATTCACTTGTTACTGGAGATGTTTAACTTGTGTCCAGTGGTGCTTTCACATGGAGACAATGAGGGACCCTAGAGGCACTCAGAAGTGCACTTTGCACCTCCAAAGTGCTGCAACAAAATGATCAGCAGTGGACATTAATGCATACGTGAAAATATTATGTTTGATAAAATTTGAAATGTGACAAACTACGAAATATTCCTTCCTTCCATCTATCCATTTTCTCTGTTGAATCACGGTTTAGCAGGGCTTTCACATACGCCTAACAGCAAGTCATTTTTGTTACATAAAATACACCCTAACATCCTGTAAATGTGTGTCTATTACTATTCACTTGTAAATGGGGTTCTTCCCACTAGTTTCCTTGAATATACTGCTGCTTTAATTAACTCCATCCTTTTGTAAACCCGTTCAGGAGAACTGGGTTTAAAATATGCTGTAAACAATTGTAATGCTTGTTATGAAGTGACTTACAGTGATGGAGTAATTGTAGTACAGTAACATATCTAAGTTACGGCAGACAGAGCACTCACCACAAAGTCATCTCATGGCCCAACTCCTGCCGTGGTCCCTTCTCTTTATCTGGCAATGGAAAAATAAATTCACAGGCCACAAGGGCAAAAGAAAAGAATCAAAACTGAACCACTAGCAAGGGTCAAAACCAGGAAAGTAGAATAATGTGTAACAAAGACAAAAAACTGAATCAAAATATGGAACATCTTCAGATGAACCTAGCCAGAGAGTTAAACGCAAGCAAAACATTTTTAGACTTGCAGCCACAAAGTTGGATGAAGATTTAGATGTGGCACCAGTTACCAGTTCAAAGGAACAGACAAGGGTCAAAACACAAAAGTCTAAAGTAATTTTTTAACAAAATCAAAACATTATTTAAAATTTTTAATCAAAAGTCAAAACCAAGTCCTAACCAAATTGAAGCATATCTTGTTTGTACATGCTAAACTTTAGCAGTACTTATATAAAGTTTGGACATACAGTAAGTTTGTGTATGCCAGCATCTTTCATAGTGCATCCATCACAGAGCTCACATGTGTACTCAAAAGGAAAATTTGGAACTGACAATTCATCTGCCTGGGATTGAGATGAAACATTCACAGATGGGGGAGAACATGACAACTGCACACGGACTTCACCTGGGAGTGAGATTTAAATCCATTATGCGGGACTCATGAACCAACACTGCACCAGCACACCACCCTACATATGGAGAGAAATCAATACATTTCTAATATATTTTACAGCTATACAGGATGGCACACATGGGCTGGCAACCTTGCTGGAAAGGTTTAAGGTTTCTTGCCTGACCGGGAGACCAAGCCAGTAACTATACAACAAGGAAGGCAGGGCATTCTCTTCCCAAGAGATTGGCAAAAGGTGCCAACACAGCAGCAGAGTTGTTGGCATCCTGGAAGAACTCAGTTGAGTTTCCTTACCCAGCCGGAAAGTCAGTATGCTGAAAGAACAGGAGGAGGTACAGTAACTTTTATGAATTATTTGCTCAGCTGAAACACTAGATGGCAGCATTGCTAGGCTACAGTACCCATACAAACTTCTGGAAGGCATGCTGGGAATTGTTGTCCCATGGGGTGTTGGGACTTGTGCTACCTATTTTGTGGGACTTCCATCTGACCTGGAAGGTCTTCCTATGGACAGTGCCCTGATACAGGAAGTACAGCACACCACCACGAAGTTGCAGTTCAAAGTTTGTGGTCTCAGTCGTTCGTGGATTTTTCCTTAGAACCTAACTAATAATTGTTAGCAGAAACCGCAAATATCCTCCGCAATTTTTTATGGCTTTTTTCGTGGCAATACTGTACTTTAGAGAGAACACAAAGCAACCGTAGAGGAAAAGGCAGTTTGTGATGGTAAAAGTAGCCAATCCGAGAGCGTTATTCATTTCTCCTTGCTGCTGATAGGGTACTGATCTGTGACGCTTCTCCGGCAGATGCAACCCAGCATTCCCATATCATAACAGTTTACCACGTGTAGCTATCTCAAGTTTTTTCGCTGAGCATTCTTGTGTTTTTCATTTTGTTCTTCTTAAAACCCTAAGATGCAGCAGTCCAGCAGAAGGTTGAACTACTGGATTTGCTCCTGAAACTAAAAAGTCATGCCGCAGTAGCCACCCGAGGAGCTGTAAATCCTCTGGTTTGCTGTGCAGTCATTACCTTCATTACATACCTTCATTTAATTCATCACCATCATCATCTTCAATCAATATCATTCATTATTGGTGAGTACCCGTACATTTTACTGTAAATTAATTAAATTATTACGTATTTACCCTACTTATACCAAAGAAAATGACAACGCATACAAAAGAAAATGCGCTTGCATTAATTACAGTACATATAGGGGCAACATCAGTATTTTACATTCTAGCACTGTGGGAGACATAGCAGTACAGTACTGTACAGTATACGGGGTTACTTTTACATTCTTTTTTTAGGGTAATGTATTAAGCTGAGTTTGAAAGGAAATTTAAGTGCTTTGTGGGTATATTTAGGGTTTAAATTATAAAAATAGGCATTTATAGGCATTTTTTGACCACATCCAAAATTCACAGTTTTTCACAATTTGCGGGTGCTCCAGGAACGTAACCCCTACGAATTTTGGGGGTCGTCTGTACTTCCGGGTCTTGTATAAGAGGAGCAGCTCTGCCTCACTCAGGTCGGGTCGGCATTGGGAAAGAAGCTGGACAACACCCACCAGAGAGGAGGGGAGAAAATAGAAATAAGAGATGGGAAAGTATTGTTATATTGTACTGTTGTGCTATATGGTGGCTTATGGAGAAGAAGCCTGAAAAAAGTACTTTGTTAATTAACAGTACGTATTCTGAACCTGGGACTATGTTTGTGAGGTTATGTCTGGGGTTTGGAGGTGCTGTTATGCCCCTAGAGGTCACACAGCATACACAAATCTGTGATGAACTGGTTGCCAGCCTTCAGTGATCACTGCCAGGATAAGCTCCAGCTTTCCCACTGTCAGTTTTAAGCAGAATAAATGTATGTTAGTGATTTTTCACATTTTCTTACTTTAAATATTAATTTTACTCATTGCTGCTGTTCTTTTACTTGTCACCACCTTGATCATGTCATGCTATTTTTTTCACATTGTTTTTGGCATCTAATTACGCATCCTCACTACAGCGTGTAGCTGCATATGCGTCCATTAATGAAGTGTGACATGCAGCCTTACTTAAGATCTGGGGTGGTAGTTTAGACTGTCTGTATGTTACCTGAAGAATAAAAGAAAGACTGTCTTAAACAATTTAAAGAAAGGCTTTTTTGTTTAAGAACCGAAGGTTGCGAACTAAGCATTTGAGTCTACAATTTTCAGTTCTCCCCCCAAAATAAGTTTGCTCAATTTACCTGTTTTACAAATTTCAGAAGTAACACATAGAGGGGCACAACTTCCTATTGGTTAGCCAGTCCTTTCCACTTAATTCGTCTAAAATAACATCAAGTCGAGTTTTGAAGGTCCCTAAAGTCCTCCTGTCTATCGCATAAACCTGATAACTTATTCCATGTGTCTATGGGCCTCTGTATAAAGAAAAACCTTGTAATGTTTGTGCGAAATTTACCCTTAAGTTTTCAACTGTGTCCCCGTGTTCTTGATGAATTCATTATAAAATTACAGTCTCGAGTCACTGGACTAATTGCCTTCATAATTTTAAACAATTCAATCATGTCTTCTCTTAGTCTCCTTTTGCTTAAATTGAAAATTAAAATTAGAGCTGACTTTTAATCTTTGTTCATAATGCATCCCCTGTTGCCCTGCCTAGTCGCTCTTCTCTGGAACTTTTCTAGTGCTGCTATGTCCATGTTGTAGCCTGAAGACCAAAGCTCAACCTAATACTCCAGATGAGGCCTCACCAGTTTGAGAAGAACCTCCCTGGACTTGAACTCCACACATCAGGGCGCTATACAGTACAACCTTACATTCTGTTAGCCTTCTAAATGGCTTCTGAACACTGCAAGTTGACAGAGCAGAGTCCACTATGATTTTCAGGCCTCTCATTGTGCATTCAAACCAAACATTTTTATTTCCTATGTCTAATACTTTATATTAAATTTCACCTGCCACAAATCTACTCAAGCCTGCATGATGTCCACGTTCCTCTGTAATGACTCTACGGATGCAAGGTTATCTGCCAATCCATTTAGCTTGATATCATCTGCAAACTTAACCTGCTTCTTACTTATATTCTTATCCAAATCATTTATATATATTAAAAACTAGCTGTCCCCTGCGGCTAGACTCACGTAGTGGTGAAACAGGACAAACTTTAAAAATTAATCAAAAAAAAAAAATTAAAATGCAATAATTTGTATTGAGAAGAATTTATATTGATATCTTATGTACCCAATGGCCTTTTGATATACAATATTTTTAGTTTTGCTATAAGGGGCAAAAATGTAGCCGTGATCTCGTTGCCAAAAATGTAAAAAGTTGTCAAGGTATCTCTGGCCAAGCGGAAGGTAGGTACGCTTCAACGTCAAATGTTGCCACTGTATCTGATCGTGTTCAGCTCTGAAAGGAGAGCATCCCCCAGAGGGGAGAAGAGCATGTGGCCGTGACATCTGTGCCAATCAGCAGGTACCCTCTAAAACACACGTAGCTGTGATCTCTCTCTCAAAAATGTCAAACGTTACTCCTTAACAATCTCTAGATGATACTGTCTGCTGAACAAACAGGTACCACTAGATGAGTGGAGGCAAGGTACGCTCCAACCTATGGCGAGAAGTACAGCGACTCGAACGGAGGCTGGCGTGTGAGTGAGGAGGGCCCCACCTGCTTCCCCCTCTCCTCGGCCCACAGCCTCTGTCTCGGATTCATGCAAATAAATTGGTGCTGCAACCGAACTATGATTCTTAGCGAGATGAGAGAAGTCGCAAAATCAACCAGAATATTCGAGCAAATTAAAGAAAAAAACCTGATCTAAATCTGTTAAGAAGTTCTCTCATGAAAACTGGACAGTCAGACAGACAGAGGTTGGATTTTATATATAGAGAGATAGCAGCGGCCCCAACACTGACCCCTACTGGACATCATTCTTAACATCAGCCAATTCTGATAAGGTTCCTCACCCCATCAACTTCTGCTTCCTGCATCTGAGCCAATTCTGCACCCATCTACAAACATCACCCTCCACTCCCACTTCTTTCAATTTGATGCCCAACGAATCATGAGGCCCCTTTTCAAATGCTTTCTGAAAGTCCAGCTAAATCAAATCATATGCTCCATGTTGATCATACCCTTTTGTTGCTTCCTCATAAAATTTCAGCATTTTGGTGAAACATGACCTTCCTATTCTGAAACCTTGCTGAGACTTCAGTAAAACTCCTGTTCTTGCCATGTGTTCCTTAGTCTTATACTTATCGATTCCTTCCATGTATTGTCCTGTGATGCACGTTAAGCTTACTGGCCTATAGTTGCTCGGATCTGCCCATTCACCCTTTTTATATAACTGGATAATATTTGCCATGAATATTTTGTAGAAGTACTCCTTTATGACTACCAAGATAAGTTTGTTACAGTCACAGTTACTGTCACAGTATGGTGACAGTTTTATTGAACCGATTTTATTACATTAAATGTTAGCTTGTTCTACTTTGACAGATGTCGGTATATTGTAATATAAAATAAACAAGGTAAATTAGTAGTAATCTTATAAATTAACCACATTTGATTGATACTTACCTAGCTATCATTTATCTTCATAATCTTTCAGAAGTTTTTTTTGTTTGTTGTATGTGTGTTATTAAGTTTCTGCTATGAAACATGCAGAATTGCAATATCAGAATTGCAATATGCTTTTAATCTAACAGTTCATATCTCTCTATTATAATAAAAAAATCTTGAGACGAGACATGATTTTCTGAAGAGAATTTTTGGAAGCAGAAGGAAGTCCCACGAGATGGGAGACTTTTGCCATAAGATTGTTTCAAGTCACACCCTACTTACAACCATTTTCAAACAAGAGCACAGTTATCAGGTGCATTCCTGGACAAACACCAAGACTTAACCTGGACAAACACCAATCCATTAAAGGGCTTACTTATGAACACACACACACACACACTTACGAAGATCCAGTTTAGAATCACCCATTCACCTAAATATGACAGCGAGAAACGATGAAGTCAAACAAATTAACGTGAAAATTGTCGATCGGTTACACGGCAAATTGATTAAATGCATATCAATAGACTATGCTGAAGCAGTAGTTGGAGGTGATCGTGCGGAAGATGAAAACATCAGCTTACAATATCCCAAAGAATAACTATAATTGTTAACACAGTCTGGTCTTTCACCAGCCAAATTACTGTTGAAAGAAGGATGTGTCGCAATGTTATTGCATAATTTATGTATGTGTGATGGGCTATGCAATGGAACAAGATTAGTTGTATTAAAAATTGGCCGAACGATTCTATCATGTAAAATTTTAACAGGTGACAAGAAAGGTGATGTAATACATATTCCGCAAATAACATTAGACACAAAAGGAGATCTTGATATGCCATTTGTATTAAAATGTTTACAGTTTCCTGTGAGAATAGCTTTTGCTATGACAATTAACAAATCACAGGGACAAACATTTGAAAAAGTTGGTTTTATTTATTAGAGAGAAAGAAATGATATTCACTAACGGGCAGTTATACGTTGCATTGTCACAATGTAAATCCAAACACAGAATCAAAATTCAATGCGATCTAGAAGAAAAGTTAATTTCAAATATTGTTTTACCTGAAGTTTTAAAGTAAAAGTGAAAATATTGAATTTGTAACAATTCCCATGAAAATATCTCTTTAAATTGTATATCCGGTTAACCAAACCCGGGGGTTGGCGAGTGAAGCGAGAAGGGGGCGGAGCCCCCTAATTGTTAGTGAGAACAAAAATGTATTTAATCTCATTGAAATTACATATGTTAAGTTGAGTAACATGGCCAGGAGCAAGTTTCTTTGCATAGTCGTCCTCCATTGAGAAGGCACCCGATGTGCTGTTCTCTATCCACGCAGACTCTCACACATTAACTCCGAGATGAGCCTTTGCCCTTTCACTTCTCCTGTCAGTTAGACATAAATGTTGTCCAAGCTAAGAAGTCTCATTCTTATGCACTCTTCGCCTTCAAAGTCCTGGCTACAAAAATACATAGTGCCGCAGTATTTAACAAAATCTGGTACTAGGTCTCCATGGTTGGAAAATCTTTAAAAAGACACCAATTGCACCATAGGATTATGTGCTGATGAGTTCTACTAAAACGTAATTCTGGGTGCTTCAGAAGCACCATAAAGAGCCTGGAGAGCTTCACTGATTTGTGTTCCGAGTGTTCTCCACTCCACATTTTAAAGCTACTTGTGCTAATTTGTCCTACTTAGCACATTAGATAGATAGATAGATAGATAGATAGATAGATAGATAGATAGATAG